>JAJLRJ010000001.1:6436856-6589356 GCA_024195265.1 Dendrophyllia cribrosa | reverse complement strand
AATTATTGATAGACTTTCTCAAAGTGCTTCTCTTTGTTTGCTCTCTCTCTCCGCCGCTCCACTTAACGCCGTTCGTGCCATTGTTTGCTTTTCAGACCGACCGGGCTTGTTTAGGTCTTTACGAAGCCACTCCCATATATAAAAGGACGGGGTGTTTGTCGTAAATTTTCGAAAAACACCCTTAAAGGTACCAGAATCTTGTTTGTGGCTCAAATATATGTTTTCCACTAAGGGACGAATTTTGTGATATTTTTTCGGCTCAAAACCATAAAAGGTACCGCCGGCGATAATTCTATATATACCCGTGGTCATTTTAGATTTCAGCACTCGAAGTGGTACCAATCTACTGAATTTTGACCCCTAAAAAAAGGTTCGACGAGCACCTTCGTCATTTTCATATCGGAGTCTCCCCCTCCCCGGACTTCGATAGAAGCATTCCCCCTGTGTCGTTTGTTAATTCATTTGCAAAGTTGCCCCTCAAAGTAGCCTGCGATTACAGCCGCATCTCGGCTCCCAGCCGTTTCGCTGCGCGATCGCAGGTTATCCTCAAAGTGGCCAGCGTTTTGTTTCACAATTTACATTCCTACGGCAAGTCGACAGAGCTCATCATCCGCGCGAAGATAGACAACGTCGGTTGTAAATTAATGTCGTGTCTCAAACGAATGGGGTTGTAATGAGGATAATCGGTTTATGATCTTACTGATCAACACATTATAAATTAATAAAAGAAATTAATTAGATTCCTTTCCGGTCGAAAGTTTACATGCTTTGGCGTTCTAAAATAACATTGGACGAGAATGCACGCAACCACAAAGCCATCATATTTCGTGGAAATATATGCGATACCTTTACTCATCACATTGTATAAAACGAGTTTTTATTGAAAGAATATCAAGCAAAAGGTTTAGACTCTCTCTCTCTCTCTCTCTCTCTCTCTCTCTCTCTCTCTCTTGAATTGTTTTATTGATTTAAAAAGGAAGGTTGTAACTAAAACCACAGGTAAATTTTGTTCCAAAATTTAGTTCCGGTAACAGGTGGTGAACGGCAAACTGATTGAAGAAAGTTGATATTTCGGAAGCAGTATGTTACAAAGAATTCATTGATGTCCGCTAACTGACTGAAAGAAAAATTAATATAACTGATATTTGGGGGCACGTTCGTGTTCAATTTGCATTGTCAGTGCGGTGATGGTGTATCCGCTCTGCATGATGAGTGACTGACGAGAGGCCGCTGTGACTAGAAAGCTGTGGTGTTGAGAAACTAAACTCCTTGATGTGCAACAAGTTTTTTTAACCTTTGCTGGACTGTGTAAACGAATCCACACTGGCTATCTGGTACTGCATCAGTCAATTCCAGCAGTTGCTATCCCCCACCCGGATATTTGCTGGGCATTTTCGAAACCCTGGCATTAGCCTACCCCGAGTGTACCCCCGGGCTTCATTTTTGGTAAGAAGTGTATCAACAATTAAAGCGGCCTTGAAATGTGTTGCTAACTAGATCTAAAGAGATTGGTCACAGAGGGAAAATGCTGATACTGTACCCTGGGTCTTTAGTTTGAACAGCTGGGCGAGGCGAGAAGCTAAGAGCCGGTCCCCCTTTTCTAGACAGCATTAGGTGTCATTCCTCGCAATTTTTGTAATCCTGACTGGCTCACCCTTCATGGGGCGGATTACGTAATCATGAAGGAGACTGCAATCAAGGAAAAGCAATCGCTGTGGTTGTCGTCGTTTGTTATTCGCTGTAAGTTATTTCCTTGAGGCAACCCTTTCCCGTCGTATCTTTTCATTCATTAATTTCGTTTCCTGAGTAATATCCAGTTTTTCCGCTTTTCACTTGTTTGTCTGTAACTAAACTGACCTCTAAACTGTCTATAAAGCGGACACCTTTCTAAAGTGGACAGCTAAAAAAAAAAAAACAGTTGTCCCGAGTAAAACGAATAGAAATGATGGAATCCGAAGTTTCCAATATTACGTTTAAATCTGCTCGCTCCTAGAGTCCAGCTTGTATAGTCGTGTAATGTAGATCAAACCTTTTACTACGTAGATAAATAGTCATTCGATATCTTACAAAACGGAATTTAGCTTTTGTTTTTTCACTTTTGTGTAAATTTTAATCTTGGCCCCCATTCAGAGAGTCTCCTACGAAACACTGTGACCGTCCCTAAAAACGGCTGCGTTAAGGCCGTGAGACTACCACTGATTCATATCGAGAGAACGAAATTTTTAAACTCCTCATGTATGCAATTATCACATTTTTCGTCAACGATTAAGTACCTAGTCTTAAATTAAATGTTGCCTATTTAAAGGATCTTAAAGCCCTGGCCAAGCGAGAACGAGAGCCTTTGGCGAGAGTTCGAATTAAACTCTCGCTCTCAAGTCGTTTGATCCGAAACCTTCTTGCGCTCTCGACGACCCTTGTGCCTTCTCGAAGAAATAATTCTTAACTTTCGCTCTCGTTTGGCCTCAACTCTCAGGCACTCTCACTGACTTTCATCTCGGTGCTCTTAGACAGTTTGAACAGGAACTTGTGCAACGCTCATGATTCCCGTTTTGCCCGGGCTTAACAAGTATGATTCTCTAAGCTAATCAGTACTTCATTTGATCTCATTTGACTGAGAATAAAAGAAATTAGAAAACATTGCCATATGGCAGATAGCTTATAGTCTGGACACAGATTAAATTAAGGGGTGCTTTTTGCGGACGCAGCTTATATAAATAAATCTGTGCCAGTTAGCTTCGAATTTCTGTTTTTATTTCAGCTTCTACAAATACTTCGTGTCATTATAGGAGGGAAAACACACATGAAATTGAAAGTACGGGTCAATACACTGTCAAAACCGACTGGAAACAGGAAGCGGACTTAATTAATAAATGTAACAACATCGTAAACGCAATCAGAAAACAATTCCCCGTTAATTGTGTTAGTTTTACTAGAAATGAAAAATGTCTGGGTGAATTGCAGTGTCTTCACTGCAGCTGAAAGCAATACATTCTTTGAGCATGACGTTTTTGAGCAGTTGCAACTGACAATGTGAAGTATTCAGTTCGCGCTATTTCAGTATTCTCGGTTCACGCGATTCAGATAAGGGCTCTCAGCGGCTGTCATCAGCAATTAAGAAGCAGATGAGATTACTTGAATTAATCCGGAAACACCCTTTAGTTCGGGTGCCATCAAGACAGTTTCATTCGGTTGTCTACACAGATAAAGCCACACTAGGGTTAAGATTCGCAGACGCTAAACATTTTCAAGGGGTAACTGATGATCTGAGTCTTCGATTTGCAAGTAAGTCCTAACGTAGATGCTAAGTGCTAAAATGCTGCAGAATTGAAGTTATAGAATAGTTAAGAGCTCTGTCATTTTAGACACTTGGGATTGGACATTAAATCAACAAACTTAAGAACAACAATTTCTGGTTAAGAGCAATGCACTTAAAATCCTTTTCATCTTGAACATCAGCGTCGTCGAAAGAGTTTGTGGTTTAAATCCCTTTCAATGACTTTCTACCCAACTAGAAACATATTGCAAATGACTCTTTATTTGTCTACTCCTGTTAACCCAAACTAACTAACGGCCTTGATCAGTGTATTCACTAATAAAAGTTTCGCCTCTCTCCTAACACCCGTGACAAGTATTCGCTTATGCAAAAATACCTTCGATAAAACAAGCAATTGGTAATTGCTTACATAGTAATCGTACCCTCAGTAGCCTCAGTGTAAACTGTACAGATGTGTTTATACTCTAGCTGCTTTTACCAGTTCAAACGTACGTTCTGAAAACAAAAAAAAAGTAACCTCGAGTTTATTATAGTCTTAAAGTATATGTATAGTTTTTAAATCAGTCCATTTCTTGAAATGCAAATCAACTTGTCTTAACCTTATTTTATTCTCCTTGCATGGGTACGTACAAAATATGTCACACTTAATACAATTATGATCACGATCATTATTTCTAACTTCCAGATAGATAAGTCGTTTAATTGAACATCATTCCATATAACTGACCGGATTTCGTCTCCCTCGGCTTCTAAAATATGATAAAATTCGCAAATTCCTAGCTATTTTTAGATCAATCTTTCGTTGCAGCTTTTGGTATCAGATACGATCTTTCAACAAAAATTAGCAGCCCAATCAAATCTGGCAGTTTTCAGTATTTCAATGTAATGAAGATTAATATTTGTTTTTAAAAATATAAATTATTAATAAAAGCATATATCAAATAAGTCTTTCTAGCAAAGGGAAAATTGTTGGCCTCTGGCCCAACTACAATCAGTCCAAGGTGGAAGTACTTAACAGACGCTCGAATGCGGAGGTGCGGCCGGGCCGCTCAAAACTTGACCCTGCTTAAGACACAACTCTCTAGTGTTCCTACCCTGTTTAAAGGGGCATTGTCACGCTGATCTGCTGTGTTTTGGTCAAAGGCACCAAATTCAGTTGACAAGGTACCTTTGCTCAAACATAACATTGGTCTTAGAACACCAAGAAGAAAATATCAAGTGACTTATTCAAGAAAGAACAAACCATAATACGTTTTTCTGCGATTTTTCAACGACACTTGGGTAGAACTTGAAAAAGTTGGCCAATTTTTCTGCAAGTTCCAATCCATTTCCATCCTGGCCATCCGCATCCAAAGATAACGAATACTAGTTTCTGTGCACTGGTAGAGCATTTGGTAACAAAACCGGACCATTCAGATTGGTAGGTTTCCATTGAAACAAATACGTTTTTTGGCTTTTCAAAGTGATACTAAAAATAGGTGACATAGTCCCGTTAAGGCGGGGGTACACGTGAATTTCAATAAAAATTTAAGAGGTTTAAAGAACAGTTGATACCCAGCACGGAAGAGCATCCCGGGTAATTGCTAGCGGACTGTTTTGGTGTCCATCTATTACAAATTCTAATTTTAATACTCCATGAAATCTTCATTATTTCTTATTTCCCTAAATTTTACAAATCCTTTGAGAACAACTATTTTCTCCCAAACATACCGAAAAATCGCTCAAAAACTCACAAAACACCCCATAACATAAATTTATGAGATGAGCAGAGAGTTTTTCCAGGGAACGAGAGATTTCCATTAAAGCCCTGTTAAGTGGCAAGAAAATGGCATTCATGGTCAGGTACAGGTGGACCCCGTCTTAATTGAGAGAATTCCGATTTTTGAGGCCGCGTCTAAGACACTGATTTACAACTGAATTGTTCCACTGGCTTTGTTGTAGCGTAATTAAGCTTGGCATCATTGCAAGTCAACGGAAGTCAGTGCCCACAAAATACTTGTTTAAAAACAACATACATGCTTATCCTGTTTAAGACATTATATAGGAAAAGATACCCCGTTTAAGACAAAAAGCGATGAAATCGATACCCGGCCCGTTCAACACATTAATAAAGTTCTTATCTTATCTTCTTATCTTAACAACCTCACCCCTCTCAATTTTAAAAGGAAAAAACCCTGGGAACGAGTTGCCCCTTCAAGACAAAAACCAGATAAGGGAAAAAAGGCAACTGGGTCACGGTTTTATTGACTGACTGAAATTTTTCAGTACATGATCGCATTTAATTAGTTAGTCCATCACCAAACTATATTTGAAAGCACCCCCTTTTTTTGGCTAGCCCTTGTTTCAGTTATAACAGACCCTTCCACGGTTTTTTCAACTTTTGATATTGGCCATGTAGCGAGAATCTAACGACACTGCTGGAAAGAGCACCTCAAAATTAGTAAAATAGCCAAGTTTGTGAGTCGTATCTTGTAAAATCGCAAAGTTATAGCTTTGCGAAGTCGGAAAATTTTACATACGTTTGTATGCTGGGGGGCACAAACTTGCCCCCCAGCATACAAACGTCTGTAAAATTTCCCGACTTCGCAAAGCTATAACTTTGCGATTTTACAAGATACGACTCACAAACTTGGCTATTTTACTAATTTTGAGGTGCTCTTTCCAGCAGTGTCGTTAGATTCTCGCTACATGGCCAATATCAAAAGTTGGAAAAAAACGTGGAAAGGTCAATTAGTTCCCATTTTATTTGCGTCACTTGCTTTCATCTTTTGTCATGGTACGTTATTACAAAAAAAATTGTAAATTGTAAATTGGATTTTAAAATAACCTTTGCTGTCCTAACGGAAATTAAGTCTGGGGTTATTTTGTAGCGAGATACAGATCTTTAGTTTATTTGATTTATGCCTTTCAATTAGAAGCGTCTGTTAGTCGGCGAGGAAATAAATATTATATTCCTGAATTTTGATTGAGCTTCATTGATTGATTGATTGATTGATTGATTCATTCATTGATTGATTGATTGATTGAATTTTGATTGAGCTGAATTTTGATTGAGCTTCAAGCTCCAGCAGACGAAGCTCTAGCTCATGTTTCTCGATTTGCAAGTTTAGTAACTGCAAATCTGTGGCATTGGCAGGCGAGGAATTCGGAGCAGTATTCTCGACACGTGGTGGCGTTGTTGCGGCGCCGTTCGATGGCGAATGGTCTGGCGATGTGCTGCTCGTAGCGCTGTTTGGCGGTCTTGATAGAGAGGGCAAGTCATAAACGAACCCGTTGGGAAGCAGAGGAACTCTAGTTTTACGTTTTCCGGCGGCTTCAGCCATAGTGAAAGGACTAAAAGGCGAAATGCACTCGAGAGTGAACAAACGATGCTTGAGAGAGCGAACGAAAACAGCAAAGATATCAAATGACAACTAGTGACGACAAGAACTAGGCGACAAGTAGTGAGGGCCTGGGTCTAATTAAGTAATTCCAAAGGAATATTAACAATTCAATAGAATAGATAAATCTTTCATTAACCTTTCATTCTCAGAGTCAATCAAACCTTTATTGAGTTGGTTATCGTGGTTCACTTTTGCGTCTGTAAATGATTGAAATGAAAGTTATCGCGCATTACTTTCCTGTGATACTGTTTATTATGCAGTACAAGATGAATCTAACTTTTGAGTCTGTTGATGAAATCCTACAGTGTGACCGAAATGGAAGCTATTCAGCAGTACTTTCCTGTGGCACTGTTTATTATGCTGTACAAGGTGGTTCTAACTTTTGAGATTGTGGATAAAATCCTAAAGTGTGTCCATCAAATGAAAGCCACTGAACAGTACTTTCCTGTGGTACTGTTTATTATGCTGTACAAGGTGGTTCTAACTTTTGAGACTGTGGATGAAATCCTAAAGTGTGACCATTCAAATGAAAGCTATTCAGCAGTACTTTCTAATTTTAATACTCCATGAAATCTTCATTATTTCTTATTTCCCTAAATTTTACAAATCCTTTGAGAACAACTATTTTCTCCCAAACATACCGAAAAATCGCTCAAAAACTCACAAAACACCCCATAACATAAATTTATGAGATGAGCAGAGAGTTTTTCCAGGGAACGAGAGATTTCCATTAAAGCCCTGTTAAGTGGCAAGAAAATGGCATTCATGGTCAGGTGCAGGTGGACCCCGTCTTAATTGAGAGAATTCCGATTTTTGAAGCCGTCTAAGACACTGATTTACAACTGAATTGTTCCACTGGCTTTGTTGTAGCGTAATTAAGCTTGGCATCATTGCAAGTCAACGGAAGTCAGTGCCCACAAAATACTTGTTTAAAAACAACATACATGCTTATCCTGTTTAAGACATTATATAGGAAAAGATACCCCGTTTAAGACAAAAAGCGATGAAATCGATACCCGGCCCGTTCAACACATTAATAAAGTTCTTATCTTATCTTCTTATCTTAACAACCTCACCCCTCTCAATTTTAAAAGGAAAAAACCCTGGGAACGAGTTGCCCGTTCAAGACAAAAACCAGATAAGGGAAAAAAGGCAACTGGGTCACGGTTTTATTGACTGACTGAAATTTTTCAGTACATGATCGCATTTAATTAGTTAGTCCATCACCAAACTATATTTGAAAGCACCCCCTTTTTTTGGCTAGCCCTTGTTTCAGTTATAACAGACCCTTCCACGGTTTTTTCAACTTTTGATATTGGCCATGTAGCGAGAATCTAACGACACTGCTGGAAAGAGCACCTCAAAATTAGTAAAATAGCCAAGTTTGTGAGTCGTATCTTGTAAAATCGCAAAGTTATAGCTTTGCGAAGTCGGAAAATTTTACATACGTTTGTATGCTGGGGGGCACAAACTTGCCCCCCAGCATACAAACGTCTGTAAAATTTCCCGACTTCGCAAAGCTATAACTTTGCGATTTTACAAGATACGACTCACAAACTTGGCTATTTTACTAATTTTGAGGTGCTCTTTCCAGCAGTGTCGTTAGATTCTCGCTACATGGCCAATATCAAAAGTTGGAAAAAAACGTGGAAAGGTCAATTAGTTCCCATTTTATTTGCGTCACTTGCTTTCATCTTTTGTCATGGTACGTTATTACAAAAAAAATTGTAAATTGTAAATTGGATTTTAAAATAACCTTTGCTGTCCTAACGGAAATTAAGTCTGGGGTTATTTTGTAGCGAGATACAGATCTTTAGTTTATTTGATTTATGCCTTTCAATTAGAAGCGTCTGTTAGTCGGCGAGGAAATAAATATTATATTCCTGAATTTTGATTGAGCTTCATTGATTGATTGATTGATTGATTGATTCATTCATTGATTGATTGATTGATTGAATTTTGATTGAGCTGAATTTTGATTGAGCTTCAAGCTCCAGCAGACGAAGCTCTAGCTCATGTTTCTCGATTTGCAAGTTTAGTAACTGCAAATCTGTGGCATTGGCAGGCGAGGAATTCGGAGCAGTATTCTCGACACGTGGTGGCGTTGTTGCGACGCCGTTCGATGGCGAATGGTCTGGCGATGTGCTGCTCGTAGCGCTGTTTGGCGGTCTTGATAGAGAGGGCAAGTCATAAACGAACCCGTTGGGAAGCAGAGGAACTCTAGTTTTACGTTTTCCGGCGGCTTCAGCCATAGTGAAAGGACTAAAAGGCGAAATGCACTCGAGAGTGAACAAACGATGCTTGAGCGAGCGAACGAAAACAGCAAAGATATCAAATGACAACTACTGACGACAAGAACTAGGCGACAAGTAGTGAGGGCCTGGGTCTAATTAAGTAATTCCAAAGGAATATTAACAATTCAATAGAATAGATAAATCTTTCATTAATCTTTCATTCTCAGAGTCAATCAAACCTTTATTGAGTTGGTTATCGTGGTTCACTTTTGCGTCTGTAAATGATTGAAATGAAAGTTATCGCGCATTACTTTCCTGTGATACTGTTTATTATGCAGTACAAGATGAATCTAACTTTTGAGTCTGTTGATGAAATCCTACAGTGTGACCGAAATGGAAGCTATTCAGCAGTACTTTCCTGTGGCACTGTTTATTATGCTGTACAAGGTGGTTCTAACTTTTGAGATTGTGGATAAAATCCTAAAGTGTGTCCATCAAATGAAAGCCACTGAACAGTACTTTCCTGTGGTACTGTTTATTATGCTGTACAAGGTGGTTCTAACTTTTGAGACTGTGGATAAAATCCTAAAGTATGACCATTCAAATGAAAGCTATTCAGCAGTACTTTCCTGTGGCACTGTTTATTATGCTGTACAAGGTGGTTCTAACTTTTGAGACTGTGGATGAAATCCTAAAGTGTGACTATTCAAATGAAAGCTATTCAGCAGTACTTTCCTGTGGCACTGTTTATTATGCTGTACAAGGTGGTTCTAACTTTTGAGACTGTGGATGAAATCCTAAAGTGTGACTATTCAAATGAAAGCTATTCAGCAGTACTTTCCTGTGGCACTGTTTATTATGCTGTACAAGGACTACAAGGTGGTTTTAACTTTTGAGACTGTGGATGAAATCCTAAAGTGTGACCATTCAAATGAAAGCTATTCAGCAGTACTTTCCTGTGGTGCTGTTTATTGTTCTGTACAAAGTGGTTCTAACTTTTGAGTCTGTGGATGAAATCCTACGGTGTGACTCAGTTCAAATAGAAGCTCTCCATCATCACTTGCTTATGGTGTTGTTTGTGTTTCAGCAGCTTACAAAACTGAAGATCTCGTGAACAAAAATGCTTACCCTTTGTCTAACAGAGAAGGAAGGCTACGTACTGCCCTCAAGGTTTCAGCTGTCGCCAGTTTAGCTCGAATTATATATGATAGGCTCATTCTAAAATCTGTTTCACATGTTACCTCATGTAAGTGTCTTCTCTGTAGGCCAGATATTCGCTGTATGGTTCATCCGTGGTACTTAAAGGTACTGTAAGTACAAATAACACAGTATGCAGATGATACAACGGTTTTTCTAAAAAACCTTAGTTCGATGAGTGAATTGTTGAAACTCCTGGAAAAGTTTGAAAGATGTTCAGGACTAAAAATTAATCCCACGAAATCAGAAGCTCTTTGGCTGGGAAAATGGAAAAACAGAGAAGATACCCCATTTAACGTTAAGTGGCCAAAAGAATCTGTTTTTGCTCCAGGGATACACTTCTCAAATTGCAAGAAAACAAACGACAAATTAAATTTTTATGATAAATTAGATGCTTTGGATAACACGCTAAATAATTGGAAGAGACGAAAATTAACCCTATTAGGCAAGATTAATATTGTAAAATCCCTGGGCCTTTCAAAGCTTATTTTCAATGCATCTGTACTTCCAGTCCCTGAAAAATTCAGTGATCAGGTAAACAAGATCACCTTTAATTTCATCTGGGGAAACAAAATAGCCAAAATTAAAAAGACTACAATCATTGGCGAACGCGAAAATGGAGGCCTGAACATGATTGATTTTACCTTAATGAACAAAGCTTTAAAATGCATATGGATAAAGCGATTTAAACTGAATGAGAATTCAGCATGGACGGCTATTGCTGATGAAGCCACTTCACACTTGGGGGGGTTTACCTTCCTCTCTAACTGCAACTGTAACGGCAAAGACATTAACATTAAGGAGCTACCACTCTTTTACATAAGAACACTGCAGTACTGGTTTGAGTTAAAAGATGTGCAGAATAATATCAAGCCATGCACAAAGAAAACGGTTATATGGAACAACAGGGATATTAAATTTGATAATAAAATGATTTTCTATCGAACATGGTTTGATAAAGGAGTTTCCACTTTAGAAAACCTTCTCGACCATAATCTTGATTTCCTCACTTACGAAGAATTTAAAGTCCGATACCAGTTAAAAACGAATATTCTGACTGATTACGGAGTAATAAACGCTATTCCAAATGAATATAAAAAATCTATAAACCAAATGAACACACAGCAAGAGCAACCGTTACACAGCCATGTCACAACTTGAAAGCACTAACAACCAAAGCTATACATAAAAGTTTTGTTAATCATATATTTGAAGAACCTACCGCCAACCAACGCCTGATTGACAATGGCTTACCACTGGACCAAATAAATAATTATTTTAACTTAGCGTTTTCTATCACCAAAGAGACAAAGTTAACTATGTTCCAATACAAGATTTTACACGACATAGTTTTCACTAAAAGCAAACTGTTCAAAGCTAAACTCGCAAACAGTGATCTCTGTTATCTATGCTTAGAAACAAAACAAGATTTGAAGCACATGCTAGTCTCATGTCAGGCCGTTTCGAAGTTCTGGGAAGCTTTTCTAGACTGGTATGAAACATACCTATCAATAAAGCTAGAATTATCAACTGTTAAAATATTGTATGGTATTATTGGTAACAATAACTTCAATAAGTTAACTAATCATCTCTTGCTACTTGCGAAATACTATATATACTGCTGTAGTATAAATGAAGATCCTCTGTCATTAAGTGTTTATCAAACAATAGTGGTAAACAAAGCGGAGATAGAAAAACAAATATCAGTAAGTACTAATTCACCTGAATATTACTATAATAAATGGAAACCTCTAATTGACAAGAAGTTTGTTTACTAACAACATCGATTTAAATAGTAGCACTATTAAAAATTAGACTTGTATTTTACTGTACTTTGTATTTTGTACATGACTGTAATGTAATGTACTCTAGTATTGTAATTAGATGTGAGTAATTTCCAATAAAAACTACATTTGTAAAAAAGAAAAAAAAAATATTTACCCTGTTCGCTCAACTGACCCGTCTGCGTTCCGGTTGTATCTTCCGTAAGTAACTCAAGGCATAACTCGAGTGCACTTGAAACGTACTTAAAAGCACGTTAGAGGGTTCACTTCTTATGACAAATTTAACTAGCGTCGGGGTTTTTAAAGTGCATAGCGTAGAGTAGATCTATGTTTCTGCCGAGTTGTGGGGAAAAAGCTACAATTAAATAGAAAGTTGAGTAAAAATGCCAATTTCGTGGCCACTGTACTGTCGTTTGGTGTGATCTGAATTATCATGATTAGCCGATGTTTTAAACGCTGGAAAGTTGTAACCTTGCTTTCATTACTTACGAAAAGAAATGGTCGGCTGCCAGAGTCTTGCAATTTCAAAGTGTATCTAAACCGTGGCACTGAAGAAAAACTTGTATTGTATCTACATTGATGCATCCAAAATTCGGTCAAAATGACGTCATTTCTATTTCAGGAAGTAAATTTACTCTTTGAGCTCATTTTATGCGCAAATTCCTTCACCGATGTCTTATCTTGAGCGAATCGAATCATGTTTAAAATCATGTTACCCACTAAGACCGGGACAAAAATCATTTTACTACAGAGGAGTGGAGGCTTGGAACTCTTTGCCTCTGGTTGTTAGATCTTATATTTTCGATAGACTCAAAGGATTTTAACCGAAACTTTTTAAATTTTACTTTTTTTAATTTTTTGCGAAGTCATTTTGTATTTTCCACTTCAAGTTTAGGTTATTTAAATTGAACAGTATTTTTTTATCAACTGTAAATAGTAATGCTTAGTTCTATCTTTATTTATGGAATTTTCGAAATCTGGAGGGCCACCCTAATTAACGCTTGGTTTTATCCTCTCTAAAAATTGTTATTATTGTTATTATTATTATTATTATTATTATTATTAGAGTAGTTTTCAATTAATTGTCTAAAGTAATTACACAATTGCTTTGGTTTTGCATTGCTACGCTTTGTGATTGGCGAAAAAATCTCGCGCCACTTTCTCGACCAATCAGAAGTAAAACCAAAACCAATCGTGACTTGCTCGCACGCGTTTTCCCGCGCTTGGCGCCGCCGACATGTAATTGCTTCGAGCTCTGATTGGTTCATTGGATTGTTTACGACTGCTGTGATTGGTCAGAATAATTACCTTGGTTTTGGTTTTACGACACTCAATTGAAAACTGCTCTATTATTGTTATTAAAAACCTTGGTCTTGATCTGCACAGTAGTGAAATCGGCTGTAAAAACTGTCGTAATAAAACAGTGATTTATTCGTCGGAAAAATCCTGCTGGCCGTTAAAGTAATTTCAGTGCCATTGATTTCTTACGAGTCCATTAATATGGTAAAGGAAATGAAAATATTGCCTGATTCACTAACATTCAGTCGGTGCCACATTCTCAGTTAATTAATTCCTGAGTTGACGTTTATCAAGAGCTGAAAAAGGAACGTGACCCGATGCATGTGACAGATTATATAAAAATGACAGGAGATGCTCGTCGGAAATTTTGACACCCTAAAATGTATCCGAGAATTTCGTTTGATGGGCGTGGCACTAATGGATGTTAACCCCTATTAAAGCGGCTATGATTAAGAGTTCAAAATTACAAGTATTTATAGATATATACAGATGACGTCAAAAAATTACTTTTAAAATATTCACATTGCAGGTGGAAATTAGACCGTGCATTTATGGTTCTCGATTTCAGTTTCTTTCAAGACTGATTTAAAAAGACGTGGTTTAAAAGAACATAATTTAGTTTTCTTAGATCTGTGGGGAGGGAATTCCAGTCACTCGCTCCGGCATGCGTAAAGGTCCTTCGTCCAGATAACGTTTTTGCTTGGGGTACAACTGTATTGCCATTGTCCCTTAAGCTTCTGCCGTCTTCTGACTGGCTTTAAAAAAAATGAGAATTTATTTAAGGCGGGAGTCTACCTGAATTTTAATGAAATTTTAAGAGGTTTTAAGAAGGGATAGGAGAAAGAAAATGAGTTTTGGAACACCAACAGACAGTCGATACCCACGCAAGAGCACCCCAGGTTGCTAGTGGACTAACTTGGTATCTGTCTATTAATTATTAACTACAAATTCTAATTTTAAAACTTCACTAAATCTTCAACATTTCTTATTTCTCTAAATTTTACCAATCCTTTGAGAAAAACTATTTCCTCCCAAACATACCCAAAAATCACCAAAAAATTTACAAAACACCCCATAACATAGGTTTATGTTTTAAGCATAGAGGTTTTGGATTGCTTGAACGTGAACGAGATATTTCCATTAAAGCCATTTCAAGTGGCGGAAAAGTGGCGTTTAGGTTAACTCCCGCCTTAAGTAAGAATAACTTGTGTGCCCCAGACGATAAGGAAAGGTCGCGAGTTTTTAATTTACTTTTCGGTTGCTTTAACATGAAAGTTTTAATCGATTTTTCAGGTCTTGCTCCTTGAAGCCATTATTATGATCAACTAACTAATATCCTCTAGCTTATAGACATTAATTAAATTGAAGATATAGGTTAGGAGAAATATAAAAATGGTCAGAATTTGTGTGAATTTCTTAAACTCAGCCGGAAATCAGGCAATTGTCATAACTAGTGGTACATCTTAAAAAAATGTATGAAAGCCCATAAAGAATGCGACTCTTGACATTGTGGCGTAAAGAATGTGCTAAAAAGACAGACTTTTTTTAAGTTACAACAAATCAATTATCTGGAATTATTTCAATGCAAAATGTGATGGTTTCCAGTCAAATTAAAACAAATGAGTGCGCCCTCAATTCTTTCGGTTCGTAATTAACAAGCCGTGATGAGAAAACAAGATTGCAATCTTAGTTATTAAAACAAGCAGGTTTGTATGAACTATGATCGGGAATACGTCGAGCGTTTACTAATGGAAAGTATAAGATTTACAATTGTGGCGAGAAAGTTCATTTGCTTGAGTCCAGTAACATCCAAAAACGTGATTATCTATTCCCCCTTTTTTTTGTCAGCTGTGACCCTTCATTCCCAACATTCTCATAGTGATTAAAAACTCACTGACAGTCGTTTAAACTTGTCTTCTTCTGATGGAAAAAAATAAGGAAAACAGGTCATGAACTTGTCTATATGAATATCTTAAACCTTCCGAAAAGATCTTGAATAAGCCAAAATCTTGAAAAGGCTTAACCGACTGAAATACCTGTTTGGAGAGAGTTTATCAGATCATAGCACTTAATTTAATAATACTGCAAGTTATTATATAGTCTATATTATAATTATAGTACTGTTGTATTTCGTTCTTTCAATTATTATATAAACATATGGAAAAGCTCTCTAGAATGACTGCCAGACAAAAACTTTTTTATTGTTTATTATTGTATTAATTTAGTGAAAAGAACGCCGAGAACTGGGTAGTGCTCGCCTTGTTTAATCCTAAAGGCATGCAACTAATTTATTTTTGGTAAATCCTTGATAAACATCTGTGCGAGATATTCATAGCCAGCGCTAATAATGTTTCCTGTGCTTCGATAGTAAAGGCTTAAGCCAGATGTTTAACACCTAATACCTCTTAGATGTGCAGAACACTTCAGCGTTTTATCTGCGTAGGAGGATTTTATTTAATTCGGCATCTTCACATCGTCTGCTCGACGCAACCGGCATTTGCAGAACTGTAGCCCGGTTAAGGTACCTCTGTCTGTCTCCGCTTGTTGTCTGAGTGTGTAATTTTGATTGCACATTTTGAAAAAGCTTACTATCTTAGTTTTCGTCTCTGGTGGTCTGGTTAATACGGCCGTTCGACAAGTAAGATGACAAAAATGATTATCTTGGAGACTGTTTAGCTTGAATTCGCGTGTAACGTTCATACGTAGCTTCATATTAGTTGTTCATACAAGTATCGTCAAGCGATAAACTGAAGGTATGCGCATAAGGTAGCGAATGCCCCGTAAGCTTCACACCAGAATGATTTGGTAACTTGTACATGATGTCTCACAGTAGAAGCATCTCAGCTATGAACATGTTTATCATTTATTTGTTTCTAGAGGCTAGATTTCTTTTTTCGATTTCATATTGCTAGTCAAAGTGCATATAACCCTTAATTTTATATTACAAATCACTATCGATTCTACGTCAAGTAAACAATTGAGTGTTGGAATATTTAGTGAGTCGGAATGTTGCATTTGACGAGGTTCGTCTCTCCAATATGCTAGCGATTGTGACTTCAAACCCAGTAGTTTATTTCTTTCTCCTTGCGAATTCGAGATCTTGTCTGATTTAGTCACAATATTGAAATTTTGGTAAAAAAAAAGTTACCTAAACTAAACCATATTGACAACATGGACGTTACAAAATGCAACTTATCTATATACCAGCATGTTTTTATATATTGACAACATGAATGTTTATAAAAGGCAACTTATCTGTATACTGGCATGTTTTTGTGCAATATTTTGAATATAAACCTTCATAACTCACAGACGCAACACTCAAATCAAAACCTATTCCACCACTTAATTCTTCGCTCAATGCAGAATCGATCTTGTGATAAAAATATAACGGTATATAGGCTAACATAGTGTCACTTCACTTTTAATTACCAAATACAGCCGGCTTAGTTATAACTGATCAAGAAAAAGATTAGCTCTTTGCTTGAATCACCCGCTTATCCGAAATGCCATTCAGTATTTTATGACTCTCGTGTTGCTGCGTGATTGCATGTTATTGGCCATTTACTGACTGAACTATTCTAACTTAAGGTACACATTGTTTGTTCAATGCTAAAAGTCCAGATGCACCGGCTAGAATGTCTAGCTTGAGACTCTCGTGCGCTGGTTCTCGGGAACCCTCGTGCACTCTCGACTCGAGAGCGCACGAGAGTCGAGAAGAGTTTGAATCCATTTAAATTTTCATTGTAACGTTTCTTATTATTTCTTAACCGTTCTTACGTTTCAAGTAGGCTTATTATTATTATAGTATCCTATTGCAACTCCACGTTTAAATTGTAACGTTTTTTGCCGATAGAGTCAAAACCTGTAAGACCCTGAAGAAGAAAGGCTGTGCCTTTCGAAATATTGGATTCAAATACAACTTCCGTACCGTTTAATCAGCCTTGCTTTTGTATCATACTGTTTCATATTTACAGCTGATTAGATCCTTTGCAGGATCCGGTGCTTCTATTTTGTTACGGTGGTCCTTGCAAACACAGTTACGTTTTTAGTCTATGAGGACCGTAAAAAAGGGAGAATTCTGAACTATCCCTTTCTCGGTTTTCTTCAACTCTCAGGCACTCAATCTATCGTACAAAAAATGTTTTGCTGTGTAACACGTAAAT
This sequence comes from Dendrophyllia cribrosa, assembly GCA_024195265.1. Taxonomy (NCBI): domain Eukaryota; kingdom Metazoa; phylum Cnidaria; class Anthozoa; order Scleractinia; family Dendrophylliidae; genus Dendrophyllia; species Dendrophyllia cribrosa. The sequence goes on along the minus strand of JAJLRJ010000001.1, from coordinate 6,572,019 downwards.
AATTTGATGCATAATATCACAAGTGCTGAAAACTGCCGAAACTGAGTCAGACGTCTCGGGGACGACCCCTTCATCAGTGTTGAGTTCCCAAAGAGAGACGATCGCGCTCGCGCTAAATTATCGCGTTCAGAAATAAACAAAAATAAACAAATAATACTCGACACATCGTTTCCATTTGTCCCGAGCTTGTTTTATTGTATTTGAAGAAATATCACAAAATATCACAGTTTAGCTTTTTAGTAGCTGAAATTCTATAGTTCAAACAAACCATGTTTAATATTGCCAGAAAACTTTTGACAATACTCGAGACAATCATACTGAGAAAACATTAATATTTCTCTTGTATTCTCAAATGCTCGTGGCCTCTTCATCATGATTTGTGAAATATCATCGATTTATATGTGTGATTTTAAGAGGTGGAACATGCATTACAGATTTTATTTGTAGAAGCTAAACCTTATCCGTACATCAGCAACCAATCAGATCCCAGAACTCGGAATAAAGTTATTCATTGATTAAAGTCCTGAAGAATGCATGATTGAAATTTAATTGATTCGTTTGTTTAACGTTCTTTTTTATATGATTAACGGAGGAAATTAGTGGTCTATTTGTTTATAGTATCTGCGGTTATGTAAGCCATCGATCCACAAACAGGCTTTTCTGGTTGGTCAAGCGCTCCAAAGGAGTCTCCAGTGAACTTTGAAAATCTGCCAGAAGATTATTCCCACACACACACAGACGGATTCACTCCAACAGCTTGCAAACTTAATTATTACCACAGAGCTCACGGAGAACTTTCTAGAGTTGTTTCTTAGTCAATCGATCTCGTATGAATCATAATCAATTACCTGATAAGAGCCAAAGTTGTCTTTGAAAAAAACAAAATAAACAAAACAAATATTGCTCGGTAGCTTTCACAAAATTGGTCCACACACGTTAGGGTTTCATACACAGTTCAAAAATTGTAACCACTAATTACAATGATTTCTCAAGCTAGGTTTGATTTCAGAAGGAAATGAGTTAAATGTTTGACCAATTAGAATGCAAACCACTTGTCAATTAAAATTCTAAATATAACATCCGATCATCGAGTTATCAAACGTACGTTTAAACAAATTGTGGTTTGATCCAATTATCACACGCCAGCAACACGAAACTCTTTGACATAGCCCGCGTAGCTGGCGGCCGCTGGCGGTTTTGTTGGCGCGCGCGATGCTAAATTCGCGATCGGAGAAGCCGCGAAAACGAGCGGCAAAGTCACGAGGGCCGATGGAGAGAAGAAAGAGCTTTGGGACCAAGTACTCTAAAAAAACCAACTTAAATTAAAACAAATACTCCGATAATCTGTTAGTGGGTGGATTAAAATTTGGATCTTGTAACTGAAATGTAAGGTTAAAATAAAAGTTTCAGGTAGCCCGTTATGAGATTTTTGCTCTCGTTTGTAATTCCGTCTAAGATTTCCGTAAGCAGGACAAATTAGATTACTCTTTGACTTACCAGTCGTTCTGTATGGCCGGCTTTCTAACATTTTTGTGTGGTATTTTTCAATAATTTGAAACCATTATTGAGTCACGGTATAATAGGATTATAAGACTACCTTCTTTCTAGCACAATCGCATTTCGGGCACGGGACCGCAAGTTTCTTGGTGTATGATGACTTTTACAATTGACACCTGTGAGGACACTAACGTTCATGGTGCACCCGCTTTTTTCGCTTGGCACATTTGGCGCAGAACTGTATGAAGGGACTCTCTGTACATTATCGCTAAAATATCTTGGACTGTGATTGGCTGTAATTGATCACGTGAAGCAATAGTGGCCATCCAAGGAGGAAAGCTAGCGTTGGTGTGCGTCCGTCGTGCTTACAGCGAAAAACCAATCTGTTTTTAACTCTTAGAAGTAAATTGTTTTTGCTGCAATTCTTTTTCTCGTATTTCTCAATACGATTACTATCAAATGCAGATTTTATTTAGCTTAATAGTAAACAGAGCTAACAGAAAACAATTTTCTTAGAGTCCGGTAGAGTTATTAATAAAAACTAAATAAACTTGCTGTATAAACTTCTGACTCATGGCTAACGGTTTCCTTTGGAAAAATTGACATTCCATGTTACAAAACTGAGCATAAGACAGAATCCTCTGTGTGTGTCGCACTCGGATCGGTATATGGATGGTTAGCAAATGCAAGTAGGTTTATAAATTATAAGTAAGATTTTTTTATTATGAATTAACCATAGAAATATGCACCGCATTCGTTGAATTGCGCAGAAGTATTCTGTCAGTCGACGCTTTGCTCATTGTAGGAATTCCCTCAGTACAGCCTGCATTTGTCACATGAACGCGTCAATTAGCTCTTTATTCTGTCTAATTAGAGGCCTTCACGATAAAAGAACGAAAACTTGTGTTGCGATTCAGTAATTTTATCCTCGAAAAAATTCGCCGTTTACGATGAAAATCAAGGAAGAATTTTGCAGAATGGCGTCGAGTCGGTTCTAACATCAAGTTTGATAGTAGCATGAACATATGCTAAAGAGTTACTGAAGTACTGTTTGTTTTTAAAATAATGTTAATATTTTGAAAATGGAATTTGAGGTTTTCTTTGTTCAGCTCTGGAGCACATTATGAGTGACTCTTAATCTAAAATTAGCAAATGCGCATAAGGACATGCTTTGTTATTTCAACGAAGGTTTCTGCTCGGTAAGTTGCACTGATCTTTCGCTGTGGCTCAAGCCGTAAAATCACTGTGTGTTTGAAATCGCTGAAATGGAAATACGTGCTTTATCTGACCTGACGCACACGTAGACTTTGAAATATACGTAATGTGTTTAAGCCTGAAGGTCGCCATTATGGCCACTTGTACTTTATGACAAAAGAAGTGTTCTTAATTGATGGGTTTTATTTTTATCCGATCACAACACGTTCTTTGAGTTTTAATGGATGCTGCATTGAAGAGTGAAAGAGAGGTACTGTACAATTGCGACAAGAAATTTCTTGATCGCGGTCAACAACACCGTAACCAAGTATCAGACTGCGCTATCATTTTTTATCTATCTTCTCTTCGTGGTCTTTTCCGCTTTCCACTTAAGGTTAATCGGTAAATTACTTGAACATGTAATGGAGAAACCTCAATTAGTACTTACTAGTATTCACAGCAACTTAAATCCCCAAATTTAAGAACCACTTGGACCGAGCAAAGCAAAATCACATTTCCATTTGTGGTGCTAATTCGGGCGTGTACGACCTTGTAGTTACGCTCACTGCATATCGCTAATTGTTTTATTTATTCCAATGAAAAGATTGCTATTAAGCTAAAGTGATGTTTTTAACACGCAAAAGAGACTGATAGAAAGTATAGCCCACCAGACAACTTCCAATCCAGTGTGTCGTTATTTTAAGTGCAGCTTTATTTGTTCAACGTTTCGTCTAAGTTATTTATTTTGAGTCTATTTGCGCAACATAATACACTGAAATAAACTCAATCTTCAGCATTCTTTCAATCAATTTGATGTCTTCGATTTGTCTCGGTCGGCGCTCTTAGCCAATAGAATCAGCGAATTGCTTCACACAGATGACAAGTATTGCCATGTTTTCATAAAAGAGTTCATTTTGACTTAGGTAGCTGTATAATTAACGTAGCAAGGGTTCGACAGCTATCAGTTCGCATGCAACTGCAGGAACTTTGAAATTTTTGGCGTTACTCGTTCGTAAAGAAGTCATTGCTTTCACTCAAAGGTACCTATTTTAGCTGGAACATACATGCAAGGTTGTAGATGTTTGCCCTTCTAATTGTTTCAATTTATGTAGTGTTTACGATACTAAGTATTTTGTGGTAAGCAACGAAACCACAATGAATTTTAAGCACCTACAAACAAATTGTGGTCAAATCCTACACTTAAATTAGTGAAAGACTTTAATGACGAAGGCAGTATACGTAGACTCTCTTGAAGTCCAGTCATCGGGTTTATTAAGCTAAGAAATACTCCGTGACCTGTGTTGTCTGATAAACGCACTGTTACCATTTCAAAGATCTTAACAAAAAGTTTATATTGGTTTTAAAACTTGCTGACTGCAATAAATTGTTTCCTCTTTGAATTCACTTTATGTTATGATTATATTTTTACAGTTCAACGACATATTTTTGGCTTACAACTAAAGGCTGATAGTTTTCTTTCCGTTCCAGTTCTATAGGTATTTTAAAACCGGCAGACTCTCAGTCGCTCTCTACTGATAGAAAACTGGAAGCAACGTGATTGAATATGCGCAGGAGAAAGACAAGTCACCAGCAGAACTTAAAAGCTGCAAGAGTAGTGGTGCTAGGTCAAGACGGAGTTGGGAAATCAGGTACGTTGGTTTAGCAGTAAATTGACTGACAAATGATCATGTCGTGCAATACTGGATTTTATCACATGGCGGGCATAGCATTAGCATTATCTTATCGGCCAACAAAAGTCCAATTTCCCCCTCTCCATTTCCATATATTGCTATAAAAAGCAATAAGCACTTGAAAGTTCAAGTGTTTCAAGTCTTTTGTCGGACTCAAAGAAGAAAGAAAATAGTTCCGGCGAACAAATTTAATTGAGCTGTTACATATGTTTTAAGTGCATATGGTGACCACTGTTGCTAATTAGCCTGAATCACAACAAATTGATTTTAAGCTAGACCCCAGTGTTGTTTGTTTAACTTATAAGTTATCTTCTTAGAAAATAATTGCTAAGCTGTGTTTGAACGAGTTGCTTTTACACATCCCACTCATGTTATTGAAAGATTAATCGTTTACGCGAGTCACTTGCCGGCACTTGCATCCGCTTGTCTCTGATTAGTGCGAAACTGAGAAGCTTTAATTTAGCAACTGTGCGGAAAAGATAGATTGAATAACTTTTCGTTATTAATTCAAAACAGTTACGCACCGTTCTTTGAGCGAACGCACCTGTGGACATACTTGCAAATAGCAACCAGCCGAATAACTCAACAGATCCGAGCAAACTGAATGAAAAATAAATAAAACCGCTAAACATTCGTTACTGGTTTTCACCGTGTGCGACAAAAGCAGTGGAAGACTTTAAATATGCTCCCTGATTTTCAAGAACAAGAGATAACGGGTTTTATCAGTCAACTTTTGATATTGGTCAAGTAGCAATTGCAACTGAAATCATCGACTCTGCGTGAAAACCTTAAAATAAGTGAATGACCAAGTTTGAGAGTCATAACTTGTAAGTTTGTATGCTGAATAGGGGGCAGGCTTTTTCCCTCAATGTCACCTCAGTAGACAACCGTCTTTACACTGAAGTTGCTGAACTGTGTCCTTCCCTGTCGGTTCGATATGACTCAAACTTACTTTCTAACAGTGCCGAGTATAATTTTCGTTACCTGATCGATATCAAAAGCTCAGTGATCCGATAAAATGGTGAAAAGTTCTATTGAATCTTGGTTCTTTTTTTTTGTTGCTGTTCTCAGAGTAGAAACAAGTTACATACGCAATCCAATGTTTCCACCCATTTATATTTACATAGATAAAAAACTGATAACAGTGATTAATTATCTTCTTGACTCTTTATTTTGTTTTGACGATATGAAATCGATTTGCCGAGACACTTTCATCTGAAAATACGATTTCTTCAGTGAATTTCGTCAGAATGATTTGCATTGCCAGTACTCGCCATATTTTCCATAGATAACCATTTTAGACTAAATTAAACGCTATATGGATCCGCACAAGTTGGCATCGATCTTTCAACAAACAATTTAATTAATTCTCCCTTCTGCATAACTCTTTCCGGCTTTATTCAATTTTAAAGTGAAGGCATGCATGCAAGATGTAGTCTTTTTGCAGGAGTTGTTTAACTATTAGCCTTTTTTGTGACGCAAAAATAAATGACTATTAATTGTTCCAATTTCCTTGCTCCCTGTTGCGCGCTATTAAATAGATCATTCTCTAAATTGCCAACCAACATCATAGCATAAAAAGCATTCTCAAGTGCACCTAATTTCGAAAATGAACAGAAATAACCAAATTTAAATTTAGCAAAATATTCAATGCAATATAACAGCTCCACGGGAAAGTGCTTCTGCAATAGCTTATATTTATGGTTACAATAACCGTCGTCTGTAACTTCAGTTTTCAATAAATGTTCATCGACTGAAACAACCTATCAAATATTCACAAGATAAGAAAAAATGTTCTTTCCGAGATGATATCGGGTGGGTTCACATTAGATACTCAAGTACACTTGAAGCGCTCTTAGGTTTAAGTGCCATGCTTAAAGTGCACTTTTGATTCGTTTCCGCAAATAAAGTTTCCGGCAGAATCCAGAACGCAGAATGCAAATGCAGAGCCCCATTTAAACCAACTATGCTGAACTGGGCACCTCTGTTGAAATATCGTTAATAAACATAAATAAAGAAAGAAAGAAAGTATCCAAAATGCTGTTTTTAACGGTTTTTCGGCAGGTTGTTGTGGAACTGAATAATTAAAAATCTTCCTGTCAATCCACAAGACGAATGCTGATACTTTAGTTTAAGCGAACTGAGTAAGGTGTGTTTTCGGGGTACTGATTTCAGAGTGATATTTTTTATAAATTTAATCGGTAAATTCAAACTCTTCGAAAACCCCTGATCAAACAAACACAACAAAATGTAATTGCTCGAATGTAATTTCGCGATTGCTTTGATTTTGCATTGCTACGCTTTGTGATTGGCTAAAAAACCTCGCGCCACTTTCTCAACCAATCAGGAGTGAAACCTGACCAATCGTGACTTAATCGTACGCGTTTTTCCCGCGCTTGGCGCTGGTGACATGACTTGGTTCGAGTTCTGATTGGTTCATTGGATTGACTGCGTCTGTTATGATTGGTCAGAGTAATTACGTTGGTTTTGGTTTTATCGCACTCAACTGATAAACTGTTCTATTTAGACTACGAAAAGTCCCTTTTTTTTCTCTGAGGGCCAGTCGAGGGGGTAATCACGTGCGCGAGGACACGCGACGCGTAGGAAGAAGAAAAGCCAATCAGAATTTTGAGTTGTGAGTTCGACGCACAATTCAAACGCCGTGGCTTAGTCTGAAGTCTCCCTCTTTTCTTCTCCTTCCTGCGCGTCGCGTATTCTCGCGCACGCGTTTTCGCGCTCGCGTGATAACTAAGTAATTAGCTTATTGTGATCTAATTGGACAAGTGCGCTCTCAGGGAAAGTTTTATTCCACTTAATTAATGTCGTGTAGCGAAAATTAATTTTGTGGAGACAGCATTAATCTCCTATTGATAATTAGGGATTTAACGGTCAGCCAAGTTCACTGCTGTTGAGATGACAAATGTGAACCCACCTATTGATTTTAATTCTGCTTAATTTCAAATTTCTGCTCAAACCTCTTCTGAATGTTTGGCACTGTCGTAAATCCAGACCGCGTTTTGATAAGTGTGCATGCATGATTGCGTTGTAGTACAGATATGCGCTTAATTCACATGTCGCAGCTCAGCCTTCGTTTAAAATAATCGGCCCACTGAACTAATGAAATATTGTAATATTCCATTCTGTCTTCGTTTCCAGCGCTTATCGTTCGTTTCCTTACACGAAGGTTTATCACAGAATACGACCAGACCTTAGGTAGGTATGCAGTATGTTTATTCATATATGGTCGAGAAAGCAGCAAGCAGATGTAATTTTTTTTTTTAATTATTCATATATGTTTTACAGACCGGTCCGAATTTATGATGATCCTCAGCGGATTTATTTCAAAACAGCATGTCGCCAGAGTTGTTAAGGACGCGAGAAATTTCCCAAAGGGTCAATTTTCATAGTACAATGTAGAGTGTGGCTAAGTCGTTTACGAGCCATGTGACGAGAGCTGTGCTTATCTCCAGTTTCCATGGCAATGAAGCGCGTGGCGTCGTTGCTATTCCCTCTGGATCATGGATAGGATGCTGATCCATCTTAAAGGGGCTCTGTTACATTTTCATTGTTACTTTAAAAAGCCCAAAAGACTTGTTTCCATCACTAATCGAAACCCTAAAATAATTGTCAGTTTTGATTCTACTAGTGCTTTTATGTTACTCCCCGCTAGACAATTTTCAGTTACGAAGTTTGTGATATCAATAACTAACGCAACTTTTTCTTGAACTTTTCAACTAGAGTCCACGTGGAGACACCACATGGAGGTGGATAACGAGTACATCTATGTTGATTTAATAGATACAGCTGGACAGGTACGTCATGAGGTTTCCATGACAACATATTTGTCCTCTTAGTTACTCTTTCATTGCAACCAAAATTTTGGACACTCATCGTCATCATCATCATCTTTATTTCAATACGGTATCACTTTCATCAATGATAAAAATGGTTTTCAAGTGAGCCGTATCATAGTATGATAATAGAAAAAAAAGTCAATTCTACAAAGATCACAATAAATGAACAATAACTATCATAAAAATTACTTACTAATACCTAATTAATTATAATCATCTACTAATAAATTAAGTTAAACGGTTCATTGGTCAACAATATTTTTTATTGTCGCCTATAGTAGCTATATCCGTTACCTTTTGGTACTAAGGCTCGAATGAGATCAGATGCACAGTTACTAAGTTAAACATTTATTCTTTTATAACCATCACAGAATTCAGAAACGAAGTTGGATTGCTGTTTAGCACGTGGTGACATATTTCTTGTCCTCTACTCCATCACGGACCGAGCAAGTTTTGACGAAGCTGCGCGAATCGGAAGACACATCAGAGAACGGAAAACAAATGGAAACTCAGTGATGCTGATACTAATTGGAACAAAAAAAGACTTGGAGCATTTCCGAGAAGTTGACGAAACAGAGGGAAGTGACTTGTCACAAGAACTGGAATGCGCTTTTTATGAGATTTCTGTTTCCTCGTGCGACGGTTACAAGGAAGTATCGGACATGGTGTATGGTTCAGTCAAGCGGTATTTACGGAATGAGAAGAACTGCGTAAGCGACAAAAGGCATCCACCCTCTTCACTGTCAAAAATGAAGGAAGGCCTCATCAAACGAACTGGTTCTTTTCGGAGAAAATCGGTTTCGTTTTAAATTGTTTAAGTTCCTTCAACATAATAGGGTAAAGAACCTACAAGGAATTTAAACCGTTTTCGTTTAGAGAGCTACAAGTTAGCTGATGTGGAGTTAGCTGAAATATTTAGTTCTAAATTAAGCGACAATATTCGCTTAACTACAAAACGAGATCAAAAGAAGGTTTAAAGCGAAAGAGAAAAAGCATTGTTCGGCGTGTAACCATCAATGATTAGGGATCGCGGGGACGAGGGAGACAAAATCGTGGTTTGATACCTCTTATGGTGTTTAAATACAATTTAATTGACTGCCTTTTTAGGGCAAAATATAACTTAAGGTAAAGATAAGTTCGAGTAAAGCACTCTCTCCTCCAAAAAAAACCGTCAGATTCTGAAACATTTTTTTAATTCGTTTTTTTTTCTTTTTCTTGGACGACCAACCCATCACTGTTGTTTATGAGTCCCTCAGTCCACCAGAACCAGTGAGCTCTCATCGACAGTTAGGGGTATCGAATGGTCCCTCAAAATTTTCAAGTGCTCGCAAAATGTGGCCTTTGCTCGATTTGCTCGCAAAATTTAGACCAGTGCTCGCTTGCTCGTGCTCGCAAAATTTTCGCAATTGCTCGGATTCTCGTTAAAATTTGCTGATTGCTCGAAATTTCGTAAATCGTGCTTTATAGGTTTCTTGGTGCAGATATGAATGTTCTGTCAAATGCCATCAAATATAATATTCAGTCGAAAGACTTACAGAGAGCAATAGATCACAGGGCGTCTACGGATTGAAAGGATGGGGCATATAAATTCTGATCTGAATAACGTGGGAGAGGCCCGGGGGAGAGGTGGCTCTCAGAAATGAAATTTGTCATAATCTTATCTTCAAACGTATCTGTATGCATCTTTAACATAGGTTGTGAAATGTTAAATTTCCGAAAAATGCGTATACTACAGGCCTTAGTTTACTGTCATACAGCAACTTTTGACGAACAAAAGTTAATCGTCGAATCTATTACAACTATGTTCATGTTTGGAGTTGTCCTCAATTAAAACGAGAATCGACAAGAGATTGTTTGCTCAGGTTACAACTCAATGTGTGAACGGGAGAACTGTAGGGGTATCGAATGGTCTTTGCGAGTATGCGCGCGAGCACTGTGTTTTTTCTTGCGAGCACGAGCAGTCATCAAATTTCTCTCCGAGCAGCGAGCATTTTAGAAAAAACAACAGGCGAGCAGCGAGCACTTCGTAAATTTGCAATACTGTATTAGCTTGTATCATTATAATTACCCAGTTTCTCTGTAGACTTGATGCAATTTATTCCCGTATCTATACTGGTTCAATAACATAAAGATAATTTGTTAAAACCAGTACAAACAATGTTACGTGATGCAACATTTCTAAATATCTCTTAATCTCGGTTATTGATCATAGGAATCAACTCACGTTTTATTGACATCTTTACAACATGTTTAGAATATGGCATACGTTATTATCACAATTCAGTCACCGTGTAGAATCTAATAACTGACTAACAATAAACTATTTCGCATAAATTTAAAATCTTGGTTTGTTCATCGTGATAGGCACAATGATAATCTACAGTGAAACCTGTATTAAGCGGGCCCCATATTAAGAGGACATCCTCTATTAAGCGGACACCAGCTGCTTGGGTCCCTAAATTTCGTTCCCATATTTACTGTTAAACGGACCCGTATTCAGCGGACACCCTCTATTAAGCGGACACCAACTGCTTGGGTCCCTAAATTTTGTTCCCATATTCACTGTAAAACGAACCTGCAATAGGCGACAATATTGTTGACACATTGTCATTTTGAACCCCATTTTCTTCGGGGACCAGAGGCATTTCAGCCCCACCCACCCCCCCCCCCCCCCCCCCCCCCCCCCCCCCCCCCCCCCCCCCCCCCCCCCCCCCCCCGCCCCCGCCAGACAATGTTGTGTATCGTTTGTGTACCGTTTCTGTTATACAGTGTGTCAACTATTTTTGTCGCCTATTGTGTATTCAGCGGACACCAGCTGCTTGGGTCCCTAAATTTTGTTCCCATATTTACTGTAAAACGAGAACTAGCGAGTGTCCCGAGAGTATCCGCTTAATACAGGTTTCACTGTATTGTATATTCGTGGTCCGTGGTTCGCAATGAAAACGGCTTGTTGCAACACGTGGCGAGAAACTCCTTTTAACTAACTTTCCAGGCGTTCAGATAGTGGAGAGCGAAGATTAGGCGGCGCGTAAAGAAACACTAAATGCGAGTGCTGACGGCGTGGAATAGGCGCGAAATAGCAGACCCTGTCCCCAGTTTCCTCGCTTTCTCTTCGCGTACAGGCTCATCACTTTGATCCGAACCTTTCTTCAGTTCCCGTCGTTCTCCACTATCCGAACACCTGGAACACGCTAATTAAACAATCAACGAAGAATTTGTCTAAGCAACATTGCTAAAATACAACTGCTAAGTAAGAGAACCGTCTAACAAATTTATTCGAGATGTAAGGGACGCCGGGTCCCGGATGTGAAGCCAGGCTGGTTGAAGGAGAGGCGAGTGCTCTCAGCCGCTGCTCCCTTGTGTGATGTTTTCAGTCTGAAATCGAAGTTTAGAGAGATTTAGCATCGCGTTTACTGCAAATGGAAATCGTGAGTTCGCCGTTTGAGATCTGCCTTGAGCGGATACGCGCAAACCTTTGTATATTAAAGCGTTACTTGTGTCACTTATATCCTTTTAGCCATCATCTTGAAATGAAAATACAGGGTGAGTGTTATGTGCTTCCATTTCGAGGGGTGTCACTGAGATGGCAGCTGTAATGGTCCCTTTCTCGAAGTTCTTTATTGTGGTAGTAATCGGAGCCACATGCGTATTTTTCTTCAAAAACCTGGGTCGACAAGATTGGAACAGTCGTTTGTATGTATGTTTGAATTCTTCATTGAGGTAGCCATAAACAAGTGGATTAATGGCGGAGTTCGAGTACACCACAAAGGTTGCGATAGCAACGAAAACGTACGACGTCGCTTCCTTTCTGAATATTGCCAATAAAATGCCGGCGAAGAACGGACTCCAACAGAAGTAAAACAGACCGATGACGATTGCTTCAAGTAAAGAAACACAGTCATTAAAATGAAAGAGTTTTCAGTAAATGCATCAATCACATAAAAGTAACAAGAATTAAGGCGGATTATTTTAAAAGAAATGAAACCTAGAACGGTTTAAGGCTAAATTGAGGACTCTATAATCAACGCCATGCAATAAGTTGTTTCATTAAATGTGAAAAGAGATTTTACGTTTTTTTAATAATCCAAAAATAAACCATGACCCTAATAAATCCAGACTCAGAACGGATTCAATGGATTGAATCGGAATCGGGATTGTAATCCCCGGCTTAACGGGGAGATCGTTAGAAAATCCTTTTGAACACAAGGGTCGGTGGCAGAAACTTCCACTTATAATCCGAAGTTGCTTTGCATGAAAGAACGCATAAAGTGAGGAAAATTTAATCTTTGTGGTCACAGAAGGTGATTTAATCTTAATAAAAATAATGCCAGAGTAATTGATTGGTTTTGGTTACAAGATACTCAATTAAAAACTACTATAACAGAACTTACCTGTTGTCTTAGCAGCCTTGGAATCGCGAGTAGAGCTAACTCGTTTGTTAATCTTTGCTGAACCTCTGTTAGCAAACACTCGTAACGAAGCAATCCTTCTCTCCTGGTTGCGCGCAAGAACAAAGATCTTAAAATACGCCACCGTTATGACCGCGGTCGGCGTTGCGCAAATAAACAAGAAGAAAAGCGCCATATATTCCTCTTCCATGAAATCGCCATATCGACATAGTCTGTGATTGGTTCGGTGTACCTCGAGAGACTTCATCCCTGCGCCAAACAGCGGGGAAAATGACACAATAAACGCAGTGAACCACACCGCGGTTATTTCAACGAACGTTCGGCTTTTTGTTATCATGGTGTTGTACTTTAGCGAGTATGAAATCGCTAGGAATCGGTCAACGGTCAGTGCCAGGAGATTTAGCAGGGAAGCGCTAAGGCTGAATAGATTAAGGCTCAAAGTTATTTGGCACCACACGAATTCTTTTGTCCAATCACAGTAAAGCAGCTCAATAACCCGAGCCGGAAGAAGAAGCATTCCAACCAAGAGATCAGCCACTGACAAAGACAGAATCAGAAAATAAGTAGGGCATCGCAGACGTACGTTTGCGTAGACTGACACTATTACCAGAAGATTTGCTGCAATTATGATGACGGCCAGTAAAAGGAAAAGTCCCATGATAGCAATAAGCTCAGGTCTGAGGTCCCAACTGGCTTCAGCAGCTGTGTTAGTTTCAGTGGTATTTATTTGTGATATGTCTCCAGACATCGTTCATGAATCCGCGTTTCTCGAAACGCAATTGGAACAAATCACTTCTCCCTTCTCAACGCTGGCAGCCTTTTGGACGTCACGCGGTCTTTTTACGTCAGAAGTCAAGTAATAGTTTCCACGAGTCACCCGCGCAATGATCGGTGATGAAGCACAAAACTTCCTGAAACACAAAAAAAGCTGAAATAGTTTTATGATCTGACCCATCGATATCACAAACGCACAGAAATATACAGGAAATTTATTTTCTGCGGCTAATTATAATAATCTTTTTAGCCTCGTGTTTTGATTGTGTATGACGTCACAAGCGCACTCTTTTGAGTCTTGCAGAACCCAGTCCCTAGGCGTTCCCTTGAGCCAAAGTGCGCTTGAGAGCCTGAGAACAGGTTGCGTGTCGTACTCCTAAATTGGCGCCAAAACGGAGTCTTTGGGAAAGGAACGCTTGGACAATAACCAACGCGCACCATAATTTCTAAAATGTGGATAGATTTCCTTACCATGCTACTGTGGAGCGGTAAGAAACATTGGTTTAGTTCTAGGGATTTTCGAAAAAAAAAACGGCATTTTTTTTCTGGACTATAGATAAACAAAAAATACGTTTTGGAGACGAGTTTTTTATTTCATTAGCAAAAGATTTTCCGGTATATTAATCACCTCCACGCTATTTCAATTACAGTAACTGCAATGATTGTATTTGTATTTTGAACGGTCAAGAACTAGTGAAAATGTTTCCTGCCTTCAGCCAAAATCTGAGCTTTATGTTTACTAGTTCTGCACAACAACTGATTAACTTGTAAAGTATCTTTATCGTATTTATAGAGCAGTTTTCAATTGAGTATCGTAAAACCAAAACCAAAGTAATTATTCTGACCAATCACAGCAGTCGAAAACAATCCAATGAACCAATCAGAGCACGAAGCAATTACATGTCGCCGGCGCCAAGCGCGGGAAAACGCGTGCGACCAAGTCACGATTGGTTTTGGTTTCACTTCCGATTGGTCGAGAAAGTGGCGCGTGATTTTTTAGCCAATCACAAAGCGTAGCAATGCAAAACCAAAGCAATTGTGTAATTACTTTCGATACTCAAATGAAAACTGCTCTATTGACGAAACCCCTGCATTGAAATACTTTGTCAAGCCTTACATGTTAAAAAAACCTCAAAAAACAATTTAAAAATGGAGAATTGGCCAGTATAAAGAGTTCGTCGTAAAAAATTTAGGAAAAAAGCAATGTCGTTTGCGAATAAAATTAAACTACGTATATACACGAATTGCAAATCAATTCTGTATTTTTTATCAGCTTTCATAAGTTTAAAAATTACTGTGAAAGCCATTAACTTTTATACCTGTTAAAAATTCACTGATCCACGCTCAAGCTTTTTCAAGATAAAATTAAGGCATTGTTTTTTATTGCACCCGTGATTAATTTTTTTTTTTTTACTTTTTTTGCGCATGTGAACGAATTGACATGTAAACCTGCACGATTTCCACTTTCCCGACGGAAATAAAAAGATTCCCAAATCACCTTGCAAGTCATTTTCCTTGGTTTGTGAATAGCTTACAACAGACATACAAATTCGGGGAGATCTTCATAGCGCAAGACTAAAAACTCATATAAGCTCTTGCGGACTTTAGTTTGCATTTTACGATCATCAATTCATCAGAAAAATAAAAAATAACCAACGGTGTATCCACGTTAAAACACACTTCAATTGTTGAAGTGAGAAGTGCACAATAAATGATGAACTTACCTTTATGAAAATACATAAGTCTCGTGCAGTAAAACAGCTCGCGTGCCAAATGTTGATCAGGCGCGTGCCGAATGCCGCACGTTTTGCGCACAATTTGCAACTGCACGCGCGTGCAGTTAGCTGGCTTTCTCTTCTCAATTTCCGCTTATTGGTGCGGTTGTTGTAAAGTTTAGTTTAGCGGATACATTTAAGTGTGATTAATGGATTTGTCTTGATCAATACAGGCGAGGATCTTGAAATTGAAGATAAGATAAATGTGGTTTGCCTGGGAGGTGGAATTTTTAAAAGCCTATCTGTGATAAACGTACAACAGGGTTAGGAATAAAATAAAAATACATGGTCTTTCTCCTTTTAAAGAGGGGCGTATTCGGTTTCAGCCAAAACTAAAACTGTCCGTTCAAAAAAGTCAGTGAGGTTTTCACGGTTTTTGAAAGGATCTTTATCTTTATTTTAGGTACGAGCAGGCAGGAGCCTGGTACGTCCAATTAACCCTTTTTAAAGGCAGTAAAACTACCAAGAGTGTCAAAAATTAAAATTCAAGAAAAAAAATCCAAATTTCATTTTATAAAATATTATAAAACAAATGGTACCATGCCAAAGTACCGCCAAAGAGGTTTCATTTAAATGGTCACACCACAGGATTTCGTCAACAGACTCAAAAGTTAGAACAATACCACATGTCTCGATAATTGACTCTGGGAGTGAAAGGGTTACGTTTAACAGAATGCATTAGCTGCTGGGATGTTGCGTTGACAGAAATTGAAATTCAGTTTGCACAACCGGGGAGGTATCAGATTTCGCTTCCTAACGTTTCTTCCCAAGTCAGTTGGAATCTGAATATCAGATCCTGAGTTACATATAAGCTGAGGTCCTCGAATTATATAGGAAACACAGCAACAATTTTCTAAGCCAGCCTTTTCTGCAATTTTCTCTGGACTCAGTGCCATTGACGGCCATACGAAAGTTACTCTTGACATTTTGATGTGTACTCGGGTATTATATTAAAAACGGAATTTATTATTGTATTTTGTTTGACAAACAGGTCTGTAAATCATATTTATTGTTTTGTTTTTCATGCTTTGTATTTTTACCTTTTTGTCTTTTAACCTTTTAGAGGGACACAGGTTAAAATGTTAGCCTTATAAGCCGTTTGCTGCTTAAAATTTGAGTTTGAATAAGAAATTGTGGAAATTTCTGCCAGCTGTCGGTACAGTTTAATTCAATTCAACCACTCAAAATATTGTCTTCAAGATGCATCACTGATCATAAATTAATTGAGAGTACAGGAAAACAACACGTCCTGTACGACAAACAGATTACAGTATGCTGTTATCGCTTTTTTATTCATTAAAAATAGTTAACGGATAATCAAATAAAAAATAAAGGCCAACTAATTCTCAGGGCAAAAAATTTATAAGAAAAAAAAATGTTATGTTCATTCTTACCACCAGGGGATTTATAGCTAAGTTACTAACAGTTGAAGAAGCAATATATGTGTGAGAAATTTCTGAAAATTAAATGTATACAGAATAATTATATCACATGAACAACATGTATTCGACCTTTTTAGGAATTAATATGCGTCTTAGATATTCAGATGTTTCTCAGTTTTTTATTCCGTTTTTATGTATCAACCAACATATTTTAATTTTATTTTTGCAAATTTCTCAGTTCTAAAAAATTCCTTAAATAATTTGACAGGTGATAGCGTAGTATCCGTTTTGAAAAATCATGTCTTTTAAAAATTATATTACATTAAATTTATTGTCTACAATTTCTCCAATATGTTATTGTCTACAATGGTTGAAATGTATTTTTTTTTCTTGTGCTGGCTTTTGCTTTCTTTACAATAAGCTTAAGTTTACGCTAAAAACGATAAAAAATAAACCAACACATTTCAAACGACCGCTCTAGTTGTTAGATTATTTTTTGACACTGTCGATAGGTTTCTTTTTAATTGCCTAAAGCAAAAACCTTTTAGTTATTCTAATTCATTAAAAAGGTACGAAAATGTCTTAGTTATTCGATTTCACTGCTAGAACTCATTGCACATGCCTTACGCCTTATCTCTAAGGTTGTGTCCGGAGATCTCGTCCTCTTTTATTTCGACGCTGGCTTATTATATTTGAGCATCGTGGTTGTTTTTTCGCCACACTCCTCCCCTTTAGCGATGTCGGCTATCTCTACAATTTTACTCCCACGCTATGCCTTATGCAAAATTCTTCTTCCGCATCTTAATTAGCAGAAATCATAGTAAGAGTGCCTTTTAAATGGATGTGAATTATTACTCGTGGTGTAGCCGACGCGAGTATGTTTCACGCTCTGACTTTCTTGATTTTATTCAGATTTGCTGAGAAAACAGAACAAACAACACAACAATGGACCCTATCCCTGAAAGCAATAGAACTGCGTAATACGCAGGTCCAATGACATAAGAGGTTGTTAAGAGCTGCGTGGTTATATTTGTGTTACATTAGTGGATACAAATTTATGCACGCATATTTTAGATTGACTGGTCTGATTGGTTGACACGCGACCTCGTGACTTAAAAAGACGGTGGCAAAATCTTGATCTCCGTGTGTTGACTTGAGAAACAGAAGGAAGAGTCAAAGCGTGGATGGATAGGACCGTTTGATGTTGTGTTTGCCGTTGTTGCTGTAGGATTTTTGTTCCGGCAAGTTTTGTGTTTTATATAAGACAAAAACTTGTCATTTGCTTATAGGGATCGGCTCAGTAATGAATGTGTAGTGAATGCAGTGTAGTCTTATTTTGTATATATAATTATATGTTTCTCCGTAAAAAACAGCATTAAAAACACTTGGGAATCAATACTGCATTATGCGTTAAAGAAGCCACGAGTTCAAGCTGTGTGTACAACTTCTTGTTTATTACTATCAACTCTCTCTCAAGCGACCACCCTTAGTGCAGGGCTTAAGAAAAAATCAAGACAAAGAAATATAATATAGACTAAGAAACAAAACGGTTATTTACAAAGTGGTTGCTTACGGGTTAAGAGAGAGTTATTCAAAAACTATAATAACGGTAAAACCACAACGACAAACCAGTGAAGAGTACCGGATCTATCGTTGACTGTATCTCCAACTGCGACGAAAAAAGAATGAATCATTCGTCTCTCAGTGGATTTTCGATCGACAATTGAAAAGTTTAACTTGGATAGGCAATGTGACAATATTTTGTATGTTGACGTTATCCAAATCTAATTCCATGCATGCAAACAGAGAAAAAAACAATCGTTTTTATTGATCCTTTTTCTTTTCTATTTTCTATATTCTATATGAGTTCTGCACTTATTAATAAAATTAAATTTGTATAAAGTTATAGACGTTATTAACGGGATCCCAATTAATCTTAGTTGCCAACTGGATCTCCAATTCTTTGTCAGTTAGAATCAATAAAATCAACTTAATCTCGGGTGACGGTTTTGCAGATATCTCCTTCTTTATCGCTTTATTTAACGGATCGTAGGAAACTTTTCCTCGACAAAGTCCTTTGTTCTGCAGCCGGCGACTGGAGGACCGAAGAGCAACAGCGGCGGCGCGGCAGCAAAATAAGGGAGGAGAGGGTGAGAGCGCTTCCGGCGACCATACGAAAAAAAAAAGACATTTTGTCGCTTTTTCTGAAGTACATGATGATAATTATCCGGAAATAAGTTCAATTTATAGTTTAGCTTTAGTCCACATTTTTGTCTTCTGTTGTTCCCTCTTCCTCGTTTCCAGATCCCGTGGCAGCGTTATTGTCTCTCGGTTCAGACGGTGCTGTGGATGCATTACTTTGACAGGGGCATGGGTCGGGACACTGGTCTGGGCTGGTGCCAGGATAAGGAACCTAGTAAAATTGGCAAGGATAGTATTACTTTTCCTATTACTTTATTATCCTAGGGCGCTTACCATTTGTCAGAGCTGACTGGCCGGACAGGTCACTTTAGGCCTGTCCCGACCTCGTCCCGATTGTGCTCGTAAAATGCTAAAAAGTTGCTTCCTAGAATGCCAAAAAGGAGCTAAAAAATTGCTAAAAATCCAAACATTTGCCACCCAAATTTCAAAAGTTGCTACCAAAATTTCATGATATCAAAGTTTCATACAAACGTTAAAAGTACGGAACAAACCTTACGGTTCATTTGACTTTTTCTTTTAATTGTTCACTTTTTCGTACGTGATATGTGCTGTAAACCCGCAATTTGCTAAGAAGTTGCTCAGAGATACGAAATTTGCTCGAGGTTGCTAGAACTGAAAAAAGTTGCTCCATATACCAAAAGTTGCTTAAAAGTTCGAAGGAATTTCCGGCAGAAATGAGTCCCTGGGTTTAAAGTCTGTTCTTATCTGATGCCATCGTGGCATTCGTTTTAATAGCTCTGTAGTTTTCTTTGAGCAAGCTTCGATTAGGAGGTCGTTTTGAAATTATGCTGTATTCTCGGCGGCTTTCTTCAACTCGGTTTTCTTCGAACTCGGCGGCTTTCTTCAATTCTGGAGCTCTGTTCAATCGGCGGCTTTCTTCAGTTTTGTTTGACCTCTATAGCTAGCTGTGCTCATGTAGCCATTTTCTAGTAGAAGTTTACAAACAATGTACCGTTTTTCACTCTCTCTGAGTCTCTCAGGTAGTCGGATCTTAAGTTTGAAATTATCGACCGTCAATGTTTTCTTGCAATTAGATTTTTTTTGCTGGGACCAGCATGATTATATTGCAAGCTCAGATCGTATTTTCATGGACTGGTGATATGTTGGTCCGAATTTTCAGAGATAATTGCAGCTTTATATAAAGCTATGCAATGTTTCGCAAAGAGTAGTTGAGAATTGACGGTTTTTCCGGAGGGACTCCCATATAAAAATGCCGGGGTGCTCGTCGTACCTTTTAGGGGTCAAAATTTGTAGATTGGTACCGCTTAGGGTACGAAAATCTAAAATGACTACCGTTAGAATTATCGCGGTACCTTTAGGGTATGAGCCGAAAAAATATGACAGAATATTATATGTTTTGTTTTAGAATTGGTTCCTCTTAGGGGTAAAAATTCTTTTGAGCCACGCCAATCCGAAGGGAAGCCGATATATTCCGAAGATGTCCGAAGTTTTCCGAAGATGTTCCGAAGAATTCGAAAGTTTCCACGGACCTCAGACCTCTGTAATTGTAATGTTCAGAACAATAAAAACCTAAAAAAAGTGCCATATTTTCATGAACGTAACTATATTTTTAATTGGATCATGCGATCAGTTAAGGCTGATAGCTCAAATCTGTAAGTCAGGCGTGAGAAATTGCTCCATAGGCGTGAGATCGGAGTTTTGGACTCACAGGCGTGAGACTCACGTCTAAAGCGTGAGACTTGGCAGGTCCAGAAGTCACGACAGAGAAACCGAACAATCCTTTTCTCTTTTTTTTTGTATTGCTGCTTCATAAGAGCTGTATTTTGAATTTGTTTGTGTTTCTTGTAGAAATAAAATCAGCACAAATTTTTGGAACACCAACAGACAGTGCCTAGTGGACTAACTTGGTGTCCGTCTATTAATTGTTAACTACAAATTATAATTTTAAAACTTCACTAAATCTTCAATATTTCTTATTATCTAAATTTTACCAATCCCTTGAGAAAAACCATTTCCTCCCAAAAATACCTCCAAAGAAACTCGTTCACTATCACAGTTATTAGTTAACGGGGGTCAGTAAAAATGCCGTACTGCCCGCCGTACCGATTTTTAAATGCCATTTGCCAGTAAACCTTGTCTAGACTAAATTCTTTACGCAACTGATCAGTTTCGCGGAAAATGATACCCTATTCTAGACCAAAAACCTCTGATTACTATACCCTATCACAGACTAAACTGCCTGAAAACCATACCCTTCACAGCGGCACTCGATATGGGAGTACCCCCCCCCCCACCCCCCCCCCCCCCCCACCTTGTTAAGGGGCGAAAAACCTTTTCAAGAAAATCCTTGATGTAATCGACATCAAGCTAATAGATGTCAAGAAATCCACGAGTTCAAGACTTCTGCCGAGTTATGAATGAAAACAGTATTAAAAATTTTATAGCTTCCGGAATTATTTATTTCCGGAATTTTTGGTTGAATGGAAAGCGCCCTACCCATCCACCCCCGCGCTCCCTGTTTTTCCGCGCTTGTCAATGTCCGTTACGTTTACCAACATGGCGGCTGCATCCAGAAGAGCGGCAAATTCAGCGACAACATTAGCGGAAATCTTGGGAGTTGAACCTGATGTGCTGAAAGAAAAGTTTGGTCTACAACCATACCAAAGTCATGATCCACAAAAGAAAGATAATCTCGTCTTTCTATCGCCCACAGTGCTTCTAGAAGATCTGGAGCTACGAGAAGGTGGATGGAAGGACAGAGGAGCGAAGGAAGCATTGGGTCTTCTCGCAAAGGATATTTCAGAGTCAAAAGATCATAACCTTTTTCGAGTGCCTGAAATAACTTTCTTCCATATGGGTTATGGAAAGAATTCCGAAAACAAGAAAAATAACATGGCGATTACTGAAACAGAAGCTAAGAAATGGATGGACGTTTTTGATCTGGCTAAAAATAAAGCAAGTAGTTCAGTCGCTGTTGATATAAACGATCCAACAGTGATTCCAAGAGAGGGAGAAACTCCCATGGAAACAGATTTTACGTTTCCAACTCAAGAAGATACTCAGGCGCTTGAATCCGAAGGAGAGGACTCGGAAGAGATTGATCCGAGACACAGTGGACTCCAAATTAAAGTGAAAAGCAGATACCTGATGTTTTTCTCGATCTTGCTGATATTTTTCAAGAAGAAGTGGAATCAAACTTCCACCAAAGAAGCCCACATTGGTGCAAATAAGGTATCTGACTTTATCCTGTTTTGGATTTTGCCGCACCTGCTCAATTACACCCAACAGCAGGTTATAATAGTCAATGAACACCACAAGGCTGAAAGCCAGAGAAAGAATGAGCCTCATGTGTTCTCTGTTCCAGTTGTAAAAAAGTCTGCCATGGATATAATCGAAAATGCCTTGAAATTCTGTAAGGTCCCAATTTGGGTGGCAGACAAGCTTTTGGAACATTACAAAAAATATTATGGCACAGACCAACTGAAATGTAAGTACAGTTTGCCGGCAGTGGTAGCCAGAGCTAATGAACCAGTCATTCTAGTGCCTTTGCGCTATCAGGTGACGGACATGCCATATGAAATTGAAGATATTGGTCGAACATGGCGGAAGATTGGTGATGTTCGTCTAGTGGATGACTTTATAAACCAGTTCATTGACAATAGAGAAATCCAAGAGGATTTCCTGTGTGATGCCATCAGTGATCTGGAAAAAAAAGAGAAATGTGCAGTCAACTATGGGATTCTTCTCCCAGATGAAAAGACTTTTGATGAGCTCATTAAAATAGAAGATGAACACACTGACCTTTTCAGGAACTTTCAATGTACACTTATAGAAAAACAAGGACGGGATTTTGCTACGCCGCGCCTTGGAATTGTGAAAAATGGAGAAAAAAACCTGTCTCTGTGTTTCTCCTATTTTGAAGGTAAATGGTTTTTATTATTGAACAGTTTATTAAAAATACATTGTTTATTTTCCTCAAGCCTCCTCCTTCAGACCAAGTTCAGATCACTGGCAAATTTTGTACTAAAATTGAAATTGTCTTTGTTCACTGTGGGCATATGTAACAGCCAAAATGGCTAAGTTAATTTAACATTTTGTGTTTTTATGCAGTTAATGGTGCCATGTTGGACAGTTAGGTATGTACAGTACCGCTCAGAGATAAGCGAACATAGCACTCGCGTTCTTAACGCTACCCTAACGCGTTTGAATTTGCGTTCACGTTATTTTGAACGCATCGGGTGAATGCGTTTTCTTTAACGCGTTAAGCCTTTGTTATTCATAACCAACATTTCTTTTGTAATCCAAAACAAAAGGCGAGTCCACCAGGACCAGTCTTTTGTTTTTGAAACTGCCACATCGACAGTAATGCGAGAATCGAAATCCAAAACAAGGAGAACAAAATCATGACAATTACACGGCTAAACAAGCGCTCAAACAGAGCGACAAAATAAACAATTTCGAGACTCAATTCGCCTCGCGACTCCAAAAATATAACAGAGTTCAGCAAACAACGTCTATCGAAGCGTTTGGTGATCGCCTTGCATAAACTTTAGCGCGATCGATGGTCCACTCGGTTGCATCTTCAAACACCGTTTTCGCCGTTTACGCAAGCGATACGCTACGCTAAATTTCTTTGAGATCATGTGAATTTGATGGCCGAGTTTTGTAATTCACGAGCAAGGTAACTTATAATTTCCCGTAAAGAGATCGATTGCGAATGTGATTGAAGTTTTCGTTTACGCAAGCGATACGCTATGACAAGCGAAATTTAAAGATCGATTGCGATTTTGTGTTTTTTCGAGTGTTTGAAATGTTCGAGAGGGAGTTACTGATATGCCAATCATTGCAAGTTCTAGCTGTCATGTATGCAAATTTTTACTTTTGATTTGCACGTGACGATTTTTATAGCAAACATCTAAACAGCAATTCAGCGAAGGTCAAAACAATGAACAGCAAAAAGTGAATGGATTCGCACCATTTTAAACTACTTTGCAGTTGTTCTAATTTTTAAACTACTTTGCAATTGTTAACAGAGTTCAGCAAACACTGTCTATCGAAGGCTCTAAAGTTAATCTATATTTTAGAAGTATTATATTATCTGTAGTTTTTCTTTAGTGTGTTCTTGTAAAATGTATATATCTAGTTCGCCGGAGTTGACGAGACAACATAAGTCCCCTTCGATCGATACAGTGTGCGACGGGCGAGCGTCGTAATTGTCACGGCAATAATAATAAAAAAAATATTATCTCCGGTTCTATCAGGCGCACATATACTTGATTGAAACAGTAAAATACTCCTACTTTAAGGGTGAAATCTGTGATGAATTTATGGTGCGCCGATTACTGTTGAGCTATTTCTTTGCATGCGAAAGTTCAGAAAGATTTTTTTTTTTTATTTTTATTTATTTATTTTTTTTATTTGTACAAAACATTTACGTAACAAGCAGATTTAAAAGGTTACAATACAAAGGAATACATGACAAGATGTTACAACAATACACTACACTAGACATTCCGAGACTGGGTTGGCATTGGCGATTTCAATTTTTGTTTATAGTCTGAAGCTGCACTAATCATTTAGTAACTCTATATAGTAGTTAAGATATATTTTAAATTATATAATACTTATGTTTTATTTTACAGAGGGGATTTTTCTAGATGAAATCTACAGTTTAATTTAACTACAAATTCCTCTAAAGATAGGTTTTTCTGTGCTAGTTTTTGGGTATAGAGGTAATATTTAGCAAAGAGGAGAGTACAGTTTAAGTTATTGGTAATCAGGTCAGTCTTGGAGGTGGAGCTCGTGCCGAAGAGAATTTCCGTTGGGGATAAGGAGAAAGAGGTGCAGAAAGATAAGTGGCCTCTATGATAGTCGGCAAGGATCAACCAGTGGAGAGATCACAAAAGTTCGAAACATGTCGCAGATCCAGTCATCGCCGATAACCTAATGAATATAACCTCCATATCCGTTCTAGTTAAACTGTTATGTTTTGTTTATGCGAGAGCCATCGCACATCGATATAATTTGTCTTTCGATAAACAGTGCTGCTTGGTTTATCGATTGAATGAATGAAAACCATTAGAATACGGTATGTAATGTCTTTTGAAACGTCAGTTAACTTCTTTTCACAAAATATCAATGGCAGTGAACAATAACCAAACTCATACATACTAATGCGTTAACTTTAACGCACTATTTCGCGTTTGTTTAACGCAGCTGAACGCGCGAGCGCGTTAAAACCAATGCGTTCATAACGCATTCTTAACATGAATTTTGGTTCGCTTATCTCTGAGCGGTACTGTAGCATTACAGAGCTATTGTAAACCAAAGTTCTTTACCCATGGACTCCTGGAGTTTGCACCAAAAAGTCCCTTTTGAAGACACTGACAGTGCTGGAAATAACAGTCGGTCATCGGACATTGTCCGCCCAAAATCCGAAAATGTCCGACCAATTTTAAATTGTGCTCGGACATAGAGACCGAGCACAAAAATTACTTAGCTATGGCCATGAATGTCTTGTTAACTCATCGCATTTGATTCCAAAAACATTACAATAAGAATTTACGTTGTTTGTACGATTTATTTTACTGTAAACGGCTCTCTTGATTCGAAAAAATTCAGAAAAGGCCGTGTCATTTAAAATCGCCCAACAATGCATTGCAAAACTTCTTATAGCATGTCGTGTATGCTTACCAATTTTGTAAAATGTCCGATCAAAAGGGAGGTTTGAAAGGACACATGTCCTTCTAAGCATTAAAATTATTTCCAGCACTGCACTGAAGATACTACATGTATCCTTTAGTTCAGGGACAAATAAAAGACTTTTGGGTTTCAGGCATGGGAAAAGTTTCCACATAATTGCTGAAAAAGGTTAAAAGTTTTAGAACAAAGTGGCAATGGGTATGGAGACCAAATTTTCCTTCAAATTTGCCAGTCAAATTTACTTGTTTCTTTGCGTGTATCTCTGGCCCATTTCATGGAATTGCTCTCATTTGGGCATGCTGCTCCATGTAAAAAGTAATGGAACAAGTACATGTACAGTCACCCAACTTGGGCGGTTTAGGGCTTTTAGGTCGTCAATTGAAGGGTTTGGTCGAAAACTAAGGTAAGTGACTAAATTGGGAAAAAATAAACATTGCTCCAAATCAGGGCTCGAAATTAACTTTTTCCTTCAGGAGCCAACTGGCGACTTATGGGAAAATTTTGGTCGCCAATTTTATTCAATATGTATCTTATATAAAACACACTTTTAAATGTTACTTTGCATGCAAGAAAAATCATAACTGTAGCTAGAAAGAAACAGCATAGGAAAGACTTACGAAAGTTAGCTACCAGTGTTCACAACTGACATCTCTTTAGAGATGGTTTGTTCTTAGTTTTTTGAGATGCAGGTAAGCACAAAACGTTCCGAGTTCATAGTTTTCATAACAAGACAAACAAAGGCCCTTTACCCTTTCTTTTACCTCTTCATAGCATACTGTAAACACCGGCGGATATAAATTAAAACCGCACTCGCAGATAAGCCGCACCCCGAGTTTGAAGCTCAAAGTTTGGGGGGAAAAGTTTTTTTTAAATAAAAACCTAAGTCAGAGAATTGGCTCTAAGAAACGTGAGCTATACTTTGCTTCTATCCATCGAATCATCCTGTATTGAAAAAAACCCACACTTTTGATCTCAGCTACGTTCGTTTGCCCTCCGTTCATTCAGGCCACAACAAGCTTGGTAGCCATGCAAATTTTTTTTGAGGACATGTTTTTTATCCTGGTTACTTAGGTTAACCAAGATGGCCACTTGTTTACAGACTTTCTTTGGCTTCTTTCGTTCGTCTTCGGTGTTCCTTCATTGCTAAAAGCTTCAAAATGTCCGACAAAGATAGCGAGTACTGTTTTAACACATGTATTTTTGACAATTTGAGGCTGAATTTCACAATTTAAAAAACTCAACGCTCGTGTTCGTGCGGTTGCGTGTTCGATGTGGACCTTTTTGCCCAATTTGATTTTTGGCCTCGGAGGCACTCTGGCAGCTCTGAGACAAACAAGACTAACTTTTCTACATCATCTTAAGTTAAATAAGTTTTGCTCCACATTATACACCTCAAATAAAGGCTCAAAAAGTCTGGCCCTGGTTCCTGAAAAACCGATTAAACTATCCCTCGATTAGCGGTTAATCCATGATTAAATTTCTAATTCCTAGGATAACTAATCAAGGGATAAAAAGGTGTTCCTGAAAACGGATTTAACCCTCGATTAACTATCCCCCAATTAAACTCAGAATAAACCGGTTTGACCAGTTATTCACATGCAGGCGCGCGCGAAAATGACAATTCGCGGGAAAAAGGCGTCTTACACGAAGCTTGCAAGCTCTTGTTTTTGATCCGTTCTGACTGAAATAGTCTCGTCACAAATTATACAAATCAAACCTTAATATTGGTTGTTTTAGTCCAAGAAAAGAAACGTAATCTCTTGCGATTTGGTCAAAGGAAACGAAATGAAATTCAATGATTCAGTTCAAAGCGATGTTGACTTCGTGAAGGAAAATTATAACTGATAAAGCTGTAAACCGAATCGGTAAGTTCTTTCGATTATATCAATTGTCAAATTAGCTAAATTGTCAGCCATGTAACCTTTTGATTAAATCTGAACAATAAAGCAGTTATTTCAGAGAAAGAGCTTTCATAGTTTCATACCAACATTGTAGCTTTGATTGTGTATAGAGTTCACGCTAAAAAATCGAAAGCTGTCTTTCATCTTCTATTTGGCATCAATTTAAGCTTAAGCTTATATCTTATTTTTGCAATCTTTTCCCACCCTTTTCTACTGCAAGTGCTGCACAAATAATTATTTAATTCAAGAATTCTTGGATAGAATCCCCAAACCGGTGAAACGATATGTAAAGAGTTTATATGACATTTTAAAATTTACGCTATTGCGAGCGCTAAAAGAATATTTCATGGCGTGTTGTTTCTATCTTGCTTTTCAAAAATATAACTGAAAGCTAAGCTTCATATATTCTACTTCGTGAAAGCCCTGCTAAATACAAAAACTACATCTCTTGAATCTTCCCGTTCAAAAAAGTTAGTAAGATTGCTGTAAGCTTAGCAAGAGCTTTATTGTTTTGAGTATAAATTACCGAGACTGCAAGATTTGCGTGTTTGCAGGTGTTTGTCCGCCTTGGCTCGATCACCTTTCACTGCAAATTACATTTTTCTGCCGAAAACTTGGTTTATTCTCTCCGACATTTGTAAGGACAGAACGTTCATCTATCATTAAAGCCGCCAAGAGGGACTATTTCTAGTATAAGGAGCTTAACGAACAGTTTACTCCGCCATTTTGTTTGTTTTGACAAAATTTTTCGCCAATTAGTGAGTTAATCGACCTCGCTAGGTGGATTAAATTTAAGAATTTAGTTTTATTGACTGAGTCGATAAGGTAAATTGACCACCGTAAAAAGATTCAAATAGCTGACGTTTCGAGCGCTAGCCCTTCGTCGGAGCGAATCAAGGAATTGTGGGTAGTGTGTGGTTTTATATAGTAAGCGGTGGAGCTACGCTATTGGTGGAAATTTGGTGACGTGAAAAACAAATGTAAATTAGTTGAATGAAAAGCGTTCGTTGATTCCGTGGGGTTTGAGAGTGCCGATTTGAAAGATGATTTTTTGTTCTAGGTTTTTACGGCTTTCTGTGTTACCCTGGTGTAGGGAAAGGCCGCAGATTGTCATGTGTTGTTTAGAATGGTTAGTAAGATTAAAATGGCGCGACTGGTTTGAATGCGTCTTTGTCATTTTTTTCAACGTCTCGGAGATGTTCACGAAAACGGTCGCCCAGTCTCCTCCCTGTTTCGCCAATGTATATCTTTTTGCAAAAAGTACATGTTATGCAGTAGATAACATTTACGGAGGTGCATGTAAAACGATCAGTGATTTTAATAGATCGTTTGGGTCCTGTTATTTTGTCCGCGTTGTGAATGAAAGGACAAGTGTTACATCGTGTGCGTGTGCATTTGAAAGTTCCCGGTTTATCGTCAGATTTCAGTGCGCTCGTAACTAGAAAGTTGCCTATGTTTTTGTCACGTTTGAATGAAATTAGTGGGGGTTGTGAAAAAATTCTGCCAGTTTCGGGGTCGTTTTGGAGTAATTTGAAATTTTTCAAAATGATGCTTTTGACTGTGTTGTTGTGTGGGTGGAAAGTGAGGGTGAATGGAATTCTCTCGTTCTCTTCCTTCTGTGGCGTTTGTAGTGCTGATTGTCTGTCGATCTGTTGTGCACGTTGTTGGCCCGTATTAACAACAGAGTCAGGGTACCCACGTTTCTTGAAAAACTGGCACATTTCTTCTGATTTGTTGGAAAAATCAGAGTCATCACTACATAGCCGTCGAAGTCTGAGAAATTGAGAATACGGAATGGCGTTTTTAACGTGCGATGGATGTGAGGATGAATGTAACAGATAACTGTGGGAATCTGTAGGTTTGTAGTGCACACTTGTGGATAAACTGTTACCGTTGATTGAAATATTAATGTCAAGAATGTCAAAACTACTACAAACAAGTTAATGGAGTCGCCATGGGCACCAAAATGGGACCAAGCTACGCTAACCTTTTTGTAGGCCACATCGAAGACAAATTTTTTAATCAGTACCACGGAACCAAACCCGAACTCTACGGCCGCTACATCGATGATTGCATTGGCGCTACCTCTTCCAGTAAAGAGGAACTTAATCAATTCATAACTTCTGTCAATACTTTTCATCCAGCTCTAAAATATACCTGGGAAATTTCCGAAACCTCAGTCGCTTTTCTTGACATTAATATTTCAATCAACGGTAACAGTTTATCCACAAGTGTGCACTACAAACCTACAGATTCCCACAGTTATCTGTTACATTCATCCTCACATCCATCGCACGTTAAAAACGCCATTCCGTATTCTCAATTTCTCAGACTTCGACGGCTATGTAGTGATGACTCTGATTTTTCCAACAAATCAGAAGAAATGTGCCAGTTTTTCAAGAAACGTGGGTACCCTGACTCTGTTGTTAATACGGGCCAACAACGTGCACAACAGATCGACAGACAATCAGCACTACAAACGCCACAGAAGGAAGAGAACGAGAGAATTCCATTCACCCTCACTTTCCACCCACACAACAACACAGTCAAAAGCATCATTTTAAAAAATTTCAAATTACTCCAAAACGACCCCGAAACTGGCAGAATTTTTTCACAACCCCCACTAATTTCATTCAAACGTGACAAAAACATAGGCAACTTTCTAGTTACGAGCGCACTGAAATCTGACGATAAACCGGGAACTTTCAAATGCACACGCACACGATGTAACACTTGTCCTTTCATTCACAACGCGGACAAAATAACAGGACCCAAACGATCTATTAAAATCACTGATCGTTTTACATGCACCTCCGTAAATGTTATCTACTGCATAACATGTACTTTTTGCAAAAAGATATACATTGGCGAAACAGGGAGGAGACTGGGCGACCGTTTTCGTGAACATCTCCGAGACGTTGAAAAAAATGACAAAGACGCATCCAAACCAGTCGCGCGCCATTTTAATCTTACTAACCATTCTAAACAACACATGACAATCTGCGGCCTTTCCCTACACCAGGGTAACACAGAAAGCCGTAAAAACCTAGAACAAAAAATCATCTTTCAAATCGGCACTCTCAAACCCCACGGAATCAACGAACGCTTTTCATTCAACTAATTTACATTTGTTTTTCACGTCACCAAATTTCCACCAATAGCGTAGCTCCACCGCTTACTATATAAAACCACACACTACCCACAATTCCTTGATTCGCTCCGACGAAGGGCTAGCGCTCGAAACGTCAGCTATTTGAATCTTTTTACGGTGGTCAATTTACCTTATCGACTCAGTCGATAAAACTAAATTCTCGTGTTTCATCCCCCCACCGACGCAGCACCACAGTTTCTCTAGAAACTAACCCCATTCATTTGGATTAAATTTAACCCATATTTTATCCCTTGGTTAGCGCTAATCATGCTTTCAGGAACAGAATCTAATCGTAGCATAAATTTTATCCCTCGATTAGGCTGATTTAATCGTGGGTTAGCGCTAATCGGCTTTTCAGGAACCGGGTCCAGGTCAACTTATATCACTGGAAAGTATGATTGATAAACTATGATTTGCAGAACTCAGCGGATGTTACCGCAGATAAGCCGCACCCCCGATTTTGAGCAAAAAATTTGGGCAAAATAATAATAATAATAATACATTTCTATAGTGCATTTTCTCAGTGATTCAAAGGCGCTAATTACTAAAAAAAGCATGGCTTATACCCTTATTTTAGTGCAGAAGTTTTCTTGTGGTTATCAGACAACGTGAGCCGCCAGCTGGCGACCAGTTCCGAAAATCTCGTCGCCAGCACTCAATTTTTGGTCGCATTGGCGACCAGTGAGTCGCAATTTCAAGCCCTGCAAATTAGCCGTTTTTGGCATACGAACTTGTTTTCATCTCATAAACATAGCCGAATTGTCGAATTTGTACTAACTTTAAGGAATTTGACAAATTTAACCTGAAAATAAAGAAGAGTTCTGGCCCTCTAGTGCTTTGGCTGTACATTTCTACCATAGTTTCTTCCAAAACTGCATGAAATGCAGTTACAAGTTCTTTATTTGACGCCATCGTAACGTAGATTTGCCGTGAGAATATGCGACCGCAATTCTCCTGACCAGTTCCAACAACCTGAACGAAAATACTATTATTTATGCGGCCTGGCTCGCTTATCTATCGTAAGCTCACTACGGTAACCAGGGTTCGAGCCAGGCTGCGCCATTGCGCCAATCCCGCAATAAAATTTAAAATGTCCCATCAGAAAACAATTGAGGGGTCATTTTGTCCCCTCCAGCGTTTAGAAAAAGATCTGAAAAAAAATTACAAATTTTCAGTACAGTGAATAATTGTACATAACAAGAAGAGCACAAATAATATATTGTGAAAAACAAGGCTTCCAAATGTTTAAAATTGCGGCCAAATTATCAAAGTTTCCACTGGAATTTGTGCCAGGTCATGCTTCCGTCTTGGTCTAGTGAACACGCCACATGCTCAGCCAAGCGTGAAGCTGCGAAGCACGTAGTCTGGGGATTTCTTTCAAGACATGTCGGAACCAACATGAAAGTGTGTTCAAACACTAGAGAGTTTTTTTTTGCTTGTAGTGGAAGCCCCTTAGAGGCAAGGGTTTTACAAAATGATACAGAAATTAGTTCAACCGATGGAGAACAAATGAAAAGAAAGGAAGTGACGGATGAAAACAGTGAAAGAAAAACTACAAATTCGCGGCCATTTCAGACACGTTTGTTGAGCAACCACACATGGCTGCGCTTTGAAAATGGAGCGATGTTTTGCCATTTTTGTCGAAAATAGAAGAAGGCAAATCCATTTAAATCAGCAGGCTGTACAAATTTCCGAACATCAACTCTTCAGAGGCATAAAGATTGCAAGAATCACGAAGGATCATGAGGAAAGATGAAAAGAGGCAAATATGCACGTAACTTGTTGTTATTTCATTAACCCATTTGCTCCTTCACCGGCCAAAACCGGCCGTACAAGACTCCACTGCTTTAAAAAATTGCATCTTTCTCAATTGCGCGAACATTGCCTTAACTAGCAGTTGTGAGCATTGACTAGAAAGTCCCTCAAATTGAGATACCCAATAAACACAAAAAAGTCAGCGATTTTTGCAGAATATCAGCCTTTGAATTTGGACAATAACAAAAAAGACTGTTTTTAACGTCATAGAAAAACAGCAAAAATCACATTTTTGTCTTTAGTTTTTTTTATTCAAATAATTGTGGCAAACCCAAAAGTCAACATTCACAGCAAAATTCAGTCCTAGTCCTAGCTTAGCAGCGAATTTTTTAGCTCTTATTCGTTGCTCGGGCCGAGCTACAGCCTCCCGTTCTAATGCATACTGACCTTGCCTCGATTTTCAACATCACCACCACACTGCATGCTGGAAAATAACGAGATTTTTTGACAGTGTTCCTTCCGTCCTCCACACATTTCATATTTATACTAAGGGAGTTTCTATACTAAGTTTTTATACTAAGGGAGGGTGACCCGGGTACCAGGGTCACCCTCCTAGCTGGGCTACCCTGGGAGGGCCAACTTTTCATACATTTCTTTACAAAGCACAGTGAAGTGTTTACATGATAGACAGGGTCACCTGCCTACCTGGGTCACCCTGTCTGCTTGCCAGGGTCACCCTCCTAGGCGGGCTATCTTTTCTGCATGTAAACGGTCACCCTCCTAGGGGGGCTATCTTTTCCACATGTAAACGGTCACCACAGGGTCACTCTCCTATATCAGCCGTGCAGTTTATCGTGTGTTTATTCATTTTTTTGGCTGATTAGGTCTCTTGTAGATCCTACGTATGTTGTTAGCAGTATTATCGTTTGCGGTCCTTTGCAGTTTTCACTTTTATTTCTGTTGACTTGAAATCCCGCGAACATGATGGCGGCGCCATTTAAGCGTGGCAAATATTTTCGTCGTGTTTATTTGTCAAAAACCTCTGGCTGTCGGAGAAGATGATACGCTGTAGTAAATCGTCTGATAATTTCGTTGCATTAACAACAAGCAAGCCGTTAAACCAAGAAAAATGCAAGAGCAAGCGGAACAATCGATAAAAACATGTTTGTTATGTAGTGCCTTTGCAATAACTAAAGTCCGCTAAAACATGAGCCCACCAAAACAAGAGCCCACAAAATAAAGATAGCTCGCCTATATGATAGCCCGCCCTAATAGCCTGCCCATGTAAAGGTGGGCTATGTTTTAGCCCCGCTGAGAGGGTGACCCTGGTACCCGGGTCACCCTCCCTCCATGTAAACAGGCCCTAAGTCCTGGGCCACTCCGACCCACTGCCGAAATTTCATGCTTGTTGTGTTCTCCTGTGGTCGCAACTACCAAAATATGCCGCGGTAGGTCAAGAAATTCATCCAGAGTTGAGTCCCAAAGCTACTTCGTTTCCTGGCAGCCATTTTTCCAGTTCAACGAGCAACTAGCCAAATTAGTAAACGAAGTAGAACACCTAACTTGCTTCATTGAGAAAGTGGACTCTGAACTACATTCAAGCTTAATGATGCTCATCAGGCAGCTACTAAAGATGAAAAATGGCTGTGAACTTACCAAAAATCGTAGATAATTCATATTGGACCCTTTATTGCAACTCAACCAAGCAAAATGAAAACGTCACAATGACGTTTCCAGTAAAATCGAGCCTTCAGTGTTTTAGAACAGCAGCACTTTCAATGGTAACTTTAAATATGGAGTCACGAAATCCTATGGGGCGTGTGTATGCAGGAAATAGCTCAAAAATGTAAAAATTCTCAGGTGTCAATGGGTTAATCATAAAATTATGCAATAAGACTTTCAAATTTATTATATAATGAACTCACAAGACTTTAGTTACACAAATTTGAAAATGATGAGTGAGTCATCAAAACCTCATTCTACACTATTATCGCTAATTTTTATTCTTAATCAGTTATTATGTTATTATTATTATTATTATTATAATTTTTTTTATTATTATTATTATTATTATTATTATATCACAAGGAAATGTCCCATAGAGCTTTTATAATTATAACACTGATATTCAATTAATTAAGGTGTACCATACTTAATGAATGACCTGTCAAATGGAAACTGAAGGGTAATGTTTGCTCCAGGACTATAGGAATACAGTATCACAAAAGGAAACATCATATAGCTTGTATACATGACACTGACATTTATTTATCAATCTATATTTAATATATAAATTTTAATTAGTTGATTAAAATTAACTAAATAATATCTATCTTGCTTCACCTGGTTAATAGAAGAAATTTTTTCGACTAGAAAAATTAAATTCCTTTATTTTTGAACCATTGAAGCAATCAGCAAGACAGGTTTGACAAAACGAAGGCACCGAAACAGGCAAAATTATTTATTGATGAAGTATTACTTATAAATGATTAAAAGCAGTGGCCCAATAACCCCTCAAAACAACTACCTTTAGTTTATAGCTTGTAACTCAAAACGTTCAAGATGAAATTTACCCAGCTGTTTGCTGCCATAGTTCGCACGGAATTAATGTTTTAGTTTTTGGGTGCAAACATAAAGCGTAAGGCATTTTGAACAAGTTTGATTTATTTCAAATAATTCATTATAAATTTTACAGTATGAAACCCTTTCTTTATCGCCTACAGCTTAAAAAATACATTGAAATATTCATTTCGAAAAAAATAAGTGGATATCTGGTACCGTTTTCTTGCAGCAACCCGTTCTCTGCATCATTAAGCGAACCTCATTTGCAACCATGTTTTGAACTCGGGACCTGTCGAGCGCACTCGGCCCAGTCTTGCTCCGCATCACACATCACTCAAGTGCTGTGGGCGCGTTGCACTGCCCATTCTTTTAGCGCCCTGGTGAAACAAACAACTTGAGCGGTTAAAAAGCAGTGAAAACAGTAATCCCAAGAGGAGTCAATTACACAAAGTGCTGCAGTGTTTGTTTGAGTTTATCAGCCAACCACAATTTTTGGACCGTTTTCCTAAAAAATGAAACGCAAAACCACACACACAAAACCACACACACAAAAAACCGGGCTAATTTGAAGCAATGTTTATTTTTTTCCATTTTAGTCACTTACCTTAGTTAGTTTTCGACCAAGCCCTTCAATTGTCAATCCAGGCATGGACTGGACACGAGAAAAGGGTCCTTTGATAATGGATAATGGATCAATCACATTATTTCAGTCCTCAAAAAACTCTATTTGCAACCTGTTAAAGCATGCATTGATTTTATATTTTATTTTAATTTAAGTTCTAAAATATATTATTCTTATTCTCTGAGCCATAATTAGTTATCCCATTTTCAGAAATATGACTATAATCCGGTTCATTCATAAAAAAAATGGCTCACACATGCCAATATAATACACCTAATTGTGTAATGGTTGTCGGATGGACATTTTAAACCATGAATATTACACTAACACAGGATACTTAAAACATACTCTTAAAACATCCTGGGAAGGGAAAAACTATAAAAGCAATAAACAGAACATTACACAGCTTTCTTTGTCTCGTTCCCAAAATTCTACTGTGTCACATGGTCATGGCGGTCTATACTTTTACCTGATGATGTTTCTGCAATAAGTTATATACATGTACATGTAATAATATGTGTTGCACATGGCTTTAAATAAGGGTTGGGGGGTAGCTTTTTAATTTGCATTCCTTGCATTTGCTTTTAATTAGTTTGTTTGTCTTAGGTTTATAATACCTTTTTTGCAGAAAACATGACTGGCAAGAAAGTTGCCACATTGTTCAGAGTCATTGGTGCACATCGTCTAAATCATTTTACACTGGCATTGTTGCATGGTGCATGTATTAATGCTCATGATCCTAGATGCAAGTTGCTGAGTCTGTATCCAGTTGCCACTGCTACAAAATTTGAACTCAAGAATGGCAAACTGCACAAATGCAAACTGAATGGAATAGACTTCTTCAAGGGCCGTTTCTGCAAACGTGAATATCCTGAGACATTTAAGTCATGGAACACAGCAGTTCGCAAGGATACAGTGATCAAAGATTTTATCACAAAATCAAGAGGCAAAAGGAGTTACCCAGAGTATGAGCATCAGCACCCCCTGCAAGTCGCTTACACCAAAGCTTCTTCCTCAAAAAAATTGAAGAAACGCGCCTCACGGAAGGAGAGTTGGAAAAAACGAATAAAAAAGTTACAAAAATATAAAGTCAGGGCTGCCAGCTTGGAAGGTTGCCTTTTGTACATGATTAATAGGAGTGGGTCAAAAGGCAATGTTGCCACTGTAATGGCAATCAATAATACACTTGAGCCACATGCTATTTTGCTAGGTCAACCAGAAGCTGTGATGAGGACCATAATCAATTTTGTAATGGCTGTAGTTGTTGCTGGACTTCATAAAGGTAGGACAATAACTAATTTCTTAATAGGCTCCTTTTCGATATATTAAAATTTAATTTGATAGTGAAGCCTAGAGGACATAAACAAAGGAAATGAATAAACATTTTATTCATTCCTTTTGTTTACGTCCTCTAATCCTTTACTATTAAGTTTAATTTTAAAATTTCGAAAGGAGCCTATTGTGCCCTGTTTAATTACACTTGGGAAAAGACAGTGTATTTGGCATGCTTATTTTGAATCCCTAAAAAGCCTGAATGCCAACTTTCCTGTATCATCTGGGAGTTTGCCAGATACAGACCAAATCTCCCAGTTTCTCAGACAAGAAACCAATCTCATGGGTATATTTGGGATATTGGGATAACATTTTCATGTTACTATAATGAGGAATGACCTACCGTAAATCTAAAATGACCTAAAATGATGTCAAATAAGCTAAGAAGAAGAAGATGCCCTCGGTTACGTGCACAAGAATTGCCTACTTTCACCCTCGTGCTAGTCTCCTACATTCTTTGGTGCTTGTGATGCATTCCTCCCCTCACGCGTGCTCCACTAGCTTTGGCGAAACATCTCTATTTCCTTTTCTTTTCCTGCTATCTGTAAACTTCCTTGTCACTTCTTTATTTGAAAAAAATTCAGCGCATTCCTTACATAACGTGCGTGATGTCACACCTGTGCTGTCGCTTTGCATGAAATACCGCTATTTCTTGAGACTAAAATGTTCTATGGCTGGGACAAAGGAAATCCCCTATTAACCCCGAAAAAGTTAACTTTTTAAACAATCCATTTCATTATTAGATAATTCATTGTGTTGTCCACATGATCATGATGCAATGTGTGAAAAAACAAAGAAAACTGTTGCATGACATGACATGCCAAAAAAATGGCTCCGATCCAAACTCCTGTTGATTTTGGATTTCGAACTGTTGATTTCGCGCCCTTGATTTCAAACCACATTGAGTCTGGAGGGAGTCTAAACAACAGTAACAATTACTGATATATCAACTAGAAAGTTTGAAAGTGTTCTCGGAGAAACACGGTTATCCTGCCCATTTAGCTCATTTTAGATTCATCATAGTTCATTTTAGGTCTTTCTAGATTTGTCATAGGTCATTTTAGATTTACAGTAGGTCATTTTAGATCATTTTAGGTCATTTTAGATTCATGGCAGGTCATTTAAGATCATTTTAGGTCATTCCTCATTTTGGTAACTACAACAAAAAATGCCATTTCCAGATACATAGATGGCTGACCGTCCCACCTCCCACCCACCTTCCCTCCCTGAATTCCAAGGGAGAGGCATAAAGCACTTGTTGGTAAGGGAAAATTGGGAGAGGGGCTGGGGATGGCGGGGATTGGTAGTCAGGGGAAGTCTTCAAATTTCTGATCTCCAGAGGTTGTCATCTCTGCAAACCTGACTCACTCAAATTGTATTAAGGTGGCTGAACACAGTTTTGCGGGGGTCAGCGGCAATTCGCGTAACGGTGCAGTTTTTTTTAGAAAGAATGTGAAACAGTTCCATTTTGTAAACAATGTACACAAACGACAATTGGGTTATTCCCAAAAAAAATCCCCCTCCCCTCCCAAATTGTGATCAGACTTGTTCGAATGTTTTCTTCATGAAGCCAATAATCACAGTACGTAAAGGCGCGCTAGTAAATACAATTAAATTAAATGGTGCTCTCAGAATTTGTTTGCTTTCAAGACTTTTTATTCGCGATAACATTATGCGAATCATCTTTACTGATAAGAATGGCATTCTATATACACAGGAAAAGTCAGAAATTTTAGAATACACTAGATATAATAAAAATAAGTTGCCGCATTTAAAAAATAATGTTTTGTGATGTTTACAATATTTCATAGACGCTAGTGTTCCGCACTGCAGTTAGGATAAATAAATCAAACATTCCCGGAAACAGAAAATCACTGAATTCTGATAAGTTTTTACTCTTTTATTCAAGGAAAAGACATTTTCATTCAAGAAAATACAGTCGGACCTCTATTAAGCGGCCACCTATTAAGCGGCCACCCTCCATTAAGCGGCCACTTTCCAAAGTCCCGAATTATTTGTCAGTAAAGTGCTGTATTCGATACCTCTATTCAACAGCCACCTCTATTAAGCGGCTGCGGCCACCTTTTTGCTGTTGCAAGTTTAGTATTTATTGTTTTTTTACCTCTGTTAAGCGGCCAGCAAATTATCTTTTCAAGCGAAATGGTGATAAATAATATGAAGGTGATAACTGATAACAACAAGAACTGCAATTATTTAATCTCCACTATAATGACAAGTCACAAGCCGCAATACAAAATACTGTACTTATCGACTACATGCTCTCTGTGTTAGAGCTAGAACTTTGCACGGACTTGAAATGCGTAAATACAAGGCACTTAATTTTTTGTTTCAATGATTTTTGCATTTATCTTCACATATGTTCACTTTTCAACAAGCGTTTTGCTATATAGAGGCAATAAAATGATGTGACTGCCATTACTATCCCAATATATTGTACCTCTATTAAACGGCCAACCTCTATTAAGCGGCCAGTTTTCAAAGTCCCGAGGGTGGCCGCTTAATAGAGGTCCGACTGTATGAGTTTCATTTAAAAAGTTTGATCTTTAAAAAAAAATATTTTGGTTTCATCATCATAAAAAAAAAAACAGTGCGCAATCAAATTACATTTCACACACAATTTGCATGAAACAAAATTGTGTAATTGCGACAACACTTTAAAGAAACTGCGAAGCCTGGAAAAAATTAAAACATGGCAAAATCAAAGCAGTTATTTAAGGAACTAGCTTTATAGAAATATTTAATTTCGATTTGGTCTTGAAATCACGGGGGGGAGGGGGTTATGATGCGTCATGCAATATTTATTTAAAAAATGTCACCAATTTATAGCACTAATCACCACAGTTTTGAAAATTATAAAAACAGGATCTCCTGAATGCGTTTACATGTATTTTTTTCATTACCTGTACATTTAGGGCTTCCAAAAATTTATTGGAAATCCAGGCAGAAGAAGGGGTCTAGCAGGCCAGGAAATCCGGGCGGAGGGAGGGGTAAAAAATTCTTGCTATCGTTGGGGGGGGGGGGGGGGGGGGGGGGGGGAGGGTGGATTTTTTCTGGAATAACCCATTTCCAAAAACCACTCATTAAAATTTCATGAAATTTGTCAGAATTCTTATTTTTGTCGCATTTCAAGTAATGACACGATCAATATTCACTGGGCAGCTATGTTCTTGAATATTTCAAAAACAGTTTGTTAAAATTTGGTCAAGCCAATTTTAAACAAGAATTATTTATTGTAAGCTTTGTGCAAGTTCACGAGAAAATCTAATGACTGGATTTTATGTAAACCTTATAAAAGTGAAATTTTAGGGTTGTCTTCAATCATCCACGGTACCATGGAAACAGTCCAAAGCGCAAATTTTAGCCGTTTATTGAAATCTTCCATCACTATATTTTCCTTTCACCAAGTTTCAGCTTCTTAGCTGCAATAATGCCGTAACAAATGACATATACTCACAACCTATCAAAACTGTGTTCCGCCACCTTAAACATGACAAAAACACAACCACAAAAAAAAAACTTCACTACATCTCAGAATTTAGCTGTTCTCAGTGTTACGAAAAATAAGACCCTAAGACCCTATCTAAGTTTTCATACTGATTTTCAGGGCTCGACCTTAACTTTTGTTATCAGTAGGCTTATGGCTAGTAAAATGGTAGTTCTCACTAGCCAAAGAGCTCTTTCTACTAGCCATAAAAATTTCAGTTGAAGTTAGTAATTACCCTTGTTTTGAACATCTAGTATCAAGTCACACTTATGAAAAACTGAATTATTACTTGTGCCGGTACGGCAATGAGTTAAGGTTTGCTCACTGTTTTTATTTTTGTTTTCCTCAGTGTTTTCGTATCTGCTTTTGTGCATCGCGTTAGATCTGGGTACGAGAAAATGCATGCATGCACAGCGAGAAAATTTTGAGCCCAAGATACTTGGGATTCGGTGTAATTGGCGTCGTTTTGTAAGCAAAAGCGAAACAAATATGGGTTTTATTGTTTGTTGCAATTTACTCATGACGGATACGGCAACGAGGTAAAGTTTGTCCTCCATTTTTCTTTTTATTCTTCGAGTTTTTGTCTCTCATTTGTGCATCGCATTAGATCTGGGTACGAGAATATGCACGCATGCAAGCAGAAGCGAAACTAATTTTGGTTTTATTTGCCTGTTGTTGTGTTACGCAAGTGTTCACCCGTGAGAAAAGTACATTACTGGTACGAGTATAGGCTACGCTTAGCCTCTTGTTTTATTGAACTCTGCACAGTGTCTCGGTAGATCCGTCAGTTTTCAGCACAGACCTATACTATTTTTGTATTTCCTACATTAGTAATTGCTACTAAATGTTTCCAAATGGATATGAAATAGAAAATAAAAGTTTAACTTTCTGAACTGAAGGAGTCACTCTCTGTAGTTCTGCTACAGCTAAGTTTGCATTGCATTTTCTCCCCATCGTATTCCAACCACGGGAAATATTTTGTCCAGGTGCGGACAAATTTTCTTTTTCCGCTGCTTTCACTGGACCTTGAAGCTTTCCTTTTTTAGCCGGGGGAATTGAAGATCGTTGAAGCGTGTGAACAACAAGATGGCGGGCGCCTTCACTTGCGATCGAAGTGGGAGATGGGAACACTCAGATCCAGTCTCTAGCTGAGTATGGCTTCGTCGTGAAGCTGTGCACATTTTGCTTCGTTCTTTTTCTTTCTGCATAACATTGTGCCACAATATTGCGTCAGCACTATATTTATCTTTTGCAGTTGACAAAGAAATTTGCCTCCATAACTTTGGTAGTCAACATGGCTAGTAACTAAAGAAATTTCACTAGCCAAAACAGAAAATCCAGTGGTATTTGGCGAGTTGACCACCGCCAAGGTCAAGCCCTGACGACCCCCTGTCGATGAAAGGCTTGTGTGTATACTTGAGAAAAACTATGTCACTCATGAGATATTTCACTCAAAACCATTGCATAACTAGTTTGTATTGTTATTTCCATTGATTGGCAACCAGATTTGTTTGCTTGCAATTTGAACCCCGTTTCAAGTAGCACAAAGTCCTTTCAACATCTGTTACCGGTATGTGTTAAAATACTCCATGATTCTTAAGTATTCTTTTGACTGTTTTCGTAAGTTCATTTGCATTCTTTTTTTGTACATAAATTGTTCTTGATATGTTTTTCATCTTTCACTCCTCATTAGTGTTTCCTGCGGAAGGCACTGATGCTGAAAGAGAAGTTGAGCCAGGAACAGATGACGAAGAGGATGAAGATGAGGATGATGAAGATGAAGATACATGTAGTGACCAGGATGACGATGACAACGATTTCTACAACAGTCACTCTGATGGATATGTGTCTGGTGGATCTAATACTCACGTTTCCCAGCCACCTGCTGCTTCTTTTAAGTATAAGGGTAAAATACAGAAAATACTTTACTATATATAGAGCATTATTATTTTATTTTTAGAGAGTTTCTCAGGATTGCTTATACAATGCCCACCGTACCACTCAAATGTAAGTTACCACCTCTCATCTTGTTTCTTGCGAGACACATCTCGTTTCTTGCAAGACACATCTCGTTTCTTGCAAGACACATCTCATTTCTCATAATATGCATCTTGTTTCTCTCAAGATATGTCTCATTCCTCTTGAGACGCATCTAATTTCTTGCGAGACGTGTCTCATTTTTCGAGAATCACCGAACCATTTGGTATGGAATAAATTATGTGTGAAAAGCCATGGTACATTTGTATGTATCAAAGATTTACCGAGTAAACCGCAATTTATTTTAATTGTTTTTTATTCATTTCATTTTAGTTAAAGTTAAAAACTTCAGCTAAACATTTATTGGTTTGCACTTAGTCATATAAAAATTGAGAAGTATTAAAAAAAACGATCGATTTTGATTCCGAAATGTTTATGGATTTATAGAGTTTAAAACTACACATCTGGTATAAATTTGAAGCGCAACTGAGCATTTTGTTCAAGAGTTATTAAAATATTTTATCGCAAATGAGTATTAGACATTTTTAGTAAAAACGTATGGAGAGGCCATCTTGGTCCCACTTAGCTCAGGGACACCAACATGGCAGCAAAAACTTTAAAGTCTTTATTGCACCAGACATCTCACCACAAAATATTGGATTCACTATACTGTATAAGTCGACTATAAATTCCATTAAATCGGCTTACATGTATAAGCATCGATAATGCAAAAATAACTTTTAACTGGTTCATTATTTTGTTTGTTTCACTGCTTATCTGAATTTTAAAAAAATAGCATGACAAATTTCGTGACATATTTAAAACCTTTACAAATTAGAAGCATGACATCATTAAATTCTGAAAATGTTTGTGAAGGATTGTTCCAGTGGTATCGATGCACACACCATGTTAGAAACAGCTTTGTAGGATGACTTGTTTATATTTTTTAATTTTTATGATGTCATGTGCAAACCAAGAATAATTGCATTAAATATCATGGACAATGATCATTGCATTTATTGTGGACCATTTTGAAAGGAAACCTCTAGACCTCAATAACATTGGGGTAAAAATGGCTTATGATGTCATTGCATTGCTATGCAACCCTGATTTTAAAAAGCTTACTTCATTTAAAACTTTCATGCACCTATGTCTAAGTGATCATGTATAGTAGTCAATCTCCTGGCTTATAAATAATTGTTTT
This sequence comes from Dendrophyllia cribrosa, assembly GCA_024195265.1. Taxonomy (NCBI): domain Eukaryota; kingdom Metazoa; phylum Cnidaria; class Anthozoa; order Scleractinia; family Dendrophylliidae; genus Dendrophyllia; species Dendrophyllia cribrosa. The sequence goes on along the minus strand of JAJLRJ010000001.1, from coordinate 6,528,569 downwards.
ATTTACCTAAAGGGTGTTAATATTGTTTTAGCCTTTTGTTTGATTTTGAACATTCTAATTTTACATCTTCAAAATGGGGGTTTTTATGGCCGTTTTAAGAAAAAGGATTTATATGGGGAGAAAAACCCTTGCCATCCAGTCAATCAGCTCCAGTGTTTTTTTTTTATAAAAAATGGTGTTATAAAACTATAAGGAATAGGAAAGTGTGAGAAAATTGGCTTGAATGCAAATTTTCAGGATAATAAATCAAGAGGGAAGAATTTCATGGTAGATTGAAATTACCGTACATGGATTTGTATGGAAAACCACTTGAGTATGACTGAATAGCAATGGTCAATAGTCCCCATACAAATCCCTCTAATTTGTCAATAATCAAGTGGCCATATAAATAACCACTATGAAGAACATTTGCATACTAGCTAATGTTGAGACTATCTTAAGTTTTTATTTCTAATAAAAAAATTTGCTTTAATAGGACACTGTCTCGACTGAAATATTGTGTTTTTATGATTATGGTTTAGCTTAATAGTACATGTATACTTCATTATCTTGAAATTGGAAGAAATCATTACTAAAGCAAAGAAATTTGAACTAAACAGACAAAATAATGGCTAGATAAGTCAAAATTTCACAAGAATGGTAAGTTTGATTTATTGACAGGTGATCAATAAATCAATTTTCATGAACTGTAATCTACTTCAATCCTTGTAATCCCACACTTTATCTACAAAGCACTGCTTTTGTTTTGCTCTATAGAATCGTCTTATCCAACTAAATTGTATATTTGGTGGCATTTGGCGATATAACGTGGAAATAAGCTAAGCGAAATTTTGCTATTTGCGCCTGGACAATGTCCCTTTTAGTTGCTGGGATTTTATGTTTTAGGAATTTACATGTAGATCGTAGACCAATAATGATGCAAGAGGCCTCGTTTTAAAAACATGATTGATCTCTATTTCAGTAAAACAAGACATTACCTCCCTTGAAGAGCTAGAGAATCTATCACAGAAAATTGGTGAGTGTTGGAAGTCGCTTGGGCGACGGCTTGGCATTCATGAAGCACGTCTGACTAGCTTCCATAAAGAGAACGAGGAGTACCGGGAGAAGGCATACAAAATGCTGTTGCATTGGAAACAGAGAGATGGCTTAGCTGCTACTTACCAAGTTTTATATAATGCCCTGTGTCATGAACTTGTGAACCAAAAAAGTTTGGCAGAAGATATTTGCTGTGAACAAAATTAATAAAAGTGAGTGGCATTAATTTATTTCTGTTTGTATTAGAACTATCAAATAAAAAAAATTGCGAACAATATAGCAATATTATTGTTATTAATATAGCAAGCTGTTAGTTTAGCTTACTAGCCCGGACCTCTGAGGAGCTAGCCCAAAAGTAATAATGATGATAATACACTTTATTTAAAAGAGGGTAGCACAGAATAGTTACAAAACTAGTAAACTTGTGGCCCTCTATCTAAGATTACAAAAAAAAAATAAGATACAGTATGTACAAAGTCTAAAATAATAATTATTTATTCAGGGTATGCAATTGCGACCAACTGGTAACCATTGTGACTAAAACTTGAGTATTGGCAGCCAAAAATGTTGAACTGGTTACCAGTAGGCGACTTTTTAAAGTATTGTTGTTGCTTTCCAAGTATATTTAACTTACAAATAACAAAGAATCATGAAGGTGATAATCATTCGATTTCTATTGTTTACCTTTGATATTTTCTTACATTTTTACATGTAAAATGTTCCTATCACACACTTCTTTCTTAATTAAATGATGAGAAAACGGTAACAAATGTTGCTTGCCTGTTGGGCAAACTGCAATAATAATACACTAGCCCGACAGGTCGCTCCACTCGCCCCAGGCTATCGGACAGCACTTTTGTCGCGCCCTGATGTTGGCTATATATATTTTTTGCCCAGGCTTTTTAAGTGTTTATTTAATGTTCATCATTTCTTGTCTCTAGTCTTTTAGTGAAACACATCCAGCCGAATAAGGCAGCATCAGTTATGATTCTTTGTGTATATATTTGAACACAACATAATACCCCACCCTTGAGAACTTGACTGAAATTGTTTTTTTTTTTTGTTTTGTTTTTTTGTGGTATCCCTAACCCTGGCTAGCAGTCCCCCATTCTCTCTCCCCACAGGACTTACATTGATAGGTGCATCATGCTAGCTACAGGTAACTTAAAAGTACAACTATAAAATGAAATAACACAGTTTTAACTTCTTTACTAGCAACCCAACAAGAGAGTATTTGACTCCTAGTTACAAAGTGTAAGCCTTAATTTTTAAAGTAAAGGGCATAGATTAAAAATGTCCGTTGTGACCTTCTGAGGGCATATATTTTTTCCTTACATGTACATTCACGTCAACGTATTATGCTTGACAATGTTTTGACAAAAATTTCTTTTTCAGTGAAGAAGGACACGATTTTCAGAGGGAAAAGGCTCAAAGTCACTCTTGACTATCACCACGTTCTCAGTCCCCAGATGATCCGGCCGTTTCAGTTTACAGTCATTAATGGCATACTATAGTCTGTACATGTGTTCAATTCACGCTCAAGGTCCTCAAGACACTTTTTTTCTCTTTTTTTTTTCTTCGGACTGGACATTAGGGGTTAGTGATTTACTTTTTTTTGCGTTCGTCAAAAATCCTTACGTTTGATTTTAAAAAAATATCGAACCGTTTCAGTGTGAAAATATCTTACTGCAATATTGCGTTACGTGTTAGCATTTCTTATTCACGGGTTGGCTTTCAGGAGCCTTTGATTTTTTCTAACTCCAGTTTCATATGAGGCTCTATTCTCAGGTGGGTGACGAAAACACGCCTATTGGGGATGACAGTTGAACATAAGCTTAGCTGGGTACCACATGTACTGGACATCAAGAAGAGCTTTGTTAGCAAACTAGACTTATTAAAATGATCTAGGATCCACTTTATGGAACACTGTTAGTTTAAATGAACACGGAATTCCACATCTGAACGATAAAGAACTGAACCATCGATTAAGAACTAAAGACTATTTTAAATTCAACGTAGTCTCCGCTTCAACCGCGCGGTACAGAAAATGTAATTTTTGGCGTTTGAGTAATGGCAATGCGAATTGGACAGAAATCGATATTTCTACGGCACGAGACCAGCAGGGGCTGGGTTCGACTGTTACAGTACATGCTGCCTATAAAGTGATAGGGTGCGTTCGATTGGGAAATCTGGATTTCGGATTTCCATTGTTCATGGAAATACATCACGGAGAAGGATTTCGGTAATTGGAAATCCGTTTTTTGATTTTACGTTTTTTTTTTTTGGAAATCCGAAATCCGGATTTTCCAATCGAATGCACCCATAGTCTGCCACTTGGTGAAGCATTCTAGGCCTGCACCAGTTCATTAATGTTTTTTCATTTTTAAGTGGACTTTGTATTGTAAAGCCTCGTAGGATGGGCTTGTATTGTTTTGAGCTTGAGCCATGGTTCCTACCCAGATTTCCTGCATTTTTTTCCCCACAGGGGTTTCTTCTGGCAGGTTTTTTTTTTACATGTATGCTGTGTAGTGGAGTTGAAATTAGAGATTTTATAGTGTACATTTTTTGACTGCAAAACTGTCGTTTTTTTTTCCGCTGACTCGCTCGCAAAGGCGCGAAGCGCCGAAAGCATCTGAAGCGTGGCTCCCACTCTTCATATTCACACTCGCTCCAGACCTTTCGTTCAAAGACCGCGCGCATTCGTAGACAAACAGTGACCAACGCAAAAAATACGACTGTTTTGCAGTCTAATATATTTTAAATTATACGTTTTTTAGCATGAAAATATTTTTATATACACTTGATTTATTATGGGGAGCAAATATTTATCATTAGACTAGCAGCATTTTTACTATTTTTACTATTATGTATTATATAGAGTGATTTTCTTTAAACCGTGAAATAGTTACTAAGTTAAAAGAACTAAAACTGTCTGCAAAGTACCGCAAACGATAATGCTGTAAACGATACGTAGGATCTACGAAAGACCTAATCACCCAAAAAATGAACTGAGTTAGTAGACATGTAAGTGCACGGCTCCTTGAGAGAACACTTTATTACTAGTGATAAAGGATTTCCGCGTTGAAATAAAGTTTATCTATCTTTCCCAGGAACACACACACACAAATAAATAAATGCATTCTACGTTCGTTTCACGCCGTTGAATAGACGGTCAACTCCAACACCTCATGCATGGCGGACACTGACTGCAAAAAATCGGACATCTAAAAATGTGGTTTTATAGAGGTTTTGCACGGCAGCCATGTTGCATGGCAGGAACAATAGATTCTTTTCCCTATGGAAAAGAATGTTCTTTCTAATGCAAAACATTTTCATTGTTCCTGCCATGCAACATGGCTGCCGTGCAAAACCTCTATTGCCCAATATTTCGGTTAGACAAACCTGCTCTGCCTGCCTTTTGTGCAAAGTTTGTTTATAGTGTATTGTTGATCCTGATCTACACTCAAGAACTACACAAAAATCTGGCTACAATTTGATAGTGTTTGTAGTGACCCTTTACGCAGATTCGTACCCAGTGGGACGCTATTTTTACCTCGACCCTTTCCATGACACCCCGCGCGCCTCACCGTAGTATCCAATCTTCTCTCACCCCAAAAAACAATCGCGACTGGGTACGAGTCTGCGCTTTACGCGGTGCTGGTGCAATTAAATGGGGTTAGTTTCTAGAGAAACTGTGGTGCTGCGTCGGTGGGGGTGAAGCACAAGAATTTGGTTTTATCGACTAAGTCGATAAGGTAAATTAGCCACCGTAAAAAGATTCGAGAAAGCTGACGTTTCGAGCGCTAGCCCTTCGTCGGAGCGAATCAAGGGGTTGTGGGTAGTGTGTGGGTTAATATAGTAGGTGAAGCTACGCTATTGGTGGAAATTTGGTGACGTAGAAAACAAATGTAAATTAGTTGAATGAAAAGTGGGGTTTGAGAGTGCCGATTTGAAAGATGATTTTTTGTTATAAGTTTTTACGGCTTTCTGTGTTACCCTGGTGTAGGGAAAGGCCGCAGATTGTCATGTGTTGTTTAGAATGGTTAGTGAGATTGAAATGACGCGCGACTGGTTTGGATGCGTCTTTGTCATTTTTTTCAACGTCTCGGAGATGTTCGCAAAAACGGTCGCCCAGTCTCCTCCCTGTCTCGCCAATGTATATCTTTTTGCAAAAAGTACATGTTATGCAGTAGATAACATTTACGGAGGTGCATGTGAAACGATCAGTGATTTTAATAGATCGTTTGGGTCCCGTTATTTTGTCCGCGTTATGAATGAAAGGACAAGTGTTGCATCGTGTGCGTGCGCATTTAAAAGTTCCCGGTTCATCGTCAGATTTCAGTGTGCTCGTCACTAGAAAGTTGGTGCAATTAGCCTGCGTTGCTGGCGGTTTTTGTTGTTGGCGTGCGCGATAATTCGCGAGCGGCGAGAAACCGCCTGCTCGGTATCGTGGCCTTTTTGAGAAGTCCGTACGCCGGCCCGGCGTACGCAGTAGTTTCTAATTCAATAGAAGCCGGCAACCGGCGGTGTGCCGCCGCCTACTTCGCCTCTCACCGCCGGTTACCATACCCCCTAGTGGGACGGGACCTTACGGTCCCCTATCTATCACATGCACAGCCTCCTATTTTTCCTTGGTCAGCCGCCTACTTCAATTCTTTATTATTGAAACCCCTGCCGTACGGACCGTTCTGATTGGTTGAAAAAGGTAAGTAAGTAAGTAAAGTCTTTATTTAAAGAGGGTTGCACTAAATAGCAAAGCTAATAAACTTGTGGCCCTCTATAAAACTGCTCTAATTTACAAAACTATTATTATTTAGATATAATTGATAAAAATAGCACTAAAAAGTTCGAACTTGAATAGACAATAAAACTTAAACTAATTACTTTACATTCTAAGAATAAGAAATCTAAATTTTAAACAATAAAATGATTAAGAAGCTGTTGCTGATTAAAAAGTTCATTCCACATTGCCTGCTTAAAAGAATATAATGTGTCCCTTTGTCTTAAAGAAAGAGATAAAGCATTCCATAATTGACAACAGGTGGTGGTAAACGTTTTTCCTCCTTCAGTCTGACGTTTAAAGCGAGGACATCTTAAGTTATAATTTGAGTATCTGGTTCGTCTAGTATGAAAATTACTATTTAACTTAAGTAGCTCATTTAGATACGAGGGCACTTCACCCCGTATTCGTTTATAAGCTATGATGCATTTAGCTATTTTAGCGTCTTCATAAAACGGCAACCATTTCAGGCAATTAAATAATGGAACTGATGGTTCCTGAGGGTGGGCCGGTCTAAGATCATTCTTGCTGCTCGCTTTTGGAGTTTAACCCTATTCAGCCTGGGTTAGGCATTTGCCGATTGTGCTAGTAAAAGTGGCATATTATGCTAGTGGCAGTGCTCGTTTTTTGCCCAAATTATGCTCAAATTATGCTCGCTTTTCAAAATTATGCTACTTTTTTAAAAAATTATTCTGTCCCCCTCCTCTTGTATTTTCCAGTGGTGGATTCGAGGCGTCTATCCCGGGCAAGTTGTGCAGGCTTTGGTCTATCCTCTCTGTTCTCGCAACCTTGTAAACTATCTGGATGTAAGTTCACTGCACTTGACTGGTTTGGCGTGGCGGCCGCCATTTTGAAACGAGCACTGGGAGAAAGACTAAGGAGTCTGGGACCGAGACACAGACTTCCGGTTCCGTTTCATCGAACTCCCGCGGTATCTCAACACAAGTAAAAAAAAATCGAAAAATAGGAGTGGAAGCAACTGTTAATAGTAATCTATCGTTTTTAGTAGCTGAGATCTTCGTTTTCTTGAATTATTCTAAAATTGTGCTATTAAGACAAGAAAATATACGGATTATGCTAGCAGTGCTACTTTTGGAAAAAGGGCAAAAATTATGCTCAATTCCTCAGATTATGCCAAAAATTATGCTAGCACAATCGGCAAGAGCCTAGCCTGGGTGGAGGCACAAAGTGCCCGCGCTAACTTTCAACATTCATAACTTCTTTAATATGTATTCAAACGCCATCAAACTTTGTGACTTTTCCTAAAATTTATCTGGCAACAATTTCATATGACAATTTTTTGATCACGTGACATGACGTTTCCATGGCAACAAGATTTTGACAGCCATGTTTTTGGAAATTTGCATATTTATACCTTTGAATGAAGAAAAACAATGTTTATTGGTATAACTTTTGTATTTTTACGACATTTAGCGTTTATTTATTGGTTTTGATTAATTTTGCGTCAATTTGGACGGTTTTAAAGAGGTTTTAAAAAAATTCAGAAATCCAGGATGGCGGATCCAAGATGGCGGCCGTATAACTAATTACCTAATAACTACGTCATATGACGTCATCGTTCCATTGTGCGGACCGCAAAGGAGACAGTTTTGGACGTACTATGTACCCTCTAGGTTTCATTGTCATAGCCTTAATGTTCTTGAAGTTACGAAGGGGGGGGGGGGGGGGGGGGGGGGGGGGCAGGCTCAGGAACTCAAAAAAAGCCCAGGCCGAATAGGGTTAAGAACTTAAGAACTCTTCCTAGGCTTTCTTTATCACAACAACCGGTCCAAATAACACTTACGTAGTTTATAACTGGTCTTATCATAGCATTATAAAAGAGTAGCCTCTGCGGTTTAAGTGGTAAGTAGTTCTTAATTTTTCGTAACACGCCAATGCGCTGGGAAACTTTCTTACAAATGTTCAGTGCAATGAGTGAATCTCCCAAGGGAGACGAGAGTGACAACGCGAAAACCAAAAGCGTTGTCCAAAGCAGTTGGCGTCTCTAAATATTCGACGAGAAGATCGAGAAATCGTTCTTAAGAAAGAGCAGGAAACAGCCGTAAAAAATTTACTTTATGGAAGAAATGTCATGGCCATTTTGCCTACAGCAGTTACAGGCTTTGGAAAGAGTTTTTAAACATTAAAATCTTCACAATGTTTGTGCTTGTCAGGCAAGAAATGTTATCAAGGAGAACATCCGTTGTTGTGATTTCGCCATTAAAAAGTATAGTCGATGACCACATTGCAGAAATGTCTTCGCTGAACTACACGGCGTTGGAACTTTAATTCGTCCGGTTTCGCGATCCACTTTCTCACAAGTCAGTAGCACACCCCAGACTTAACACAAAATCACGGGCTGATCCTCGCACTTTTATACTGCACGAGAATTTAGTTTTATCGACTGAGTCGATAAGGTAAATTGACCACCGTAAAAAGATTCAAATAGCTGACGTTTCGAGCGCTAGCCCTTCGTCGGAGCGAATCAAGGAATTGTGGGTAGTGTGTGGTTTTATATAGTAAGCGGTGGAGCTACGCTATTGGTGGAAATTTGGTGACGTGAAAAACAAATGTAGATTAGTTGAATGAAAAGCGTTCGTTGATTCCGTGGGGTTTGAGAGTGCCGATTTGAAAGATGATTTTTTGTTCTAGGTTTTTACGGCTTTCTGTGTTACCCCGGTGTAGGGAAAGGCCGCAGATTGTCATGTGTTGTTTAGAATGGTTAGTAAGATTAAAATGGCGCGCGACTGGTTTGGATGCGTCTTTGTCATTTTTTTCAACGTCTCGGAGATGTTCACGAAAACGGTCGCCCAGTCTCCTCCCTGTTTCGCCAATGTATATCTTTTTGCAAAAAGTACATGTAATGCAGTAGATAACATTTACGGAGGTGCATGTAAAACGATCAGTGATTTTAATAGATCGTTTGGGTCCTGTTATTTTGTCCGCGTTGTGAATGAAAGGACAAGTGTTACATCGTGTGCGTGTGCATTTGAAAGTTCCCGGTACATCGTCAGATTTCAGTGCGCTCGTAACTAGAAAGTTGCCTATGTTTTTGTCACGGGGAGGAGGAGAGGAGGGAGGGAGGAGACTGGGCGACCGTTTTCGTGAACATCTCCGAGACGTTGAAAAAAATGACAAAGACGCATCCAAACCAGTCGCGCGCCATTTTAATCTTACTAACCATTCTAAACAACACATGACAATCTGCGGCCTTTCCCTACACCGGGGTAACACAGAAAGCCGTAAAAACCTAGAACAAAAAATCATCTTTCAAATCGGCACTCTCAAACCCCACGGAATCAACGAACGCTTTTCATTCAACTAATCTACATTTGTTTTTCACGTCACCAAATTTCCACCAATAGCGTAGCTCCACCGCTTACTATATAAAACCACACACTACCCACAATTCCTTGATTCGCTCCGACGAAGGGCTAGCGCTCGAAACGTCAGCTATTTGAATCTTTTTACGGTGGTCAATTTACCTTATCGACTCAGTCGATAAAACTAAATTCTCGTGTTTCATCCCCCCACCGACGCAGCACCACAGTTTCTCTAGAAACTAACCCCATTCTTTTATACTGCAGCCGATCACTATCTATCCGTTGCAACAAAAGTTAGCCAAAAAGGCCAAACATATGCCAAGAGAAGGCACAGAGAAACAATTCTATAAATAGCTATGCACAGCATGGAAACCTCCTGTCGTTTAAGAGATTTTTATCGCAAAGATCAAAGAGTCATACAAAACATACATACCAGCATGCAAACAAATAGATAGTGACTTGTCACAATTCTATTTTGGTGATCTAAAGGGAACACTGTATCTCGTAGACCTTCTTGGGAAAGCTATTCTACGGGCTTCTTTATACATTTTGCGACTAGTGCTGACTAGTGGGAGTCGTGTTTGGCCTGTCACTTTTATAAATTCTCGCGATAACATCGTAATTTGATGCGCCCTCTGATTGGTTGGGTAATAGCCCAATTTCGATATATTAAAATTCAACTTGAAACAAAAGACATGACTACGAGGCTTAGGGGAATGAACCATATAAATCCTACTATCGTTCCCCTAAGCCTCGTAATGATGTCTTTTGTTTCAAGTTGAATTTTAATATATCGAAATTGGGCTATTGTATCCACCAAAAGATCATTCTGGGAATAAGTTCGTGTTCCAGTATCCTGTATGATGCCTAGTGATGTTGGATGATGTCTAGTTCCATTAGATGATTTCTAGGGAAGTTGATTAGGTCTAGCAACGTGCAATAAAGTGTAGTGATGTTCCATGACGGGTGGTTAGGATTGGTGGTGGTTTAGGGGACAACATTGTTATTGATTTTCAATTTGGTGTACTGGAACACGAACTTATTACCATCATTCTCGTCCCCAGAGCTCCACGGTTTTTTTTAAATTGGGTCTCGTCGAAACGAAGGCTCTGGGGACGAGAATGCCAAAAGTTGTAAACAGGATGTAAAAAGGTCTAACCTGCGATCAGGCGCTCCTTTTTTGCAAGTTAAAAAAGGTCAAAAAGGGGCGGCATTCAAAAAGCCCACGGTACCGAGCAGGCGGTTTCTCGCGGCTTATCGCGCGCGCCAACAAAAAACCGCCAGCTACGCAGCCTCAGGCAGTTGCGTTCAAACTCACTGATGAAGAGGCAGCAGCCTCGAAACGTCTGAGAAACTAAATTTTAGCGCTATAAATTAAAAAAAATAAGTCTACATTCACGGGTTCACGCAGGCTATGGTGCAATCCAGTCTGGGTGCAAACACAGCCTCGTTTCCATACGGACATGATTTAAAAACGAGGTTCAAGAAAAATGACGGAAGTCATGTGACGCAGTTGGTGCTGGCACAAACAGGACTGAAATAAAACATGGCGTTGTTTTTAGTTTTCTTGGGTGTACTTTTGGTTCCTTGTTGTCTCGGCACTGGGGGAATAGAGGAACGAAAGACCGATGACCCACAAGTCCTTGAAGCGCTGGATTTTGCCATGAACGAATTTAATGCCATGCAAAACAACATGTATCGTTTTATGGCTACCAAAGTTGAAGATGCTACATTTCAGGTAAGCTGAGAGCGTCATATTTTTACAACCTTTCTGGTTTGTGATGTGAATTTCGATTCAATAAAACGATACAGTTAACTTTCCTGACACTTAAACTATGAACCACGACTTGTGAAGATGCAGTTTGACAGAGTTTATACAGCTATTTCAATTAACGTTGTCGGGTGAAAGCTTAAAGCTCAAAGCCTACAAGTCAAGACCGATCCGCGAACGAGTAAACCGAGCGCCTGTTCCAGGCATGCAGGTAGTTGGAAGCGGTGAAACGAAAAGAAACGGCGCGAATGAGCGATGCGACGAGCGGGGAAAACGCTTATTTTGCGTCGCTCCCAACTATCTTGGCTTGTAGCTTTGAGCTTTCATCCGACAACGTTAATTGAAATAGCTGTAAACAAAAGTGAAAAACCTTCGATCGTCTTCGACGAATTTGTGCCAAAATAACAAGGTTTTTTTCAGTACAAACAGGTACTGGTAGCCCAAGCACAGAATGTCTTAAAGTCCGTGTTGTACAACGAGTAAAATATAGGGGGTTTCAGGGGGGAAATACTATCCAATCTTGGACCAAAAATTTCTGGTTTTACAATGTACTTTGTTTCTACACTGTACATGTACAGTGTAAGCTACTTATATTAAGGTATTCGCATGTATTATCGGACACGATTGATTATCGGACGCTAACGAAAATACATCCAAAATCCCACAAAAATGAAAAGAAAGACGCTCGAACGCCTGTGCTATCAGCTGAATAAAGTTTAATCTGTTCAACAACCGAGTCTTGTGTCGTAAATCTGAATATCTTGGAAATAAAACTGTTCCTCGTACCTGCAGCGATAATGGCGCTCTGATTTTCCAATCATTTTTCCCTTACGCAAGGAAAAAAACTCCAAAAGTTGAACGCAAAACTGCAAAGATTGTTCTGAAATCCATCGAGTGGGAAACTTCCCCTCCATTTTGTTTCCCATACATGATGTACCTACCGTTTCTGAGCAGTTTACCACTGTTTAGGGGTACTTCTTTTCGGGTGTGCCAGTGATCGATGATCGGACGGCCTATATACTGATGTGTTAAAGACTTGCGTACGCACATTGTTGGCGGAAATTTTCAATAGGATTTGCATGTCCAATAATCAATCAGCGTGTCCGATAATCTATCAAGGCATGGATAATTTTGTAATCAGTTTTGTCGGAGATATATCGCTTTCTAGACAATTTTGGAATGAAACTATCGAGACAACTCTATAAAGCTTTTGGTGGAAGAAGAATTTGGTTGTTCGTCTGTCAAGCGCTTTGATAAAAGCGATGAGGTAAATGTGTCCGATAATACATGCGAATACCTTATGTGTTTTTATTTTATGGGCTTTTCTTTTGAAGTTTAAGTTCTTTCCAGGCTTTCTATGTACACTCAAAGATGATCTTAGTATTACTTTTACCACGTTTTGAGGTGAACTACATGTAAGGGTAGCCACAAAAATACTTTTCTTAGACTTGACAAGTCTGTTTTCATTACATCAGAAAGCTGTGGATGGGTTTTATGCTTTGTATTGTTTACATGCGCATGCCGAGTCCTGTAGAAAAAAAAAACAGTTTCAGTCTTTAGCACTACAATAAAACAATGTACATCAAACTTCGATTTTACAAAATATCTACAATTAGCTGCAAAAGTAGTTGAGACACTTTCATCCACAAGTGCTTTTTTGGAAGAAGTACACCATTGCTACCTTTCCTTATCCCTCCCCCCTTATCAATGTTGTTTTGTGACCGGCGCCATGTCCAAAAGTTTGGCTAACAACATTGAACGGGGGAGGGGGGGTTGTGAGGGAAATATATTGTTCTTTTGTTTTTCGAGGCATCATTTTTTATAAAAGTGAGTGTTTTTTGTGAGAGTGTCTCAACAGTTTTGCAGCTAATTGTCTGAGGCGTTCACTGCTTAATAACTTACAACGGACAAGGCTATTCATGTTGAAACTTGTGTTAGTTTTGCATGACTACATGATATTTGAAAAAATCCAGCTCTAATATTCATCATGCTATGAACTGTAAAATGGCAAGAGAATAACTGTTTTTTTTTGTGTTGGCATTTGACACAAATTGCACTAATTAATGCATTCGAAATGGTATATGCTTCAATATACTCTTGGCGTTTTGTGTTGCATTCAAATTCACGGGTTTTAGATGTTTTTTGTAGCCTTATAGGAACATAGGTGAAATATTTTGAGAGTTAATTCGTGTTCAAGGTGTTGCAAGTGAGCGAAAGGGACTCGAAAAGTAGAGAAAAAGTGCTCAATTATGCGATACGTGACATAGTGATTGGGTACTGAAAATTTGCTAATTTGCATATCACTGTTATAGGTTAAAATTATTTTAGGTTAAAATTATTTCAAACTAGGTTAATTTTTATTTTTCTTTGTCCCAGATTCATTAACATAACCTCAGATAAAGGAAAATAAAAATTAACCTAGTTTGAAATAATTTTAACCTAAAATAATTTTAACCTACGACATCACCATGCCAAACACTGGAATGTACACCTCTATAAACTTACTACTGCCGATTAGTAGTGATATTTAACACTAATGACAAAAATGAAACCCTTTCGGAAATTGCTTTTGGGGTGGCAAAATTTGTATATGGTGCACTGCAGCCTATAAGGTGAACTTGCATTAATTTGAATGCAAAGTGCGGGGTATAATAATTTTTGTTGTGCATTTTTGTATTGTATTCTGGCTTTAACTTTACACTAAGCTATATGACAATATAGCTGATATATAGCTGATGATATATGACGATCTACCACGGACTACCACGGTCTACCAACAAAAATATATAAGAGTATATAACATAACCTTTATACTTTCGATGGTAGACCGTCTCACCTGGGTATACCGTCAGCAAACTACAACAATACAATATATCACAATTTAATTGACATCGTTTATTAGTTACAGTTGTTGTTTAAGGATGGTTGCGTGTGAGTTGGTCATAAGAAGAAAATTGAACCAACAGAAACATAGATTAGTATTTCTCGCGGGCACAAAGAACTGTCACGGCAGTGTGATTTTTCAAGGTCCCCCTGGCCTTCTTTTCTCGGCATTCAAGCATCTGAAAACGGTTTGCGCGAGACATGAATCATTTTTGTGTGATTTCTTTCACTGTAAGAGAACTGTTTTCTTTTAAAAATTTTATATATGTCCTCGCAGTGGCATCTATTTGGCTGGTAAAAAACATAACTTTGAAATCACCGTTGATATCAACTTCTATTGTTGCGTCACTGGCTTACTTCGATTTTTGAACATTTTTGCATTCTCATTTTTAATGTATTCGAATACATTTTCACCCCTTACGCGACAAATATAATAAAACGGTCTTTTCTCAATCTATGGGTGCTACTCGCATACCTGTAGGCCTGGAGAGCTTGCGGCAATCGTTTACAGAAGTTAGTATACATTAGACAATTAGCTGCAAAAGTAGTTGAGACACTTTCATCCACAAGTGCTTTTTTGGAAGAAGTACACCATTGCTACCTTTCCTTACCCCTCCCCACTTATCAATGTTGTTTTGTGACCGGCGCCATGTCCAAAAGTTTGGCTAACAACATTGAACAGGGGAGGGGGGGGGGGGGGGGGGGGTGTGAGGGAAATATATTGTTCTTTTGTTTTTCGAGGCATCACTTTTTATAAAAGTGAGTGTTTTTTGTGAGAGTCTCAACAATTTTGCAGCTAATTGTAGATACAACAACAGAGACAATAACAATAGACAAGGTACTGCATAATGCCATACATTAACTATGCATGTACATGTACATGTACATGTATGTACATAACTAATGTATGGGGTTAGAAGGCAGTCTTTCCCAATAATGTTCAACAAAACTTGTAAAAACTTATACATGTATTTTATGTATTTCGAGTTTGATTTTGTTTTTCTTTGTTTCACTCGTGATTATTGTGATCATATCATAAATGATCATGATCATAAATTTCTATTTTCTGGAACAATAAAAAGGAAAGTATAAATGAAGACAAAAACAAGTTAGAACACAACATATACAATCTTTTTTATGCACCTGTAATCTGTAAGTAATAAAATGCTATATTGGCATGTGTGTGATCTTTCAGTTAGTTGCTGGAGAGAAGTTCTGTATTGCCACAGAGGTTGGGGTTTCTCGCAGCTGTCGTAATGATGACGCCCACAAGTCTGCTTCATTAGAACTCTGTCCTGTTGACACTCTAGAGGTATAGTGCATTTAAATTATTACATGTCAATAATTGATGATAATAGTAACAATGTGTATAGTCTAATAGATCACAGCAGAACCATGGGAATATTTACACATCTGGAATATTAATTTATATATCCATTACTTATCTGTTACTTGTTGCGCTGCATGCAGTAAATAACTGTCTTTAGTTAATTTCTTCTTTTCTACAGATGCATTGTAAGTTTGTGGTTTACAATGTTCCATGGGAAAAGAGAGAAGAGCTGTTGAGTCATGAATGTGTGGGACTGAAGGAGAGGATCCTGTCGTGTGAACGCAGCCAGCCTGTCAACACTCCAGAACCTATTGAGAATAATGTTGTGAAGGAAGTGTTTGATAAGGTATGGATGAACCCTGTAACCATGTCAATAAATTCAGACATTTTATTAGAAGATGGTTACTGGTTAGCAAAAATTATTGCAGAGCTTGGGTGTCTACTTGAACTTAAGCAGGGTTGAAAACTTAATTTTGAGAGCACTTGCCTGCCATGGCCAGGAAAATCCCCCCCCCCTCCCCACAGAAAGGATTTCTCCTATGACCCCCCCCCCCCCCCCCCCCCACCTCTCTGAATTTTCCAAAATTGGTCACTAAAGTTTACCCCCCTCCCCTCTCCCATTCAGAATTTCCAAACTTCATTATGTGAACATAATGATAAATATGAGAGGTTCCATCTGTAAAAATAATTTTTATATATCTTTTGGAGCACCCCTTACCCTCAGGAATCTCCTGGGTTTTTGATGCTCCCCCATCCCAGCCCCTTAAAATTTCCAATCCCTTCCATGGTGTGAAGGAGGGGATGGATATTTTCTGGAACAGTAATGTTATAGACAATACTACTGTAGTTTTACTCGCTGGAAAATCCTTCTTCAGCATCCACTTGACAAAAATCTTCTAAGCAATAAAATAATTAATAAGAAATTTTACATAATATATTTATTGTGTACACTTTATATTGCACTTGTAGCACTTGTTTAATGACTTTCTTGATTTCTTTTTAGCCCAAACCTGCTGAAGGCAATGCCAATGTGGAAGAGACCTTTAAAGAGTTTGTGGTTCATCATAAGAAGCCTTACTTAAATGATAAGAATGGTGAGTTTAGATTAACTTGTTGTTTATAATACCTGCAGGTAATTGCTGTATTATTACATACATATATATATACAGAAGTTTTATAAGTTTAAAATCAAATTAAAGCACCACTACTTCAGTGCTGTTGAACATTGCATTTCGTTTTGAATGTTATTCAGTGCCATGTTCTGTGTTTTTTAGTACACGTCTGCCTTTATTATTATTTGTATGTATAATTGTTTAGTTTAAAAAGGCTTTACTTAAAAACTGCTTTGGGTATTAACCCATTGACTCCTGAGAATTTTTACGTTTTTGAGTGATTTTCAGCATATAAACGAGCCATAGGATTTCGTGACTCCATATTTGGGGTTAACATTGAAAGTGCTGCTGTTCTAAAACACTGAAGGCTCGAGTTTACTGGAAACATCATTTTGATGTTGTCATTTTGCTTCATTGAATTGCAATAAAGGCTCCAATATGGTGTATCTGCGATTTTTGGTAAGTCCATAGCCTTTTTTCATCTTTAGTAGCTGCCTGATGAGCATCATTAAGCTTGAAGGTAGTTTAGAGTCCACTTTATCAATGAAGCGAGTTAGGTGTTGTACTTCATTTACGAATTTGGCTCGTTGATCGTTGAACTGGAAAAATGGCCGCCATGAAACGAAGTAGCCTTGGGACTCAACTCTGGATGAATTTCTCGATCTACCACGGCATATTTTGGAAGTTGCGACCATTGAAGAACATAACAAGCGTGAAATTTCGGTGGTAGGTCGGAGTAGCGAACATAGCACTCGCGTTCTTAACGCTACCCTAACGCGTTTGAATTTGCGTTCACGTTATTTTGAACGCATCGGGTGAATGCATTTTCTTTAACGCGTTAAGTCTTTGTTATTCATAACCAACATTTCTTTTGTAATCCAAAACAAAAAGCGAGTCCACCGGGACTAGTCTTTTGAAACTGCCACATCGACAATAATGCGAGAATCGAAATCCAAAACAAGGGGAACAAAATCATGACAATTACACGGCTATACAAGCGCTCAAACAGAGCGACAAAATAAACAATTTCGAGACTCAATTCGCCTCGCGACTCCAAAAAATATAACAGAGTTCAGCAAACAACGTCTATCGAAGCGTTTGGTGATCGCCTTGCACAAACTTTAGCACGATCGATGGTTCACTTGGTTGCATCTTCAAACACCGTTTTCGCCGTTTACGATACGCTACGCTAAATTTCTTTGAGATCATGTGAATTCGATGGCCGAGTTTTGTAATTCACGAGCAAGGTAACTTATAATTTCCCGTAAAGAGATCGATTGCGAATGTGATTGAAGTTTTTTGTTTACGCAAGCGATACGCTATGACAAGCGAAATTTAAAGATCGATTGCGATTTTGTGTTTTTTCGAGTGTTCGAAATGTTCGACGAGGGAGTTACTGATATGTCAATCATTGCAAGTTCTAGCTGTCATGTATGCAAATTTTTACTTTTGATTTGCACGTGACGATTTTTATAGCAAACTTCTAAACAGCAATTCAGCGAAGGTCAAAACAATGAACAACAAAAAGCGAACGGATTCGCACCATTTTAAACTACTTTGCAGTTGTTCTAATTTTTAAACTACTTTGCAAAACACTGTCTATCGAAGCGAAGTTTGGTCGCCTTGCGCAAACGGCCTTAATAAAGTTCGCCGGAGTTGACGAGACAACAAAAGTCCCCTTCGATCGATACAGCGTGTGACGGGCGAGCGTTGTAATTGTCACGGCAATAATAATAAAAATATTATCTCCGGTTCTATCAGGCGCACATACGTGATTGAAACAGCAAAATACTCCCACTTTAAGGGCAAAATCTGTGATAAAAGATTTTATGGCGTGTCGATTACTGTTGAGCTATTTCTTTGCATGCGAAAGTTCAGAAAGATAAGCGGCCTCTATGATAGTCGGCAAGGATCAACCAGCGGAGAGATCACAAAAGTTCGAAACATATCGCAGATCCAGTCATCGCCGATAACCTAATGAATATAACCTCCATATCCGTTCTAGTTAAACTGTTATGTTTTGTTTATGCGAGTGCCATCGCACGTCGATATAATTTGTCTTTCGATAAACAGTGCTGCTCGGTTTATCGATTGAATGAATGAAAACCATTAGAATACGGTATGTAATGTCTTTTGAAACGTCAATTAACTTCTTTTCACAAAATATCAATGGCAGTGAACAATAACTAAACTCATACATACTAATGCGTTAACTTTAACGCACTATTTCGCATTTGTTTAACGCAGCTTAACGCAGCTGAACGCGCGAGCGCGTTAAAACCAATGTGTTCATAACGCATTCTTAACGTGAATTTTGGTTCGCTTATCTCTGAGCGGTACTGTAGTATAAATATGAAATTGTGGGGAAAGGAACGAATGCTGTCAATTGTGGCTATTTCCCAGCATGCAGTGCGGTGGTGATGTTGAAAATCGAGGCAAAGTCAGTATGCACTAGAACGAGAGGCTGTAGCTCGGCCCGAGCAACGATAAGAGCAAAAAAATTTACTGCTAAGCTAGGACTAGGACTGAATTTTGCTGTGAATGTTGACTTTGGGGTTTGCCACGATGATTTGAATAAAAAAAACTAAAGGCAAAAACGTGATTTGTTTTTTCTACGTTAAAAACGGTCATTTTTGTTATTGTCCAAATTCAAACGCTGATATTCTGCAAAAATCGCTGACTTTTTTGTGTTTATTTGGTATCTCAATTTGAGAGACTTTCTAGTCAGTGCTCACAACTGCAAGTTAAGGCAATGTTCCCACGATTGAGAAAGTTGCAATTTTTTAAAGCAGTGGAGTCTTGTACGGGCGGTTTCCGGTGGTTCAGGTGTCAATGGGTTAAAATAGACATTCCCTGTATAAATAATTATTACATTGATAAATAAATAAATAAATAAATAATAAATTATTAGTAAATCAATCTGATTTGTCAGATTACCAGATGAATTGGATAATTACATGTATTTTAACCATCAATTTTCAGTGCAAAAATTATTGGTTCCAGACAAATAAACCAGGTTGTGCTATGCCATTAATTTTGTATGTATACACAGTTTTCAAACATAATTCCCTATTTGAACTTTTTTTCTGGCAGAGTACATGAAGCGGTTTGCAATTTTCCAAGAGAATTTGGTCAGAGCTCGAAAGATGCAGGACATGGAACAGGGCTCAGCCAAATATGGAGTGACAGTGTTTAGTGACTTGTCAGGTTTGTCTTACATTTAATCTTTATTTCTAACCCATGCCTACATGTACAATTTCTAATGCATATTAATTCACTAAATTAGTTACATTCAAGCAATTTACTTGATTGTGTACATGTCTTGATTAACTCGCCAGCAAACTTTACAACATTTCAAAGCATGTACAGGTGTACATGTTGTAGTTCAATTTTATCCTTGGTTCAATTTTGATTATCCTTTGTTTAATATTCATTATCATATATTAGCATAGAAAAGAACAATCAAAAATCAAAAATGAACCAAAGTTAAAATTGAACTACAATATTAATATTAATTGAATGTTGTCCTTATTTAGACAAGTAATACCTACATGCAGCTGTAATACTTTGGATAAACATCATTTTATACCTTTTCAGAGGAGGAATTCAAGAAATATTACAGAATGCCTGGATGGGGAAAACCTCTTTATGAAATGAAAGAAGCTGAAATTCCAAAGGGCGATGTTCCAAGTGCTTTTGATTGGAGGGACAAAGGTACATGTAATAGTTCCATTGCTCTTGAATGTTTTCACACAAAGGTGTATGGCAAGCATAGAGATGTTGACCCCACTTGCCACTGTACTGTATGTGTGTGTAAGGTAACACCATAAAGTGATATGTCTTTAGGCCAACTTAATCAACTGCAGAGGTTTAAAAACCAAGTTATAGATAAAGATCAAGTTGTGTTACAATCATTTTAGGAAGTCAGTACACCATTGTCGATATTGTGATGTTAATTTAAAAGGAGGGTTAAGCACCTTGATACTTGCTCATCCCCCTTTTTTATTGTTTAGGTGCTGTAACTCCTGTTAAGAACCAGGTAAGTCTTTTGGGACTAATTATAGCAGTGTGCAAGAGGCATGTCATATATAAACCTTGTAAATGGCCCAATGTGCAACCCATGTACTGTATACTGTACTGTATGGAAAGTTATGGGTTCAATTTTTGCTGACTCAGATTTGTTACTTTGTCGCACATTTGCATATGGCACAATGACCGTTGCATCATTCTCATTTCAGAGTATTACACAGGTTACTTGAAACTTAGTTACACCAGCACTTTCCAACAAATATGTTAAAGGATTGTCTTCTCAATGACAATCATACCAAATCCACCTTCTACATGTGTGGCCCCGGTAGTTCGCACTACTGTTAAATAGGACCATTAGCATGCAAGTTTAAATGTCATCAGCAACATTGAAAATGTTGGCTTGTTATTCTTTACCGTATTTATTCGATTAAATGCCGCCCTCGAATAAACTCCACACTTGAGAGCAAAAATATTAATAAATGCCACCCTCGAATAGACGTCGCATCCATGATGTGGCGTTTATTTCAAATAATATACTAAAAAAGCGAGTACAGTAATAATCTAGTTTCAGCAAGCCTAAAAATTTATTTTCCTTGATTATAACAATGTTTTTCAGTGCATTCAAAGCTCTGTGGAATATAATTGAGTGAACTTTATTCTATGACATGCATCACAATCGTATTAAAATGCAAAGTGAGAACGATAAAGTAAATGGCATTTCTGACAAACACTGAAACATGTTTCTGTTTTTAAAAATTCAATGAAATAAAATGGATTTTAAATAAACGCCGCCCTCCAATTATAAACGCCGCACCAGAATCACAAAAAATTTAATAAACGCTGCGACGTTTAATTGAATAAATACATTATATCATAAAAAGATACAATTCAAAACTTGTATGTTACTTTTCAGTTCTGATAGTCAAGACTATTTAAGCAATGTTAGTAATATTAAATAGATAAGATGTAATTTGCATCTTTAGGGTATGTGCGGTTCATGCTGGGCTTTCTCGACAACTGGAAATATAGAGGGACAGTGGAAACTCAAAAAAGGCAAACTGATTTCCCTCAGTGAACAAGGTACAACATGCACTTTCATTAAAAGAACTGTATTTTTCTGAGATGTAATAAAAGTGGTTGCTATAATCTCTGAGCACATTGTACAAATTTTGGCTGCACATAACAGTCGACTAATTTCTTTAGATTATTTTTTAGAATAAACTTTTTTCTTTCTGTTACAGCTGTAACTGGAGTTTGGGTGTGGGCCATTTACTAGCTTAACCTTTATTTTATTATCGTTTTTAGAACTTGTTGACTGCGATAAAGTTGACTTAGGTTGCAATGGTGGACTTCCTTCTACTGCTTACAAACAAATCATCAAACTTGGTAATTACTGCATAGTTTTCCATTTCTTGTTTAATTTTTAGTCTATTTTTCTTATTAACAAACAGCACATTTAAAAATCACTCACTGTTAAGTTTACAATGTACTTAACACTTGCTTCACCCTCTGCCATTTACCAGGCACTTAAATTTCAATAATTATATTAATTTGGAATAGATTAAGTTTATTGACCATGACCCACACTGGTACACCTGTAAGGTTAAAGAGGCCATTCACATAAGACTTAATCCTAATAACATAACAGATAGTGGAATCGAAATTCCTGAAGCATGGATGCCTACAATCAAGATGCACAACAACTGATCAATAACAAATCAGACCTATGAGGAAACAACATCTATTCAGAATAATAATGAGGATCAAAATGCACTAATATTGACAAACCAACATGCTACATAAAGCAACATGTAACCAATCGACCTCATTGCCTGATGAAGACCAGCAGTCTAAATGTTGCGATCATCATCTCAAAGTGACTCCTTTGTGAGACAAACAAACAAGCGTTCACCTACATATTGTTTATCCCTATGAGCCTGGGAAAGCAATGAGAGTAATCCAGATTGCATGATCATATTTGAGAGAAATCTGAGCAAGGCTGTAGTTCAAGTTATACTAGAGATGCCTGACGTGTGTTACGACTTATTAATAATTTACTATCAACTGCCAGCAGGGTTTGAGCCAGGCCGCGCCATTGCGCCAATCCCGCACTGCAATTTACATTGTCCCTTAGAAAAATGAGCAAGGGGACAATCAGTCCCCTTGAACATCTGTTCAGAAAATGGCCTATAAAAAAGATACAAGAAAGTATTTGACTCCAAAAACATTAAGAAAACAATTTTTGCTGTTTGCACCGTTGATTTCGCTTTAAAAGGCTCTCTCTCTCAAAAAAAAAAGCCATGGGATTCAAAATCGCCCTATAATGCATTGCAAACTGAAATATATGTTTATCATGTATGCTAATGTTTGTGTCTCAGGGAAAATTCAAAATGGTGGTTGTCATTGGGTTTATAGTTATAGCCCCTCTGAAATGAAAAATGTCCCCTGAAAGCTTTGCTGAAGGGACAAATTGGCCTCCACTCATCAAATCCTGGCTCAAACCCTGACTGCCAGTACTGACAATATTGCATTAATTTAATGATTTTACCCAAAACTGAGTGTGAAGTATTTTTTTATAATACAGGTGGACTTGAGGCAGAAACTGAGTATCCTTATGAAGGAGCTGATGAGAAATGCAAGTTTAAAAAATCTGAAACTGTTGTGTACATCAACTCGTCAGTTTCCATATCCAGTGATGAAAACAGTGAGTGCTACAGTGTATTAGTTCACAGTTAAATAAATTGATAAACATTGCTTTTCACATTGTGTTAATTTCTATCAAACTTTCTCAGACATTACATTTTTAGCCTCTTTGCATTCATGCACAAATAACAATGCTGTCAGTGTCTTGTAGCCTTTGGTGTGGATAGACATTTCATGTTATTGATCTCATTTACTCCACAGAAATGGCAGCTTGGTTAGCTGCTAATGGACCAATCTCCATTGGCATCAATGCCAACATGATGCAGGTAATATATGTCTTGCCATCTACATGTGGGGGGGGAGGGGGGGGTCATAGTCATAAACAAAAATAAAACACAACAGCCAAAATCAGGTCTCAAACCACTGATCTTTGGATCAGAAGTTCAACGTGCTAACCACTTCACAACCCTGCAAATAAAGCCTGCTTTTCACATGTCGGGAAAATCCCAGACAATCCAGGATTTTGCTGTTCCAATTGTCCCAGATTTTGCCGATATGTCGGGAAAATCGCCGATCATTCAGAAATCTAAGATAAGTCGGGAAAATAGAAACGCTTCCAATTTTCCCGATTTGTCCCCGACCATACCAGATGATTGGGGCCGATGTCTACAATTGAGTGTTTCCATTAGTCAGCCAAATCTGGGACAGTCGGGAAACAGACAAACGTCTGGCAAATTTGTTATTTTGACTGGTGAAAGCTTAGTTTGGCAACAAATTGACCAGGAACAATCTGAAACAAAGTCTGTAATTTCACTCAGTGGGACATAGGTGGGACTAATAATGTATACTGTTTTGTGGCATTACGAATGATAAAACAGTATTCATTTATGCGTATAAAAATAAAATTGTCCGACCAGACAAACATTGTGTCCGGCCAAAATTGCCCCTGGACTGACAACTGACCTGCTCAGAGGAGAAAATTATTTGCAGGCTTGACTACACTTCACAGTCAAATTCATAAGTACTTTTGTTGTTGTTTTAAAGTAGGGAACCTGGAGGTTGTTTGATGACAAAGTTTTATTAATTGGCATTATATTTTGGCATTGAATTCTTCTTTCTTGCCTGCTGTATTTGTTAGTTTTACATGGGAGGAGTGGCTCATCCATGGAAGATGTTTTGTAACCCTTCAGAACTGGATCATGGAGTGCTGATTGTCGGCTATGGTGTCAGTAAGTATTACAAACATAGTGTCAGAATTAACAAGAGTGCTGCATGGGAATGTCTGTTTGGGTAACATAAAAGAGTGTAATTTTGAAAGTTGACGGGACTAATTATCAAAATAGTTTTGTGAAAAAACTACTTTCATTGTGTCAGAATTAACAAGAGTGCTGCATGGGAATGTCTGTTTGGGTAACATAAAAGGGTGTAATTTTGACACTCGCAGGAGTTGTCAAAATAGTTTTGTAAAAAAAAAAAGATATTTT
The DNA here is from genome assembly GCA_024195265.1 of Dendrophyllia cribrosa. Taxonomy (NCBI): domain Eukaryota; kingdom Metazoa; phylum Cnidaria; class Anthozoa; order Scleractinia; family Dendrophylliidae; genus Dendrophyllia; species Dendrophyllia cribrosa. Next base: position 6,504,179 of record JAJLRJ010000001.1, on the reverse strand, counting down.
TTTCTTTTTAGAACAAACTTACAGTTGTAACATTGAATAACTGCTCAAAAGAAAGTTCCAATCTGTAGCTTCCATGAGTTTGATGGTCACCCTTTAGGATTTGATCCGCAGACTGAAAAATAAGGATCACCTTGTACACCATAAGGAACAGTACCAAATGGTTACAAGAGTAAAAACATGAACATGTACAGTATGTACGCATTTTAATGTACTGTTTGTTAACTTTGTCTTTTTCTCTTTGCTTTTCAGAGAAAAGCTGGCTCTTTGGTGATGAACCATACTGGATCATCAAAAACAGGTGAATGTTTGCTGTCATGGAATTTAATTCTTTCTCCACTTTAGGCTATACAGTGTTGAAATAAAATGAAATTACAACCCCACACATGCAAAAGAAAATATAAGGTTCTGAGAATTTTTCTGAGTTGGAGGCTGAGTGCTCAAATGTGTACATTTTGTTTAACAGTTCAAAATTTACGCTTATCCTGGACTCGAGCGTGGTTTCTTTTGAGACAGACATCTGTACTGCTCTTCAGTGTAGCTTTCATTTGAATGGTCACAATTAACTAGACCTGCCAAATCAAAAGTAGAACTACATGTATGGTACATCACAGTACTCAAGTTTTTTTTTGGTAATATTGTTTTACAAGTGTTACTGACAATCAGATGAATGTTTACTTTTATTGCAGCTGGGGTGCAAGCTGGGGAGAACAGGTCAGTTTGGTACTTCCTTTTAGCACTGTATCTTCAAGGCTTTCTGCTTGAAGAACGAAATCCAGTGTACATGATTCAAAATTTTAGCTTTTGAGGTTAATTGAGGGTTAACAGTTCAAACCAACTTGTACTTTGTGCTTTGTTTAAGTGTTGGCCTTTAGCTGTCCTCCCCATGAAGACACACATGCACATTAAGTCAACTCTCCCATAGCAGACAGGGGCGGATCTAGGGGGAGGGTGCAGGGGATGCGCACCCCCCCCCCCCCCCCCCCCCTGAGATGACCTAGTCTGCGTTGTTCGCTTTTAAAATTTGTTAACGTCACCCTTCAGTTACGTCATTCCTTAGAGGTGCACCCCCTCCTAAGAAAAATCTTGGATCCGCCCCTGGCAGACACACCTGTAGGCAGATAGTCCTGTAAGGCAGACGTGTTTCTTTTAGGCAGACATCAAAAGCTGACTGGTACTGGCCAAATTTCACAAGTCTTGTTTGTCTGTGAGCTAAACTCAGGCAGGCACTTCTCTAAAGCAGACATCAATGACTGCATGGCTGGTCCTGGCCCCGGTTGTTCAAACGGTGGATAGTGCTATCCACCGGATAAATCACTATCCAGCGGATAACACAAAGGATTTTGTGAATACTTATCCACTGGATAGTGATTTACCCGGTGGATAGCGCTATCTACCTTTTGAACAACCGGGGCCTGGCTGAATTTCACTTGTTTATTTTTGTACCTAAACTCTCTATAAGGCAGACACCTTGCTAAGGCGGACAGCTAGAGCTGGACTCAAGTGCATTAGGCTTAGAGAGAGTTCACTGTGAGAAAGACCTCTGGTGCACAGGGTAACCAGGTCTCAGCATGTGATTCCAACTCTTTTATAAATTGCCTGTCCTGTGTCCACAGGGTTACTATCTGATCTACCGCAGTGATGGCAGTTGTGGACTGAACACTATGTGCACCTCAGCTGTTGTAGAATAAGCAGCTAGCAGATGCTGATCAGCTGGTAGGTGAGGCAACTATGGTATTTATTTAACATTATTATAATAAATTATTGTAAAGGGTCTGGATAATAGCAAGCAAGTAATAATTTTCAAAGCAACGACAACTGACTTGATTTTAAAAGACATGTTTCTACAATCCTTTGTCATCTTCAGTTTGAAATTTTAAGTTACAAAGTTGAATTTATACTAAGTAAATGAAAATGCTAATGAGAGAAAACACCTTTGACAAATAAATGAAAGAATGTGTGACAATACGTGATTAAAAAGAAAGTTTTAAATTAACATGATGCAACCTTCTTTGAACCAACAGTTGCATCATGTTAATTTAAAACTTTCTTTTTAATCACGTATTGTCACACATTCTTTCATTTATTTGTCAAAGGTGTTTTCTCTCATTAGCATTTTCATTTACTTAGTATAAATTCAACTTTGTAACAACAACAAAACAACAACAACAACAAAAAGTCTTTATTTTCAGAAAACAGTTACATTTTAGCTGCCCGCGTTTAGCAAAGGCTATTCTAGGCGGGCAGATTAAAGAAAAGTACACGGAGAACGTTATAAAAAGAGAACGGAGAACGTAACTTAAAATTTCAAACTGAAGATGACAAAGGATTGTCAAAACATGTCTTTTAAAATCAAGTCAGTTGTCGTTGCTTTGAAAATTATTGTAAACTTTCAAAATCCTTTGTGATAAGTAATTGTTGAATGATATTCCTCTAAAGTTACTAGTCCCACTCGGTATAGTCAAGCAGGCGAGCAAATGAGGGGAACAGCAATCGCCCAAATGAGTTAAAGTAATGTTAGACGAGCCGAAGTTACCCTTCAGCTAGCTGGCTTTCTTCATTCTCAGCGAGCTTGTTTTCGTGATAAGCTAGCATTCTAAGTTACCAGTAGCTAAATATTACTTATGTCATATGAGTATGGTATTTATTTTTATTGTGCTTTTCATTTATTTGTTTTCTTACAGAAGTGGAATCAAGGCAGCAATCTCGCCATGGTCACAGGACTGAATTTGTATACAATTTTATGCTTTGTAGTGTATTCATAAATAAATATCCGTAGTTTAGCTATATTAAAGCAACGATTTTTATAATAATGTAGCATAGTTTTACTTGTTTGACTTGGAATTTGGGAATGAGACGATTTTGTGGAAGATTGTACAATTGCTCATAATGTTTGTAGTGAAATAGGAAGAAAAAACGAACAATCCAGAGATAAAGGACACTAGTCACTACAACAATTTTTGCTTAATAAAATAACAATGAATTTGCTATTTGCTATCTGATTTGTTTGACTCTAATGTTGTGTCGGACAAAGCAGAAAGATTTGTATCAAAATGATGGAATCCACATTTTAATTTCTTAATCAATTCAATGTTTGTCTTTATCGATTATTTTCAGCAGGGCAATTTTTAGCATTTTGTAAACTGTACCATCTTTGTAATATTTTATAATAAAGCACGGGGAAAAAGTGAAGCGACATTGTGTATGAATTTATTTTTAACGTATCTTTATTGTATCTTGGATGTCAGAAGCTCTTCATAGCGTAAAGTCAAACTAAAAATTACATACAGAATTTTTCTTGCAACAAGTATACATTATAACAGATATCCCAAATGTGCTACATCACTACTTGTAAAAATTTACATGCCTTTGTCCAAATATTAGTGATTATTGGGTTCAAAAAAGGGTTATATTTGCCGATACTGCACTGTATTTTCCGTTAAAAGAGGCAATAAATTAAAATACATCACTTAAATCATCCAAATTTTCACAATTACTCTTGCACGAATTTTTTGATTCGTGTATTGAGCCTTGTAGTTTTCTTTAGCATTTGACAGCCCGTGGTAATAAAGCTGAAGGGAAACGGGTATCAAAACAAACAAAACAGGTATGCGGCTATCTGCAGCTTTCCCGCCTAACTTTAGGGAGAGCGGGGAGGAGGGGGGGGGGGATCGTTGGGAACATACTCCCGCAGAACATCTTTGAACTTGTGGGAGCTTGATTCTGAGGCAAATTATAAAGCAAACAAAGGAAGAAATTTGTATAAACTTGCATAAAAACTGCCAGTCCATGTCAACTTTATGGACGAGGAAAAAGAGCCCGCCTGGCAGTCGCTAGAAAAGGAGGGGATATTTGGACGCCCCGTGCGCACGAATCCCCCCTCCCCTCCTCTTTTAGCACCTACGCAGGCTATTGAGCGGCCTGACCATCACATAACTGTTGCACCCCCAGCTACAACAGAAGCCTATTTAAAGTGCACTTATTTCGACATCTTTTTCTTTATTTATCGGTGCGTCTTCAAGTTTAACATCGTTCTCATCCACATCTGATTCTTTTATTCCTGGGTCTTCTGTGGTGCTCGCTTCCGTCATCTTTCGAAATGAGAGCGGGTTCTTCAAAAACCTGTCGCGTAAGGTGTAACGTTACACTACAGGCTGAAAATAGCTTTTCCCCCATTGAAATTTGTATAATAAATACAAAAATAATGCCCAGTTACGTTTAACAATGACCTGTGATCAGGCCCAATTTTGGCAGCGCTCTAATATTTCCCGTCATGTGGTTTTTCTTAATGGATGGGGTTAGTTTCTAGAGAAACTGTGGTGCTGCGTCGGTGGGGGGATGAAACACGTGAATTTAGTTTTATCGACTGAGTCGATAAGGTAAATTGACCACCCTAAAAAGATTCAAATAGCTGACGTTTCGAGCGCTAGCCCTTCGTCGGAGCGAATCAAGGAATTGTGGGTAGTGTGTGGTTTTATATAGTTAGCGGTGGAGCTACGCTATTGGTGGAAATTTGGTGACGTGAAAAACAAATGTAGATTAGTTGAATGAAAAGCGTTCGTTGATTCCGTGGGGTTTGAGAGTGCCGATTTGAAAGATGATTTTTTGTTCTAGGTTTTTACGGCTTTCTGTGTTACCCTGGTGTAGGGAAAGGCCGCAGATTGTCATGTGTTGTTTAGAATGGTTAGTAAGATTAAAATGGCGCGCGACTGATTTGGATGCGTCTTTGTCATTTTTGTCAACGTCTCGGAGATGTTCACGAAAACGGTCGCCCAGTCTCCTCCCTGTTTCGCCAATGTATATCTTTTTGCAAAAAGTACATGTTATGCAGTAGATAACATTTACGGAGGTGCATGTAAAACGATCAGTGATTTTAATAGATCGTTTGGGTCCTGTTATTTTGTCCGCGTTGTGAATGAAAGGACAAGTGTTACATCGTGTGCGTGTGCATTTGAAAGTTCCCGGTACATCGTCAGATTTCAGTGCGCTCGTAACTAGAAAGTTGCCTATGTTTTTGTCACGTTTGAATGAAATTAGTGGGGGTTGTGAAAAAATTCTGCCAGTTTCGGGGTCGTTTTGGAGTAATTTGAAATTTTTTAAAATGATGCTTTTGACTGTGTTGTTGTGTGGGTGGAAAGTGAGGGTGAATGGAATTCTCTCGTTCTCTTCCTTCTGTGGCGTTTGTAGTGCTGATTGTCTGTCGATCTGTTGTGCACGTTGTTGGCCCGTATTAACAACAGAGTCAGGGTACCCACGTTTCTTGAAAAACTGGCACATTTCTTCTGATTTGTTCGAAAAATCAGAGTCATCACTACATAGACGTCGAAGTCTGAGAAATTGAGAATACGGAATGGTATTTTTAACGTGCGATGGATGTGAGGATGAATGTAACAGATAACTGTGGGAATCTGTAGGTTTGTAGTGCACACTTGTGGATAAACTGTTACCGTTGATTGAAATATTAATGTCAAGAAAAGCGACTGAGGTTTCGGAAATTTCCCAGGTATATTTTAGAGCTGGATGAAAAGTATTGACAGAAGTTATGAATTGATTAAGTTCCTCTTTACTGGAAGAGGTAGCGCCAATGCAATCATCGATGTAGCGGCCGTAGAGTTCGGGTTTGGTTCCGTGGTACTGATTAAAAAATTTGTCTTCGATGTGGCCTACAAAAAGGTTAGCGTAGCTTGGTCCCATTTTGGTGCCCATGGCGACTCCATGGCCTTTCCCTACACCAGGGTAACACAGAAAGCCGTAAAAACCTAGAACAAAAAATCATCTTTCAAATCGGCACTCTCAAACCCCACGGAATCAACGAACGCTTTTCATTCAACTAATCTACATTTGTTTTTCACGTCACCAAATTTCCACCAATAGCGTAGCTCCACCGCTAACTATATAAAACCACACACTACCCACAATTCCTTGATTCGCTCCGACGAAGGGCTAGCGCTCGAAACGTCAGCTATTTGAATCTTTTTAGGGTGGTCAATTTACCTTATCGACTCAGTCGATAAAACTAAATTCTCGTGGTTTTTCTTAAACCTCGTTATCAGAGTCGTCTCACTTCAGCTACGACATTATCTCTCAAAAGTGAAGAACCTTGGAACGAGGTTGGTTTTTCGTGTCACGTTTCCCGAGGAAAGTTTCACCGAGTGAAACTGTTATTGAGCCTGATCTCGGGTTATGTTAACATTCGAATTACCACAATGAAAAGCAATGAAACTATCAATTGCTGTCTGGCTGCGAATGAAAATGGTTCACTCGAAAAATGCAGGAGCCCATTTCCCGATGTGATCCCAGAAGAGTCGCATGCGTTACACTCGTGCAATTTTTTGTCTTACCAAGGGACCCGCGGTTTTTTAATGTCAATTATCAGAAAAAGATGCTCGAGGCCCGTTTCTCAAAAGTCCCGGTTACTTTTCGGGCCCGAAGGCTATTTTCTGTCTGCAATGTTCACATTAAAGATGAATATTTGTTGGTTTTAAAGAATATAAAATTCTAAGGTGACGAAACAATTCCGGCTAGTTTGGGGGTTAATACACCCTATAGATTCTGATTTTAAAATTTCAGCTCCAGGCCCGGAAAGTTATCGAGACTTCGAGAAACGGGCCCCTGGACACGAGAATGAGTAATTTTATAAATCGTAATATTGGTCGTACTTTTTCTTCAAAATTGCTCTCGTACTCATTTGGTTTGACACCGCTTTGGTTATCCATTGCTGCGCTTTGTGATTGGTTAACAAATCTCGCGCCACTTTCTCAAACCAAAACCCATTGTGACTTGCTCGCACGCGTTTTCCCGCGTTTGGCGCCGGCTACGTGCATTTGCTGCGAGTTCTGATTGGTTCATTGTTTGTCTGCGTCTGTTGTGATTGGCTAGAGTAATAACTGGAGGCCTTGGTACTTACTTGGTCATGACCAGGGGTATGATGATAAGTATGGCAGCAACAAGAAATGGCAATCCAGGAAAACCACGCTCAACTGATCTGATGTACATTGGATTGAAGATAAAAGCGCCCAGGAAATTACAGAATGTGTCTACAGTCGACACGGACGAGAACATGGCACCTACAGAGACAAATTGGGTGCATAGCCGATAAGGGAACTGTACGAGGCAAGGCGTCTGTGTTTTGGTAGGATCCTTAGTAGGTGCTCCGTGCGTTCATCCCGGGAGTTATGTTGCGATACAAGACTTTAAAAAAAATACTGCTAGTGGCCGGGATTCAGACTGCATGGTAAGAGGGGGGTAGACATTTGCCGATTGTGCTAGTAAAAGTGGCATATTATGCTAGTGGCAGTGCTCGTTTTTTTGCCCAAATTATGCTCAAATTATGCTCGCTTTTCAAAATTATGCTACTTTTTTAAAAAATTATTCTCGTCCCCCTCCTCTTGTATTTTCCAGTGGTGGATTCGAGGCGTCTATCCCGGGCAAGTTGTGCAGGCTTTGGTCTATCCTCTCTGTTCTCGCTACCTTGTAAACTATCTGGATGTAAGTTCACTGCACTTGACTGGTTTGGCGTGGCGGCCGCCATTTTGAAACGAGCACTGGGAGAAAGACTAAGGAGTCTGGGACCGAGACACAGACTTCCGGTTCCGTTTCATCGAACTCCCGCGGTATCTCAACACAAGTAAAAAAAAAATCGAAAAATAGGAGTGGAAGCAACTGTTAATAGTAATCTATCGTTTTTAGTAGCTGAGATCTTCGTTTTCTTGAATTATTCTAAAATTGTGCTATTAAGACAAGAAAATATACGGATTATGCTAGCAGTGTTACTTTTGGAAAAAGGGCAAAAATTATGCTCAATTCCTCAGATTATGCCAAAAATTATGCTAGCACAATCGGCAAGAGCCTAGAGGGGGGGGGGGGGGGGGGGGGGGGGTAACGGAGTGAATAAGGAGGGGAGGGGTGGTCCAGAGTAAAACTGTTAGACTGAAAGAATAATTTGATCCATTGGGGCCTATTTTTTGGCAAGAAAGCGGGGATGCTCCCTCCCCCCTCCCCCTCCGAACCCTCCCTTAGATCCGCCTCTGACTGAAGAGGAAGCAGTACTGTAAAAGAAATTAAAAGGGACGAAAGATGGAGTGTGCCTTTCTGTTTCTCATGTCCTCTGATATATACAGCTATGCAAAGTATTGTGTGTTTATTGGCTCCAAACCTTGGAGCTAAAGTCAGTAGAATCTAAACAAATCAATAGGCAATGAACATGGGAGCGAACAAGAACAGCAGTCTGGGAAAGGTAGATAAATTATGAGGAACTCCCGAAATCATTTTCACTCGATTACAGGAGAATGAACAGGTGTTTTATTTTTTAATATTAGCGTTTTTTCTAAAAACGTCAGTTCAAAGAACTGCTTACCCCGTTCATCAGGATCCACCATCTGCGACATCATTCCTTTGTACAGCGGTACTACAGCTCCTCCAAATATTCCAATGACAGGAACTGAGAAACGAGAGAAATCAAAGCTAGTGAAAAATTCAGATTTATAAGGGAAAGGAAGAAGATTAACGGAGCCTTCCTCGAATCGTTAATCAGTGATCTAGATCTTTGTCTCGATTAGCCATGTTCGCGTGCGGTACCTTTTATTCACTAACATAATGACAGAAGAAAGGGATGTCTTATGCCTGCGCTCACTTTGGTCAAAAAATTTGTCCCTCCACAAAACCCCGTCTGCGACAATTTCGTGCCCAGAGTCTCCAGGCTGCCCGGTCAGTGGTCGGTTGCCCTGGAGACCGGGGAGCCAGTAGATTCTGGGTACGAGATTTTCTCAAAGAAGGTGATAATATAAGCTAATTTATTTATTCTTACCTAAGAAAACCATCCATGTACGGTCAGAAAATGCAAAGAACACGAGCGAGGCGCATTGTGTTACCATGCCAACTCTGGTGACATTTATTTCTGACATGCATCGTTTCAGAAGTCCAATACCCGCAATTCCACCAAAGCCTTGCATAAAGAAACGGAATGCCATGAACACACCTAGAGTAGTCGGTCCCCAGCAGAGAGGGGAGCGGAGAACAAATAATGCCACTACCCCGCTGATCCCCATAACGCCTAAGCTGATTATCCCGTCTGATATCAGCAACATAATGAGGTTTTTCCTGCCGCCATTTCTTGGCCTCTTGTATACACTCCAGATCGCTCTGAAGCTGTCAAAACTAAAAAACCGCATCTTCTTTTTCACTGCTTTTTGCTTCGATTCCGGGACCAAGAAGATGACCCACAGCACAGCGGCCACGTGACAGGCGAAAATGAACCAGTATGGTGGAATGAAACCGAGGTTCCTTAACCATATACCGCTGGTCAGCTGACTCACAACGCCGCCAATGAACACTGAAAACTGGACAATGGCTGAAAAGAAAGCAATTTGTCAAAACTGTTTCCTAGAGATAACCAGGCGCCTCTCTAAAACCTGTCATAAAAAAGCTTACATTGTAACATAAAGCGGCATTGTTGAGCAAAAAAATTGATGCGGTAATAACATGTGCGCGCGCACGTTTTCCAGCGCAGTTTTCACGCTGCTAACACGTTGTGAGCTTTTTTATCAACTTCAGTTCATTTGAACAAGAAGTAAAACACTTGTGTGCACAAATAACAATTGCAACAATAAGTGTCGAACGCGATTCTCGTTTGTTTCGGTTTTGGGTTATTACGCTTTACTTTCTCAACCAAACAGAAGTAAAACCAAAACCAACCGTGACGCCCGCACGAGTTTTCCCGCGTTTGGCACCTGGTCAAGTATCCGCTTCGAGTTATGATTGGTTGATTCAGATTGTCTGCAACTGTTGTGATTGGCCAGAGTGATTATTTTAGTTTTGATCTTACGACACTCAAACCGTAAAGGTAATACACTAACCGATACGAACAGCAAGCCTTTGCTCAGTGGTAACGTCAGCGACGTATGCAAACGCAGCCATGGTAATTATAGTAGTGAAACCAGAGAAGCCATTGATTGCCTCGCCAACAAACAGCACATACACAGGCCAGTCAAGATACATTATGATGACGATCAGAATGGACTCTATGGCGCTTCCTACAGGAGGGGCCAACAGCGCAGGGCGTCTACCACCGGTGTCCGTCCATGGACCAAGAAGAAGGACCATGAAAATGGATGGGATGGAAAGAAACAGAGCGTTGCCCATGTCGATTTTTGCAGCCAGATCTTGTACCTGTTAATGAAACAAGAATCTTCGAGGAAGGAGTTGTGTTTTAACGGAATTCGCTACCGATGCAAACCGCCGGACAATTGTTAACTTCATAGCTAAGAGCAGTTATTAAATGAGTGTAAAAAGATAGCGTTTGATTTGGTTTTTATTCCTACGTTTTGTGATTGATTAGTAAAACTCGCGCCACTTTTTTAACGACTGAGAGGTAACACCAAAACCAATAGTGACTTGCTTGTGCTTTTTCACGCTAACCGCCGCTAGATGAATTTGTTTCGAGTTCTGATTGGTTCATTACATTGCCTGTGTCTGTTGTGATTGGTTAAAATGGAGTAGTAATGTAGTAAAGACAATTAAAGGCGAGCAATCACGCCAGTCCTTATCTCCGCTTACCATACTTGGAGTATTGCTACTCCACGCTAGATAGGTTGTGAGTAGATAGACTGAACGTGTCCTGGCTAAGGAGTATTAGTTTAGTTTAGCACCACCGGACTCTCAGGTCAAACATTCGACACGCAAACCACTTGATCGCCGCTTCTTCAAATAGAATTTAAGCTAGGAAACTACAAGTAGGACTGAACCCCATGCAATGAATATATCCGCGCATTGTTATCCAATCTGAACGTACGGGTACTCAAACTGTGGAGCGAGTAGGATTTCAACGAAAGGGAAGAGGAAAAGGGCTTCACGCTTGCGTCCACAAATCCTTATTTTCTCCCTGTCTGGCCATGCTTTACAGGCAGGGCGGCTTTGCGCAGGCTTATCTCGTTATAAACTTAAATCGGTTACTCTACCTCTTTTTCCAGTTCCTTAAGAGATGCGTTTACTTCTGCATCCTCGTTGCAGCCTTTCTCTGATGTTTCAGATACATTGTACGGGAAGCCCTTGAATTTACTCACTTTGAAATACACGAACTGCGTCATGATAGGAAGGCTCATGAATATACCGAATGTGTAAAACAACACCATCGGTTCCACTGTCAGATATCTCCGCCATCTTGGCAAATTCGGCGGAGGCATTACAGATCTTTGATTACGTGGTCCTAATGGTAGATAAAATGAAGTTGATCAAAGCTTAGCTTGAAACGGAAGTTCTGAGATGGGTGGGGTACTGAGGGTCGAGGACAATGCTTAATGGGCAGGTTAAACCTTTTGTGGAAGTGTCAAGCAAAGGTAATCGCTTCCTTTCGAGCGGTCAGATCGATATATGGGACCTATTTGTAGTGAGCCATATGGGTGAGTCGACATAACTGGTAAAATACTATCTCGAAGACGGACACGTTGGGACCGGAGTCAGATGTTCATTTTAGAGAGGTGTCCGTCTTATAGAGAGTTCATCAGTTATCTTGATGATATATTTTAATTTAGAAGCGGTCTGTCATTGTTCACTTAATTATGCAGGCTGTGATTACCGATATTTGTTTGTTAATATTTTCTTTCTGTACAATCGTTTTCTCCATACAAAAGATTCTAACACGATTTTCATTTATAAAAATATAATTTGCGACGATTTACAATCTTTTCCCGACGATTTTTTACGGTTTACCACGGTTTTGTTGCAGTGCTGTATAATTGCTGCGGAACGAGCGCAGCGAGTGAGCAGCAACATAATCAGGATTTAAGAAAAATATATGAGAAAAATATATTAAGCTAGGAAAAATCTCGAATTGATCGCTTTTTACCAGAATTCACTGCGCCACGAACACATTTTGGGCTAGAATGCACTGCGTTACGAACATTTTGGGCCAGAATGCACTGCGCCACGAGCAATAGCCTCGCTTGCTGCTTCAAGCTGTTGGCTGCGAGCTTTGTAATATTTTGGTCCAACACAATCAGGATTTAAGAGAAATATATGAGAAAAAAATATAAGCTTCGAAAAATGTCGATTTGATCGCTTTTTACCAGAATTCACTGCGCCACGCACACATTTTGGGCCAGAATTCACTGCGCCACGCACACATTTTGGGCCAGAATTCACTGCGCCACGAACAATAGCCTCGCTTGCTGCTTCAAGCTGTTGGCTGCGAGATTTGTAATATTTTGGTCCAACATGTGCCAGTCGTAATCGGAACTGAAGTGTCGAAGACTACCGCGAGTTGAGCGAGGACTGTGAGGCATGGTGATAGGACCGTTGGATAGCAACGATTTTCGAAGATTGTACGGAATAAAAGACAAATTTATTTTGAAATCACTCCGACAGCGGTCGATGAGACTGAGCTGAGCGCGTGGGGACGCGAAACCTGAGCTGAGCGCGTGGAGACGCGAATACGATACGGCTAGCTGGTAACGCAACATATTCATTATCAATAATTAACTTAAACCTAAATTTTCACACCTTCCTCGTGGTGAACGCGTCCTTTGCTCAACAATATTCTACAGACATTGCAAGAACTTGATGCGCGAATTACAAAACAGAATTAGTCTTATCAGCTGGAGTTTTCGTCGATTCATCCCGGTTACATTTGCTTTGCTTCCCCTCAAAAAACGAAAGAGAAAATTCTGTAATACCAGCGAGGCGATAAAACAGCATTATTACAACAAATTTACCGCAGCAATTACTATCTTTTGGATACACTAATAATAGCCATAGATCAGTGTTTATTTAATTGATCGCCCATAATCGTCAAAAACCGTTGTAAACTGTCACAAACCCACCTTAAATCGTATGAATCGTAAACCGTCACTGAATCGTACAAGTATCATTTAAATTAAATATAGTACAAGTAGACGATGGAACTAAAAGATTAACATTTTCGTCTTTCGCCGTTTGTTTCCTATTATGTCGGTAATACGACTATTCATAGATTTTATAGTTTTATCGATTAACTCCTGAGAAATACCATAGATTGTTCTCTGCACTCTATCACAGAACTCTGCATGTGACTCACGGGCAATAGATCCATTAAGAGCGTCTTTCTCCAACTTTCTGGACACAATGTTAAAAATGTTCTCAATAGGATTTAAGTCTGGACTTCGCGGCGGTATTTTTAAAAGCTCGGAATGACAACGAGCCATAGCATCACAGGCTGTTTTGCTGTTTTGGGAAGGATCACCGTTTTGCAGCCAGAGTCGAGTCAATCCTTTGCAAGATGGTGCAAACATGGTGTTAAAATGTTGGTCAATAAAAGATGCAAAATATTGCGCATCCAGTTTTTCCTATCTCTCACAAATCACTACTCCTTTACCGTAACTTATTGCTACCATCATCTTGACAACTTTCCTTCCCGTTCCAGCTTTACTTCCTTTAGCCAAACACCCTTGAGTCAGACCTTCGGATTTTTGTCGCCATACCCTCCCTTTCGGGGCTCGGGCCTGATCCATGGGGTTCGTCTTGTAAACAAACGAGACTCCATCTAAGTAGAAGGCGATAGTGTCTATCCATACTCTCGGAGGGTTATTAGCTTGCATCATTCTAGCGAATTCTACTCTCTGCTCTTTGTCCGTTTCACTCATTGTTGCCTGTAATGTTTTGGAAAGTTATTCGAAGAATAACGCATTATATTTAGTCTGTGTTACTGAAAATAACCGACCGCCGGGTAATGCCCAAACTTAGATGCTACCGTCAAATTGAGACGCGCGTGACTGCGTCAGAGACCCTTTATTGCGTCGACGAAGGAGACGCTTCCTAATCTTGTCGGCAAGGCGGAACGAATCGAGAAAAGTGTCGGTACCAAATCTGTGCCATCTTGAAACGTCACAATAGTACCCAGCATGCTTAGCGCGTGGAAATCAGGCCTCATCCTGGGGAGCTGGGGTTCCGAAATGTCACATGTGAATAATCTATTTGTCTTCATTCAGTTTCGGATATTTTCCCGATTTTGGAATCGTACGGCTCAATATTTCAATGCCTACTAAAAGTACGCAGTGGAAAAATTGGACGAAGGTTCTTCTCCGGACCAAGTGAGTTGTTGGGTCTCTTTGGAATCAAGCAAGAAGTTATCAGATTTTCCTCGCTACCGTTCTGGTATGTTTTGAATGTTCTATCTTGATTTTGCTGTGGTTCTCTGCCTGATTTGGGAAGCTTTCACCTAAATACCGACGTCGTTCTTCGCGATGTTCTACGGTACGGTGCAATTCGCTGCGTGTCTTGTAGCAATAATTCACTGACCGGCCGCGCCAGGCGAACGCAGATTAACTTTACAGTGCTCGAAATTGCGCCTGTATCGGGCGCATTTGCGACTAAAGATTTCGCCGTTTTGTGGCTAAAATTTGTCTAGCTAATAAAGGAATTATATTCAACAGTCTTGTGTCCTACTTGCAACTGGTAGTTGTAATTTTATCCGAAAAATCCTGCGAAATTGACGTTGAATGTTGTGTGACTTAATCGTCGATTTCATGCTCCATTAACGCGGTGTCCAAGAAGTTTATAGCCTGCGAATACAGCCGCCTCTCATCGCTCCCGGCCGCTAGGGGCGTTCGCGCGAAACGCCTCTTGCGGCCGGGAGCGATGAGAGGCGGCTGTATTCGCAGGCTAAGAAGTTTATCAAGAAAGCACTTTTTTAGGCTTTCTAAGAAATTTCTCATTTTCGGTTCCGGTATTAGTTTATGTACTGAGGAGTATGATTTCAGAATCAGAGAAATATTAAACCGAAATGAAATCAAGAGAAATATACTATTTATATGTCGGAAAAATCTGAGACCTTTCGGAGTACACAGCACGGCAGGATTTTTCCCGATCCCACGGCGATAGCGTGAATTTGTTTGATGTCGGCTCGGCATTTTTGCCTGCGTGACATATCCCGCGACATAGCCCTTTTAAACAGTGGCTGAATGAATTCATGAAACTGAGGTACTAGGTCAAGACGAGGTGCCACGGGATAAGGAGACGCACTATAATCTATGATTACTACTTGTATATCGTGATAAATGTGTTGACAAATGACCGTCTAATTGCGTCGACGAAGGAGACGCTTCCTAATCTTGTCGGCCAGGCGGAACGAATCGAGAAAAGTGTCGGTACCAAATCTGCGCCATCTTGAAACGTCATAATAGTATCCAGCATGCTTAGCGCGTCGTCTAGGCGGAACGAATCGAGAAAAGTGTCGGTACCAAATCTGCGCCATCTTGAAACGTCACAATTGTATCCAGCATTCCCAGCGCGTGGAAATCAGGCATCATCCTGGGGAGCTGGGGTTCCGAAATGTCACATGTGAATAATCTATTTGTCTTGATTTAGTTTCGGATATTTTTCCGATTTTGGAATCGTACGGCTCAATATTTCAATGCCTACTAAAAGTACGCAGTGGAAAAATTGGACGAAGGTTCTTCTCCGGACCAAGTAAGTTGTTGGGTCTCTTTGGAATCAAGCAAGAAGTTATCGGATTTTCCTCGCTACCGTTCTGGTATGTTTTGAATGTTCTATCTTGATTTTGCTGTGGTTCTCTGCCTGATTTGGGAAGCTTTCACCTATTTAAAATACCGACGTCGTTCTTCGCGATGTTCTACGGTACGGTGCAATTCGCTATATGTCTTGTAGCAATAATTCACTGACCGGCCGCGCCAGGCGAACGCAGATTAACTTTACAGTGCCCGAAATTGGGCCTGTATCGGGCGCATTTGCGACTAAAGATTTCGCAGTTTTGTGGCTAAAATTTGTCTAGCTAATAAAGGAATTATATTCAACAGTCTTGTGTCCTACTTGCAACTGGTAGTTGTAATTTTATCCGAAAAATCCTGCGAAATTGACGTTGAATGTTGCGTGACTTAAGAAGTTTATCACGGGAGCACTTTTTCAGGCTTTCTCAGAAATTCCTCATTTCCGGTTCCGGTATTAGTACATGTACTGAGGAGTATGATTTCAGAATCGGAGAAATAACCGAAATGAAATCAAGACAAATATACTATTTATATGTCGGAAAAATCTGAAACCTTTCGGAGTACACAGCACGGTAGGATTTTGCCCGATCCCACGGCGATAGCGTGAATTTGTTTGATGTCGGCCCGACGTTTGTGCCTGCGTGACATAAATTAAGGTACTAGGTCAAGACGAGGTGCCACGGGATAAGGAGACGCACTATAATCTATGATTACTACTAGTTAGTAACTCTCTTTGTTTTGTCACGTAGAAGCCCAATCTTGGACATTTCAAATGAAAAATTAATATCACCCCTCCCCTCAGTTCAGTGATGAGAAAATGGCGTGTTTTGGTTTTCGTGCGAATCCATCTTTAAATCGGGGGCAGGGGAGGTGTTATTTCTCTTTTTATTCCGTCCGAGATTGTAGCTCTTCCCAATGCCCGCTTGTTTCCAGATCGCGCTACCGAGGTTATTTGTGGAGTGGTGGAAATTACAGTAACGACATGAACGTCAAGTCACGCATAACCAATCTTGCGAAATTTTGTAAACAAAGCAACTCTAAGTCTCATTTACATGCAAAATTAAGAGACATACAAATCTTCTGATTGTTTAATTTGTCTATGCTGCGACGTCTTGTCCTGTTAGGTAATCAGCGCCTAGACATTTCGCTTTCGTGTGGCGTTGGCACAATAACGCTTATTGTGGCATGCACCACTCCCTTGCTCCAAGATTCAAACAAAACTGCAATATGCAAATATTGCCAACACGTAGGTGTCATTATTACAATAAAACATCGAATCTTTATCTGTTCAAGATTATTCAAATTGCTTGAAACTTTCTCTTAAGTTTTCATTACTGCTAGAAAAGCTCCTCACATAAGCACGACAAAATAGCAGGCAAAGTATATAAAAAGCTGGTTGTCTTGTCTCTAAATGTAAAGTCAAATCGCGTTTTTTCGTAGCACCTATAATAGTAAATAGAGAGCGTATAAGTGAATAAACATTACATTATGTAACACGAACGGAACACCGGATCCCGATCAGCTCAATTAAAATGGATAACAGAGTCCAATTAAGAGCTTGGTCAATTTTACATCAATTCACATTTCACCTGCTCCCAATGTCTGGCTTTGATAGCTCAATTGTTAGAGCATCGCACCGGTACGGTAACGCGAAGGTCACGGGTTCTATTCCCGTTGAAAAGACCTGAATTTTTTTCAAGCTTTTACGGGCTGGGATACAATAGCTTAAGGACTCACTTGACTATTACTTACTTTACTTACGATGCTACTGAAGGACGACAACAAATGTTTACAGCGAAATAATAAGTCCATTGCTTGCGAATTGCAGAATTTCTTGCAGAATTTCTATTGATGAACTCGTACTCAAAGTCCATTTCAAAATGTTATTACATGTAACACATACCTGAAAGTATAAATAATCGACAATCGAAACAAAATCACTTACCCGAATGATCGTGTTAAAGGTCTCGGTAATCTCCGTACGTTAATTTTTTAAAAATTGCCACCAAAACAAACTGCCGTGTACTGACTACGAAGCCTCGCATGTAATTACATCGGATTACATATTCAGCACCATTGCTCATTTCATGACCCCTCTGACCGTTGGGATTTTTACGTAGCGTCGCGCAAATACGACGAACCAAACAATCACGCACTGTCTCACGCAATCACGAAAGACTCGCGTAACAATCCTGCGCCAAAATTGAAACTCGTTACGGCGACCAATCAGTTACCTTGTCAACTCAACTGATAAAACCAATTTTTTATGTTTCGCTTCCCTTCCACAGCACCACAAGATTCTTTAGAAACTAACCCCTTTTCATTGGCGCCAAATTTGGTCTCCCCCACAATTCGCTACAGTTGATTCCTGAGAAGGGCAAGGATCAGGTTTTTCTTGCGCACTCTCTTGGGGCCTGTTTATATGAAAGTGGAGGGAACGACGTTTCATTCAACTTACATGCAGAATGGAAAGGAGGCCCATTAGTTAATTATAATTGAATGGAGCCGTGAAACAACCCACTGTATAAATCCGGTCATAAGCTTCCCGGGGGGTTTATTTATTTCAAGTGCGTTTGAGGGGGGGGGGGGGGGGGGGGGGGGGGGTTAGTAGAAAGAAGGGGGGCAGCAGCTCTCCAGTCACTTTTTGTTATTCATTCATCCATGATTACCGTAATTACGATTATTTTTTAGTACAAGTACCGGTAATATTTCCACTAAAGCTCGCGAGTACTGTACGATAAAAAATGCACCGCTAACACAGTTTAGTTTATTTTTATGATTGTCAAAGAAAACGGGGACGGGGGAGGGGAGGGGTTGAAATTAATAAATTTCTTGCTCCGAAACGGGGGGGGGGGGGGGTGTATTTGAGAGTGGGGCTTAACAGAGGATTTACCTTATGCAAACTAAAAAAGCAAGATTTAGTTAGACCATTGGGCTTTTTATTCGCGCGTATAATAGATTGTATTTCACTCTCACCTTTCATACTATACAATGTATATATGATTTGTTTTACAAATGTAATAAAAAAAACCGCTCGCATTAAAAAACTATAGTTAATGTTTTCTTAAATAATTTGTTACAACCTTTATTGAACCATAT
This sequence comes from Dendrophyllia cribrosa, assembly GCA_024195265.1. Lineage (NCBI taxonomy): Eukaryota > Metazoa > Cnidaria > Anthozoa > Scleractinia > Dendrophylliidae > Dendrophyllia > Dendrophyllia cribrosa. The sequence goes on along the minus strand of JAJLRJ010000001.1, from coordinate 6,485,607 downwards.
CCGTTTCCGATCAAATTATGAATGAAGGAAATTTAAATTTAAAGTGTCGTAATATTTAGGTTGATTCGTTGCTTTCTCTATAATAGAAAAATAATGAAATTAAAACTTTCATTTATCCACAGTTTGTTTGTTTGCTTTTTATTTGATGCTCCTAACAAAGAAAACTTCAGTAGACAAAAATATAGATGATCCTCTCCTATAAACTTAAGTTTGAAATTCTAGTTATAAATTTCATGATTTTGACTTTCATGTACTTTGTGGATGCCGGAAATCGTGTGATCATTCACATAAGAGCACTGGGTGTAGCTTTTTTCTGTGGAACTGCTTGATATGTTTTACAAGTTGGCTCCATCTATCAATTTAAGTCTTTGGTTAAAATCATATATGAAATTCAAATAAAAGCTACTGCGTAATACTTTCTTGTTCAGTTGTGCTAGTTATCATGCTGCACAAGTACGAGCATTTTAGGTGCTTTAAATTTTTGAATGTGGATGAAATAGTGTTACCCAAAGTGTAAATATTCAAATGAGAGCAACTGCTCAGTACGAAAAAAAAAAAAAAAACGAAACTGCGGGGGACACTGAGCACAAGCTATCGGCACTAGGTATTCTGGGAACGTTTGGGTTATCAGCGCAAGTTACGATAGGTTGATGGTTCCCAAAGGCAACCATTAACCAATCATAGCTCATACTGGTTACCCAAAATATCCCAGAAATCTCAATGTCAAAAGCCAGAGGAGGGACGACTGCCGTCCCACAATACCACGCAATCGCATTTCTGTCACGCTCTCAAAGATGGCGAGGAATTTTCTAAGAAATACAGTGGAATGAGGTGCCGGTTTCTTACTGTTCCGTTAGACGAAGTGGAGGTTAGATACCAGTTTTGTACTGTCGAACTTGTTAATTTTTTATTTGTTTTCTTTTCTGGAACAGTTGGCCGGCTTTTAATGTAAATTATTTAGGTTAACAATGTGAGGTATTTTGACCTCGTACCACGGGTCAATGACCTTGTTGAAATAAATCGTTGGTGTGCATTAATAAGAAGGAGTAATAAGCATTTTCATTGATATTCGTCGCATTGTATCGTTATTCCTTTGAACAGTTCTAAAATGCTCCAAAATGCTCCGCGATATCGTCCTGAAAATATATTGTAAAAAGCGCTTATATTTGGCTACTTGCAATATGAGACACGAGCAGTACAAAAATAGATAGGTAAACACACGTACGACTCCCACTCGTCGCAAAAATGTATTTTTAAAAGCCTGAAATTTAAAGCTTTCCCAGAAAGACTTCAGAAAGAATTGCGCCTTTAGATCACAGTTATGAATTTGTTCTCTTTGATGATATGGACTTTTTGATTTCGGCGGTTTATCTCTTAAATTGATAAGAGGATTTCATGCTGTCCAGAGCCGTTAAAATTATTTTATTTCTTTATGCCGTTGTTCGGTGCTAGCTCTATTAGTATACATTGCGGTTTCTTTGGCTCACTTTTGTTGCAAGATGAAAACTTAGCGGCTAATTCTTATCGCTTTGAAAGTGCTAGGATCGTTAAATTTCTCAGACCGTGATTTAATTAATGTCTAAAGTCTGCGGTGTGCAAGACTTGTGAGAAAGTGTTTCCGGCATCACGGATGTAGGCGTCTTTAGATCCGAGTCTCAAAAAGCCGTAGTCTACAATTCCACTGCAATGAAATCATGAATTCTTGCAATAATTTTTAGTTCCTTAGTTAGTTCTGTAGTTGAGTGTGTCTCAGTGGAGCTAGGATAAACCTCCGTTGTTTTGTAATAGGGTTTAATTTGGCATGCAACAGATAATCTGCAGCATGGTTGCTGTTTTGTAAATCTCACGGATGCTAGTAAATTCTTACATTCTTTCCTTAAGCAAGGAATGAACACAACTTTATGTCCTTAATCGGTTCTTTGGCGAACCTCGTCAGTTGCTACCATGTGTAAAGGTCGCGTAGGACGGATTCGCTCTCAGCGCCATTATGCAATGGCGCCGCTCTCGCGTGGGTTCTGAACTAATCCAATGTCAAACTGTACTGATGACGTCATCCGAGATTCGATAATATACTTGGAAATGCAATGCATTGTGGGACGGCAGTCGTCCCTCCTCTGGTCAAAAGCTGGCGCTCAATTTACCCAAAGTGTCTGGAGAGGCGAATTGGTACGGTTTTTTTCCTCGTTGAAGATTTTGCAAAATGACTTATTGGTTCGATCTGGAATCGCTTGTCAGAGTGAAAGGTCTGAGATTTTGCAGTCCTTCACAGGTATTTAGCTCCCTCTTTTTTACTATCAGGAATTATTGGCGAGTCCTCAGATGCGTCACCAGAAGAATACACTTCTTGTTCTTCTTCGTCTTTACCGGGATCTGTTATCTCTTCATATCCGCTTGGTTGATTGATCATCTTCCTTTTCTTTATGAACATGGAATGGTCTTTTAGGCAGCTGCAAGTAACAAAATGACGCATTCAATAACAAAATAACAACGTAAGTCATCCAGTTCCCGTACATAGATTATTCAGTCCTATTCGTCTCCAGCTACTCCAACAACTTCAATGTTTGCCACGAGAGCGCAGCCTTGGTGCAAATCACGTTTAAAAGTAGTAAACTACAAGGCCGAATAGTTTATGTAATTTACAGAACGGCGTACTGAATGAAACACCTTCACTGCGTAAATCATAACGTGTTACTGGACCGACACAGCGGTTTTCAACTGAGTGTCATAATACCAAAACCAAAGTAATCACTCCGGTCAATCACAACAGATGCCAAGCGCGGGAAAACGCGTGCTAGCAAGTCACAATGGGTTTTAGTTTTGCCCCTGATTGGTTGAGAAAGTGGCGCATGATTTTTTTAGCCAACCACCAGGCGTAGTAACGCGAAACCAAAGCAATTGAAAACCGCTACATCGAAATAATAAGGGCACCTTCTCTTCCCTTCTGCGCGTGCTCGACGGAAGCGCATGCTCAAAATCGCGCCCTATACATAAACCAAAGCCTGCCTCGCAAGCTAGCTGTAGTATCATCTTGCTGTGGTACTGGTGATTGCTCCATTTTTCTCAATAGTGAAAACTTGTTAAATTTTCCTTTAACTCTTCTAGGGTGAGAGGTTTATCGGAGGCCTATACTTAACACTGAACTTACAATGTGAAGGCGAAAGGCAACAACAGAAAAATGCCAGCTAAGAAGAAAACAAATCCAGGAAAGTCGAACTTTAAAGATTTGGGATACAACGAGTTCATCATGGCGGTGCCAGCGAATGTACAAAGCATCTCAACTGATGAAACAGCAGAAAATAGTGAACCTAAAAACAAAGAGAAAAGCGATTGAGTAAATTCAGCATCAAACAAAAAATATCACGAGGTTAAAATCTAGTGAATGTCTTGCTGAGACCCGAAACAACCTCGCCCCCAGGGCCTTCTCCGCTTTAAAAATGGCGGGGCGGGCGTAGAAACTGCCCGGCCAGCATACTCCAAAACTCCTGGCGAATTTTGTCGAGTAAAACAGGCTGGAATGCATTTCTCCCAAGAACTTGTGGGGAAGGAATGCGTGACGACCCAAATCATGGCTTAGTCGTCGGAGTCACTAGCGACACGTGTGACTTTCTCAAGTTGGTAAAGCGAAAATGATTACTTCAAGAAAACTAACAGGAGCAGTGTAGAGAGTGTAACAGCTAATCTGTTAGCAGTAACGACTTTCAACTCATCCGATTGCAAACCACATCAAAACCACTAGTGTAAGCCGAAGGCGTGTGTATTTTCCCGTCTTTTGGACTCTCCCCCCGCCTAGCTATCACCCCTCTGCCGATATAAAATATCACAGGATCTAGCAGCACCTCCTCAGAGGAATTAACCCTAGTACCTTGATCATCGGCGCTGACAATTTTTGACATCATTGCTCTGAGAACCGGAGGTCCTGCACCGCCAAATATACCGACGATAGGACCTAACAGAAGAAAATAAAACGTGTTATGATGCGATGATAATCACGCGCCTTTTAATTAAAGGCCAAAGTCACATCATAGTTAATATTAACTATGGTCACATTTGCACCATTGAAACCTAAAAAAATAACCGGTCACTATTAACTACACCGAAACTGTTAATAAGTATGTTAAGACTTTTTTCTCTGAATGTTCTCGTAGCATTTTCTGTATAAGCTAGGGAAGTTACTCAAATTTTTTGCAGTTTGCATGGACGAAAAATAATAAACTATAAAGACCTATAAATTTGGTGTTTAGACGAATTATGGCGCAAAATTCGTCTTTAGCTGTGTGATAGACGGATAATTGATCTCTTAATTTATATCTAGACGGAAAACAAAGACTGATTTCTATTTGCTCGCAGGGTTTCTTGGGATGCTTATTTCCTCTGCCAAGTAACTTACTGGCAAAATTTAAAGATTTGTCTTATAGACGATGTATAATTCGTCTCTAGAATAAATTTAGCCAATGTCAGTGTTGTTACGTACTCGATGTTTATTCATCAGGCACTTTAAAAACTTGGTCAGAAGCCTGTTTAATGGTGATTTTCAATGTTCAGAATCTTAAAGAGATCAGAGGAAAAGTCAAAATGATCGATAATTCACTGAGGTTAAAATAATTACTTATGGTAAAGAAACCACGACAAGTAACTTTCAACGCCATGCGCATGCCTGTACAAATCTTTCCATTGCTTGGCTAAGATACTAAAATAACAGTTTGTACAAATAAGTAAGGCACAATTCTGCAGTAAACGCTACAAATACGGTACAGATGGCTTTCTTTCGAGGACGATTGAAACGGATAACAGTTGCTAGTGCTAAAGGCAAATTTATCCTTCGGGCTGTGGGATAAATTTTTAACTTGTGTAGCATTGCATTGACCGTTCCCAATTTTGTTATTTGAAAGTGTTTATTTGTGTTCCTTACTTATTTAATTTGTACAAATTGCTATTTTAGATCTTTAATGACTTAAGGGAAGCAATGGAAAGGTTTTTGCACGCATGCGCATAGCGTGATGCAGTCCCTTAAAATTACTTACTCAAGAAGACCATGAGAAGTGTATTGGAAAACCCAAGAAGCACTAGGAATCCTAGATACGACAGCATAGCGATACGCGCAACATTTGCATCAGAGAGACACATTCCAAAGGCTTTGATAGAAGTCACTCCACCAGCACCGTGCATGAATTGACGAAACGCCGAAAAGTACCCCACATACTCTGGCGAGAAGCAGAGTGGAGAATGAAGCGTGAAAAGGTTTACAACGCTGTTTGTGCTCATTACAGCTATGCTCATTATACCGACACAAGCTGTGAGAATTATCAGGTTTCTTTTTTTAAAACCCGAAGACTTGTTATAAACCCTCCAAGAAGATTTGAAGTTGTCCAGGCTGAACAGTCGTCCTCTTTCTGCAGTGGACTTTGGTCTTGATTCAGGTACAACGAAAATTGCATAGAGCACGGAGGTCATGTGACATGCGAAAATGAACCAATAGGGTGCAATGAATCCCAGGTTTTCAATCCACAGACCACTTGATAGCTGAGCGACCATACCTCCAAGAAATACAATCAATTCTATAATACCTATTTTTGGAAAGAAAAAAAAAGAACGGGAGTAACTGACAACATGAAATTTCACTTAACTCCTTACCTCTACATGCTCACTTGAAAAATGGTTTTAAAATGGGCTCACAGTAAAAACATCATCTGTCATAAGAATTACCAATAAAAACAAAACTTACCCAGTCGCAAGGCGATTCGTGATTCGTCTGTTGTGTCTGCGACGTATGACATACAGGCCAGAATTATGGTTGTGTAATATCCACAAATTCCACGTAAAAATGCACCAATAAACAGACAGTAAATAGGCAACTTCAAGTACATGACAATGAGATAGCCAACAGTCTCTACTACACTGCCTACAACGGGCACTATGAGTGCAGGGCGTCGCCCAACCTTGTCAGACCAGCCCCCCCATTAATAGGGTTATGACAACTGATGGAAGAGCAGAAAACATGACGATACCCAGTTGAACATAAGAGGCATACGACTGTACCTGTTGAAGATAGAACCAGGAGTTAATGATGAAACCTATAATTTTAAAAATTACATTTGTCGTTGCACATGATTGCATAATTTAAGCACCAGGCCAAGTCCTAAATCACTGCCATCTGATTTTTAAAGAGCTAATTTTCTGCTCTCATAGTCATGTGATGTGCCAAATACATGTATGTTGTAAAAATGAAAAATCTTATAAGACTTGTCTTCAATGGAACAAGCATAGTTGAGACATGGATGGAGGCAGATCTACAGGAGATCCGGGGGAGGGGGGGAGGGGAGTGGGGACTCCCATATAAAAGTGTCGGGGGTGATCGTCACGCATACCTTTTTGGGGTTGAAATTATTTTGTGGTTTGGTAGTACCACTAAGAGTGTTTGAATCGAAAATAACCACTGTTCGAGTAACTGTTATTCTGATACCTTTTAGGGTGTTTAACCATAAACATAAACATGCTGACAGGCACAACTATTCAAAAAGAATTGATATGTCTTTTGGGTAAAAAATAATGTGAGCCAATTACCCACAAAACAGGTTTCTGGTACCTTTGAAGGTTCCTTTTAAATTTCTGACAATAACCCCTGTCAATTTTATATGGGAGTTCTGTCACTCCACCAGCACCGTGCATGAATTGACGAAACGCCGAAAAGTACCCCCATACTCTGGCGAGAAGCAGAGTGGAGAATGAAGCGTGAAAAGGTTTACAACGCTGTTTGTGCTCATTACAGCTATGCTCATTATACCGACACAAGCTGTGAGAATTATCAGGTTTCTTTTTTTAAAACCCGAAGACTTGTTATAAACCCTCCAAGAAGATTTGAAGTTGTCCAGGCTGAACAGTCGTCCTCTTTCTGCAGTGGACTTTGGTCTTGATTCAGGTACAACGAAAATTGCATAGAGCACGGAGGTCATGTGACATGCGAAAATGAACCAATAGGTGCAATGAATCCCAGGTTTTCAATCCACAGACCACTTGATAGCTGAGCGACCATACCTCCAAGAAATACAATCAATTCTATAATACCTATTTTTGGAAAGAAAAAAAAAGAACGGGAGTAACTGACAACATGAAATTTCACTTAACTCCTTACCTCTACATGCTCACTTGAAAAATGGTTTTAAAATGGGCTCACAGTAAAAACATCATCTGTCATAAGAATTACCAATAAAAACAAAACTTACCCAGTCGCAAGGCGATTCGTGATTCGTCTGTTGTGTCTGCGACGTATGACATACAGGCCAGAATTATGGTTGTGTAATATCCACAAATTCCACGTAAAAATGCACCAATAAACAGACAGTAAATAGGCAACTTCAAGTACATGACAATGAGATAGCCAACAGTCTCTACTACACTGCCTACAACGGGCACTATGAGTGCAGGGCGTCGCCCAACCTTGTCAGACCAGCCCCCCATTAATAGGGTTATGACAACTGATGGAAGAGCAGAAAACATGACGATACCCAGTTGAACATAAGAGGCATACGACTGTACCTGTTGAAGATAAACCAGGAGTTAATGATGAAACCTATAATTTTAAAAATTACATTTGTCGTTGCACATGATTGCATAATTTAAGCACCAGGCCAAGTCCTAAATCACTGCCATCTGATTTTTAAAGAGCTAATTTTCTGCTCTCATAGTCATGTGATGTGCCAAATACATGTATGTTGTAAAAATGAAAAATCTTATAAGACTTTCTTCAATGGAACAAGCATAGTTGAGACATGGATGGAGGCAGATCTACAGGAGATCCGGGGGGAGGGGGGGAGGGAGTGGGGACTCCCATATAAAAGTGTCGGGGTGATCGTCACGCATACCTTTTTGGTTGAAATTATTTTGTGGTTTGGTAGTACCACTAAGAGTGTTTGAATCGAAAATAACCACTGTTCGAGTAACTGTTATTCTGATACCTTTTAGGGTGTTAAACCATAAACATAAACATGCTGACAGGCACAACTATTCAAAAAGAATTGATATGTCTTTTGGGTAAAAAATAATGTGAGCCAATTACCCACAAAACAGTTTCTGGTACCTTTGAAGGGTTCCTTTTAAAATTTCTGACAATAACCCCTGTCAATTTTATATGGGAGTTCTGTCCCCCTCCCCCCCCCCCCCCAGGGCAGAAGAAGTCCAGACCCTGGCCCTCCTTATTGTGAAGAAAGAGGCTTAAATTAACCATTCTCAAAACTTTTTATCCCAGACCCCATCATTTCTCAAATGAACCAGCCACATGATAAGCAAGTCTGGATCAGATTAGCAACCTTTGTTAGCAATATTTTCATTGTTAAGGATGCCCCCCTTAAAAGGGCTGCTGTTTAATTAATTCTAAGGCAAAAGATGGTCAGTGAAGGTGAATCAAGCATGGTGCAAATTAACTTAATGCTGCAGACACCTTGGTAAGACAGCATTTACACTAGCATGTTCCAGGTTTACAGATTGCAATGCGAGTGGAAATAAAAGCCTGGCCTCACAATCTTAATGTCTGGAACAGACTACATTTACACAAAATAATAACTATAAACTAAATTAAGTTAAATAAAATTTTCCACATTAACCTCTTTCTCAAGCTTTTTCATGGAATCATTTAAGGACTGTGAACCACATCCTGTATTTTTATCTTGTGTAAACTGATATGGAAAATGTTTTGCCTCACTCAGTCTATGATACACATACTGCTGGGATATAGGTACACTCATAAAAAGTCCAAATGCATAGAAGAACAGAACAGGTTCCACTGTCAGTCTCCATGACAACCCTCTCTCTGGCATGACGAATAAAGTGAGATTAACCTAAAGAATGAAAAAAATGAACATGGAAGGATGTGTAAACTGAGCTGTATGCAGTGCTGTCTCCTCATCAGAAAACTGGCAAAGTTTGTTGTATTTTTACATGTTTCTGGACTCGTCACGCAATCAATGTACGTTGTGTGACGAGTCAGACGGCTGAGTCAGAGCACAATTTGCATAAAGAGTCAAAGAGCTTGATGTTTACAAACGGGTTGTTTCATGACAGCCATGTTGGTGGTCATAAATAATAAAAATCATTTGCATGAAAGCTGATGTAAGAATAGAGTTTTATTCCCAAAGGATAATAATTTCATTGTTCTGACCGGGCCCAACACGGCCGCCGTTCAAACCACTACGCGTCAAACCACCAATAACTACTTTATTCTTTTAGTACAAGTTTAATTATCAACAGTACAGCATTTTACTATCATAAGTTCGAAATGAATTTGAATGAAGCATTGGAAGACTGCGGAGCTATTGCAAAATATTGAGAAGTCTCAGCTGGTTGGCAAAAGACAATGCAACGATGGTGTCACGAGTTTCGACAGAAATAAACATGTTATTGTAGCTAAGCTAAGACGTATAATTGTTACACAAAGATTTAAATGTGTTCCAATTTGTTTCCGATACAATTAACATGTAAGAGATCGGTGATTAACTTAAGCTTACAGAATTTTCAGCCCAATTTCTTGTGTCATAATGACACAACATTTTCTAGTCTGCAGTGCGACTTAAGATAAATCTGTCTGTATCAGTGAAAGGGGGAAAGTACACAAAATGCACAACGTACCTCTTGAATTGCTTCTCTGCAAGGGCAAAATTATGAATGAAAATATTGTGATCAAATAAGCGAACGGTTTCAATATCATGTTCTACATGAATGTCTCTGTACAGCCTGTACAGCTGTCTGTAATGACCCTGTACTCGACCGGTTGAACGGATCGAGGTTCGACCGTGACGGAAGCGCGCGCATCGGTTCCGGGACGAACTAGCGGGAAGTTGTGCGGGAGACCACATTATGATACTTTTTCTTATCAATGCAGTATACAGAAAACGCGACCTATGGCATGTCAGAAATCGACTTCGCTGCTTTTATTGCAATTGGAATTATCACTTTATTAGTTTCGACAGTCCGAACGAAGGGCAATATATCAGTACAGACTGGGAGAAAAAGAAATAAGAACTATCCAAGGATAAAAGAACTTGATACAGTGATGTTTTATGTTCCTTTATTTTTGATATATCACTTGAACAATGCCCCTATCCCTAATCCCTATCCCAGCGGGATACTGAAATCTATTGTTTTCTTAGCGAATCACAGACATCGTTTGGACAAGTGCAGGACTACCCTATGGAAAGCCATAACTTTCTTATGTGATCATTAATCATTATGTGTTGACGTTTTGTCGTGATGTGATGTAGTTTTGCCATGTTGTAATTCTGATACATCGTTATGTGGTTCGGTTTTGGCACTATGTTATGAAGTTGGAGTCAAAACCGAGCTTTTTCAAAATGTTTTCCGTGATTTCGCGACGAAGGACGAAGAAGGCTCGATTTCCAGCGGAGGAAATGAGCCCGCGCTCAAACCCCCGAAAGGTATCTTTTATCTTATTGACTCTGTGTATTATGCGCAAAGCGTCCGTGGGCGAGAAAAACTGGGTAAACGGTGAAACCACATAACGAAGGAACCGCACCACATAATGAAACAACCGCATCACGTAATGACAAGCCTACAACACATAATCAAGTAACCTCACCACATAATGATAATACCACACCACATCATGGTAGAACCACATCACATAATGATCAAACCTCATCGCATAATGTCAAAACCTCGAAACATAATTTAGAAACTTCATAACATAGTGCCAAAACCGAACCACATCAGGATGTATCAGAATTACAACATGGCAAAACTACATCACATAACGACAAAACGTCAACGCATAATGATTAATGATCACATAAGAAAGTTATGGCTTTCCATGACTACCCCAACTAATCGGACGGAAGAAAAATACTGCGACCAAAACAAATTTTGCCAGGAAAACTCTCTTTCCCCTCCTCCTTTTCCCCACAAAAGATCTTGCGCCAGACTTGGTTTGAACTGCCTGTGTATGTTTTCCTATGCTTGGCACTGGACTGGTGGACTGGTGGATGCATGGTTGCTGGTTGTCAGAAGTAAATACGTTTCAAGCAATTGCGCAGAAATTGCTTTTGCAATAATCATCAAAAATTGCTCTAAATTACCTTTCTACGAGAAATGTCTAATTTTTTATATGTTTGAGTCATAAAGACTAAATATTATACTTTTTTAAACTGAGTACATAGACTGCAAAACAATTCGGATTTTTGCGCGATCACCCCCCCCCCCCCCCCCCCCCCCCCCCCCCCCCCCCCCCACCAAAAAAAAAAAACGCCGAGCGATAGGCGCGTGAGGCTCGCGCGCGAGGATCGGTACTTCGCGCCTCTCCTCGCGAGTATCGCCTTCCCCTCTGATCTTTTAAAAGAGGGAAAAACCGACTGTTTTGCAAGACTAATAATATACAAAACTAATATACAAGACTAATACTATACAGCAATTAATTTACAACTTATTTTATTTCAGAGGAAGCAAATAACACCTGAATAATTATGCACCCTGGGTTCAAGAAGCTTTTCTCGCACTCTCCTCTCGTATTAGACGTATCTTATGTCATTTCCCTTTGCTCTTTAATATGTATTATCGTTGGTCGACGATTTTCGGCCGGTCCCGACTACTCACGAACTCGAAAGCGTGCCGAGAAAACATTGTTGTACCTGTTTTGTTGTTTTTCTGAAAATCCTCAAACCTGTCTAGACTAATTCAGTAAGCCGAAGGATGACAAGCCTAAGATCGCCTAAGGCTAGACTAAATAGCGTTAATTTCTAAAGATTGTAGGTCGAAAAGTATTCCCGATATTCTCATTATTAATTGTTTATACGTCATTTTAAAATTGGCGCTAACCCGTCGTTTATTTGAACACACTAGAACTGTACTTTTAATCGGCTCTTGATATATCGGCTTCAATTCAACCAGGGAGCTTGGCTACAGCTAAGAAATGCGGTATAACATAATTTATAGTTTAGTTTCATCTGGCTTAGCCGTGGTCTCTTGTATACTTTGGCGTTGTTTGCCGTGATCTTTGCCACTCAACGACCCTAAGAAAAAAAAGAATAACTTATATCAGAGTCAGGAATTTGTTTTTTTTGTATAGGTCGGTGTCTATGCAATGCAAGTAGTCATTTTGATTCCTGCACAGTCATTGGAATGGTAAGTCAATTGAGTATCATAAAAAAAAACCAGAATAATTACTCTAACAATCACAGTACACAGAAAGTCGAAGAGAGTACTTGAAGCCGGACGCCAAACGCGGGAAAACGCATGCGAGCATGTCACGATCGGTTTGATTCTAACTGTGATTTGTTGACAAGGTGGCGCGAGTTTATGTTTTGTATTGCTATGCTTTGTGATTGGCTTAAATATATCGTGCGACTTTCTCAACCAAAACCAAGTTTGAGCTGATCGCACGCGCTTGGCGCCGGCTTCATGTATCCGAGCCTCGAGCTCTGATTAGTTCGTTGAATTGTCTGCCTCTGTTTTGATTGGTCAGAGTAGTGACATTGGTTTGGGTTTTGCGACATTCAAGTGAAGTCCGCTCTAATGCGAAACCAAAGCAAACGCAATTTCCTTTAACACTGAATTGAAAACCGCTTTATCACTAATCATTCAACGCAACAACAGAAAATTTGCAAATGTTTGTGAAAATAAGTCTAAATAAATAGCCTTGTTTAGGCTCGAAACTGTACGATAAATATTCAATATGGCGACGCGCGGGAAATTTAAAAGCGAAAATAAGCGATATTCATAACCCGCAATTTTTTCTGCACACTATAATTTTTTACCACTTGTTATTAAAAGAATTGAAATTTAAACTTTATTTCCATCAATTTAAAATCAGTTTGTTATAACAATGGGATAATTGCAAATGAAACAAACGTTACAATAATTATCGGATATCGAATGACACTGACCTTGACAGCTATCTGTGAGCGTTAGGTTTGTGGTTGTCGACATAATCCCCGAGGATCGGTCATTTCGGTCCGAGAACGTCATTCTCCATTTCCTCAACGATTTGGTCAAAATCTCGTTTATCTAAGATAAAACAAAACAGAAAGCTAACTATACAACGCTTCTACATTTTTTCTAACTCTTGCAACATGTTTTTGGCAATAGAGGGGTCAGGAACAGGCTTACAACAGAAGGCTTAGCTTGCGAGTAGTTGTGTGTCAGGTGCATGTGTCATGGTTTAAATGAGGATTAAAGACAAGAAGAATTTTAGTTGTAAACTTCTTTGAGCCATCACCGAACGAAATTGTATGTCGGTGGAATTGAAGTCATTGCAGGTGTTGAGTTGACAGCGAACTTGTTTCTCGTTCGTTTGATTTGCTTAGACTAAACTTTAGTCTAGTCGTGAGTCTACTTTATTTATAAACGGTTGTGACTAGAATGGATACTCCAAAATCAGATTTGGACCAGCGGTTGAAGGGAAAACATTGGTTTGGTGGGAGGTTCTCATTCTCGCGGGCTTAGAAACCTGATTTTGGAGTATCCATTTAAGTCACAACCGTTTATAGCTGTCCCTTCTCAGTCAGTCGAGCGGGAAAGCGAGCCAATCACGAAAACATACTCGGTGAGACTGGAACGAGCGAATCAAACGAGGGAAACTTAATGGGAGCCGGCCTCTTCCCCAGCGCCCCCTCGGCTCGCATTTCTTTCGCTCGCTAGGTTAAGGTTGATCGCCGATCACGTGATTTGCTCGACCACTCGACTATCCAGAGAGGGACTCCTAGCAGTCTACGACATTACGTATACCCTTTTTTATCAACGCAAGTTGGGGATCAACGAAAATACAAGTAGATGATTTTCATGTGACTGCTTTCCAACACCACAATTTAAAAGTGTGAATAACTATAAGTTCAAGTGTATACCTGATCATCCAACAAGCTGTGAAAGATGCAGAACAGCAGGCCCTGTAGATGAGAGAAGAATCACACCACTCAGGGCAACTTATCAACTGCAACGGGCGGGAAGGGGGGGGGGGGGGGGGGGGGTGGGGGGAATTAAAGAAAAGAGAGACGTTCGCCCCAAGAACAGAGCAGAGCATCAGAAACTACTCTGTTGTACCAGTTGTATACTGTGGTAAGTGTTTGTTAGTTTGTAGCTGTGTTGCACCGTTATTTTGTTTGTGTACCTATGTTATGTTTGACGTGTGTCTGTACCGTGTCAGTGTATCTGTGTTCGGCTCTTGTATTCGTCAGTAGCTGTGTTGTATTTGTGTTTGTACCTACGTTGTGTTCTATCTGCCTTACCTTGTGTTGTATCAGTGCTTGTACCTGTGTTGTATTTGACGTGTGTTCAATTCGTTACCTGTGTTGTATCAGTGTTTTTACCTGCATTGTATCAGTGTTTGTACCTATTTTGTATCATCATCAGTGTTTGTACCTGTGTTGTATTTGACGTGTGTTCAATTCATTACCTGTGTTGTATCAGTGCTGTATCATTGTTTGTACCTGCGTTGTATCAGTGTTTGTACCTGTAATGAGTTGAAGATGATAAACAGATACAAGATGACCTCACTGAAAGGAGCGACAAACCCCAGTAACCACGTGACTCCCAGCAAGGGAAGAAGTGCAGCGACACTCTTCATTCCTCTTCTGTAAAATACAAAACGCGAAATTAAGTATTACCAATTTAGTACAACTTTATTTGTTCATTGTGTTCATTCGTGTTCTGTTTTTGAGCAAATTGTGAGCTCAGTTTTTAAGCTTTATAGAAATGGGTCTGAAAAAGTCCGCAGTATATTTTTAGCAGTTCAGTTGTACTGATCTAATGTTTTTAAGCAGTATATGTCAGTTGACTCTTGATATTTATACAGTGGAATGTCGATATAATTCTAGATCCCTATAACTTGAACTTCTCGCTGTCTTGAATTTGTCCATATAAACAGTTTCTTCTGCTTCACTTCAGTATAAATTTTACACTCAATAACTCGGACAGTTTTGTGTTCCCACCTGACGGTTCGAGTTATCAAGCCTTATTCCAGTGAATAACATTTTTAAAACAAATAACATGTCCAGTCCTTAGTTTTGCTTAATTTAGGGTGGTTTTCAATTGAGTGTCGAACGTAATTTCACAATTGCTATAGTTTTGCATTGCTAAAGAGTGTGATTTGCTAAACAATCTCACGCCGATTTATCAACCAATCAGAAGTAAAACAAAAACCAATCGTGATAGCGTCGGTTACCAGTATTTTCTTCTGATTGGTTCATTGGATTACCTGCGCATGTTGTGATTGGTTCATTGGATTACCTGCGCATGCTGTGATTGGCCAGAGTGTTTACTTTGGTTTTGGTTTTACGACACTAATACGATCACTGGCGTCACTTACTTTGCCTTCTGTACGTTATCAGCCTGGTACTTTATCGATATCTTGGTAAAGATCACTCTTAGCAGCACCACAAAGATTGCAACATTGACCTAAAATGGCACGATTTTGGTATCAGTTAATCTGCTTTTTTAACTCCAAGTAGATAATAAAAAAAAGACATTCATTCGCGCATGCATGCTGATGCAAGGGGACAATTTCTTTCTCTTACTATACTTTTTTGTTTGTAAAAGAGTGCCCTTCAAACTACAAGTTATATATTTTAAAAACACAGTCTACTGCACCCCTCCCCCCTCCACCCTCTGCGTCCAACTCTCCACCCTCCCCTCCCTTCAATGCCATACCCATGGGTAAGGCACGTGACCATTAACTATCGCATTTGGAACGGGAAAAATATATGCGCAAGCTTTATGCACTGGTCAGCGGAATTACCAAGAAAAGTTTACAGCCGATAGAAGAAAGGAAGTAGTGAAAATTTGCATACTGTCCCTGTCTGCTGTAACTCGTTCAAGGCTTTGCGTATTCACGAGTTAAAAATGAAGCTTACCACAAGGATTGCCAGGATTGGTCCTTTGTACAGCCATTCACCATCATGAAGCCAACACCTTGTAAAAAGTATAAAAATTAGAGTTATTCTGGGAAGTGACTTTCTGTTTATTCATATATGATGTTTTCAGCAACATACTAAAAATCGTTGTGAGAACTAATCGGCTACTGGATAGTGTCATTTCCATATCCCGTTTGCTTTCAGTCAGCGGAGACCAAACGGTGTTGCTTAATTTAGTTCTGATCAAATGAAATACCATCCATAGGTAACCTGCAAGTACTGCTACCTCTCAACCCTCCCGATTGAGGCTACCTGTCAGGAAGTACAGCCGCCTTTAATCGCTTCCGACTGCTAGGGGAGAGATGAAAGGTGGCAGCACTTGCAGGCAACTTCTCAGGTATGAAAAAGAAATTGAGTCAAGTAGAATTCATGGTTGAGCGAGCCCGCGTTAATCAACGAACCTTTCGCGTACAATCTCTGCGGTAAATGTAAGTGTTCCGCATATGACGTCTTTGTAATAAGTCTTGCTCATATCATAAGTGCGAGGCCTGATAGCTCCTATCAATCCCACAATGACCACAGGGAGACCTGCAAAATACAGATAAAAGTTAAGCTGATAATTGAGATAGCGCAGTCTAGTTCTCAGGCTTTCACATGGACGAGCGCGGCTGGCGCGTGTTGTGAGTGCCTGAGATCCTCGTTTGACATCGGATAACTGTGTCAGTTGACGAATACTGATGTCATGAATTGGCGCCAAAAATCTAGTGGAGTGGAAAGGAAATACCTGGGTACTAGCTGTAAGAGAACGTTTTCAAAATGGTGATTTGGGAGTCGAGTAGCGCGTGCTCTGAGCTAAAAAGTAAGGCGACAGCCTAGTCCCAAGAGTTTATTTCGTTGTCATGAGAAATCCACATAAGTATCGATTTAGGTATCGATTGTAAGTATCTGGTAGCGCGTCAGCCACTCAGTGACGTCATGTATTGGCGCCAAAGATTAAGCGGTTTGGGTACTAGGCTAGTACGACGAGTATCGCCGTCTTTAACCGCGATCAAAAGAGAGAAATTTGCAAAAGTTAAGCAAAGTACTTAAAAGTTAAGGTTGTCATTTTCACTGTTTAAAGTTTAATATATTGCTAGTACACTTGAAAGTTTACTAAAAAAGTTCTAAGCGTTTAAAAACTGTGAACTGCAGAATTATCGGCGCCACTGATTTGCCAACATAATTTGATCAGGCGCGAGGAGTTTTGGTCAGTTTTTAACGGAAAAAAAGCTCATCATTTTGAGAAAAATTAAAAGATAGCAACGCCAACTAATTGTTTTTATACATCCTAGCTCATATTTCCATTTAATATTAAATAAAATCCCACTAAATAAAACGAAAAACGCCTCGGACGTTTGACCGCGGTGGAATCGCCGTCAGTAGATCCTACCTCAACCTCGTTCCCAGGCAAAGAAACCGGGCCCTGTGCAAGGCTGCTAAAATACTCCATGAATCGTGAAGTATTTTGTCACGCGACACACGATGAAATAACGTTTACGATGGTTATTTCCAGCGATTGAAAGCCGTCTTTGTTTTCTGGCAATCTGAACCCGTTGTTCAAACAAATCTAAAACAATTCATCATGTTTTACGAGACGAAATACTCCAGGAATATATTGGCAGCCTTGTCCAGCGGTTTCTTCGCCCGCCATTTTGAAATCTGAGAAGGACCTGGGAACGAGGTTGAAATCTTACCCCATCCGATGATGATGTACGTGATGTAAAGTTTTCTGACTGAGAACACTTTGACCAGTTTGATATAAAGATGAATTCCTTCCACCAGCATCCACGAAAAAATGGCGATGTGCGTAAAGTGTTGGATTACTGCCATGGATGAACACAGTTTCTACGAAAAAATAGAGGTTATTTATCAACGAAATGCAGTGTAATTAGGCTGAGTATTCTTACACCGGAGTGTTTTTCAGCTTTTTTTAAGAAAAATAGTAAAAGCTTACGAGTAAAAATTTCCAGCCGTATTACACAACTTTTCGCTGAATAAATTGTTTCTTATAGGACCCTCATAGGACTGTCATCTCCTCCAAACTCTAAGTTTTTGAAAATGTTTTCTCTACTTCGCGGTCCAGAAGAATGTAATAACGTGTCGTATTTGCACTCTAGAATACTATATCGAAGAATAAAAATATATACACCCATTCATGAAGCAGAAGATTATTTTACTCGGCCCAAAAAATATCCCGTGTTCCCAGATCACCCGATGCCAAGCCTCAACGTTCTTGTAAAAACAATAAAAAAGAGTAAGTGTAGTCGACCGAGGACTATAATTATTTCTTTTCAGTTGTAAATCAAAATAATTAATTACGTTGTAAAACTCACCGGTGTCTGTTTCCTCTTCGTGAAGACAAATGTGTCAAAGATCATCATGATATAAAGCAAGCAGAGTGAAAGCAAAAGGTTCTTATGCACAAATATCCTCTCGGAGTTCCTTATTCTGTAAGAATAAAAAATCCATATACCTAATTTAATAAAGCTTGCTTTGGTCATTGGTAATTGGGCATTGGGAAGCTATTGTTTGGCGGTCACTCAAGCAAAGCATTGCATTGTGTCCCGTATGCTCAAATGCCAATGCCCAATTACCAATGACCAATTGCCAAATCAACCTTTATTGAAATAGGTATATGTCAATTGATAAATCAGTCACTCGCATGATTAGAAATTCAAAGTGGCTGATCCAGAGGGAGGATGGGGAGGGTGGAGTGAAGAATAAGGGGGAGTGGGGAAGGTATGAAAATGTTTGACACTGAAAATATGTTGTTAAGATAAGGGGGAATCAGGGCCACTCACCTAGATCCATCACTGATCCAGCAAATAGAATTAGTATTTAAAGCTAAGAATCAGAGTCTATTCATAAGAATGGGACATAAATACCAGTTGAAGAAAGAACATGGATTGCTTAGTTTGCAAGAAAACCTATATCGACCCGTCCCGTTCATCATTCCCAGGCTCGTCTGCGAAGGACCTGTGAAACTACCTCACCAAAAATGGAACGTACAATCTGAAACCAGATTCAGATATCAATCTGAAACCAGATTCAGATACCAATCTGAAACCAGATTCAGATACCAATCTGAAACCAGATTCATATATCAATCTCAACGATTCACCTCCGAACGTGGACCGTTCACATTGCAGTCTAAGATTAGTTTGTCCCTAAATGGAACGGAATATTGAATTTTCGATCGCAGAATCTGGATTTAGATTGGCTAAAAGGAACGTAACCTCAATCAGTATTAATTAGCAAGTCTATCAATTAGTCGTTAGCTATAGTACAATTATTCTTACCTCAAACAAGAGAGAATGATTAAGGAAATTATAGCAGCAAAGATGGAAATGCTACTAAGTGCCAGCTCTAAGTATGCTTGAATTAAAGCTTTTCGTTCTTCTTCTTCGTCGTTGATTTGTGTAGCTTTGATCTTTATACTTCCGTTCAACTAAAATAATTACAGAAAGGATAACGTGGGAGGTCTCTTCTTTATTTGACGTAAAAGGATTAACGAGACTTTATAGGCTCACAGGACTGGGGTTTGTTTGAAGGAAGTAAGGGCTGGTTCCCACTAGCAACGTTATCGGAAGCGGAGTCAGAGTCTGAGACGAAAGCGTAGGGAGAGTTACGTTCTATTTAAAATTAAAAACGGAGTCGCAATCGGAATCGGAATTGAAAGGATCAGAAGGTTTCCTTTTTCTTCCGATTCCGCTTCTGCTTCCATCGCTTCCGTCGCTGGTGGGAACCTGCAGCCCTTATACTTCCGACACGGACTCCTCTTCTGGTTACGTCGCAAGTGGGAACCTGCCCTAAGTGAATTTCGTCTTGGAAAAGAGTATACATTACGATAAAGAGGCATGGTTTGAGGTGGAAGATAAAATTGACTTCATATATTAGAGGTAACAATTATCGATAACAAATAAAGATCGAGACTTAACCATGTATTATACCGTCATAAATCACGACGGACATACGTTTGTGTTTTCCATATTTCTCTCGTGTTCTAAAATGCCCGTTTTTTATTATAGTATAATACTGTTGAAGATAATACATCGGAAACCTTGCCTTTTGAAAACCTTGGCTATGTCTTTACTATTCGATCTTCTTTTGCATCAAAATCACTAGTAAGTACAGACAAATTTCTCCATAAAATGAAATGCAAAAGCAGTTTTCAGGCACTAAAGTTCTCAGCTTTGTCTTGGGAAACTCACCTCGAAAACAATGACTTGCTTTTCTAGTGAAGTGGCGCCAAAAACGATTAATCTGTAGTTAAGAAAGTCTAAAAAAACAAAGGCTCGGGGGGGGGGGGGGGGGGGGGGGGGCATTTCAAGTAAAATGCATAATTATGCCACTCTGATGCGCGTCAACTATTGAGCAAGCTAGTCTAAAAGGGAGACAGGTTATGAAAAACGCATAGTTATGCCACCGTGATGCCCGTCAAGTCAGAAAGATTTTAACTTTTTGATATTTCTTAGAAATTAAGCATTTTTAAAGTGTATATGACAGTGATTTTTTTATTTGCTTGATCGAATCTACATGATGTTCTGATAAGAAAATGGAAAAAAAAATTTCGATATCGATTTTTCTTCTCTGCATTGTAGCCGTCTAAAAACGTGAAATTTCACTTCCGGTGTGTTACAAAACCGCGCAAGAAGAAAGACTGGAAATAGTCCGCTATGACGTCAATACAAGAATGCCGAGGTTTCTCAGTTCCTCACATTTTTTTATGCGCCCTGAGGAAGAAACATAGTTCTATTAAGGTGTGTTGTCTATGGTTGTAGCAACACGCACCAAAAAACGGAGTAACTGAGAAATCGCGACACTTGCATTCTTGTATTGACGTCACAGCGGACTATTTCCAGTCTTTCTTCTTGCGCGGTTTTGTAACACACCGGAAGTGAAATTTCACGTTTTTAGACGGCCAAAACGCGGAGAAGGAAAATCGATATCGAATTTGTTTTTCCATTTTCTTATCAGAATATCATGTAGATTCGATCAAGCAAATAAAAAAATCACTGTCATATACACTTTAACATTATCTTACATCATATTCCACCCAAGAGCAGTTGACGTTCACAAGACGACTGGAAACACCGCTTCCGTTCACCTAGTCAGAGAGAACAGTAAAATTGTTTTGTACAATATCATGCTATTGTTAAAGTAGTTTTCTTCAACCTCCCATAAGGGCATGCCCTGCTGTGACCTTTTCAGAGAGGTCTACCTGCGATTAATTAATACAATAATTTTTTTAATACAATTTTTATTCAGAGGATTGGAACCAAAGTTCTTAACAACAAGTTCTGTCCATCTTGATTGTTGGAATACTTGAAGTGGAATCGATCAATGATGCATCGGTGGAAGCTTTAGCAAGAGCGCGCCATTCAGCAGGGATTGAATTAACGATGCTCATAAGAAAGAATATTTGTTCAGAAGATACCGGTGGAGTGACGAAAAAGAATTGTTTACTGTTATTATTTTTTAAAGCCATGATATGTTATGTTTTGTAAAGTAATTTTTTTCTTGTAAAACAAAAATAGGAGCAAAGAATCAGTCAATAAATATAAAATCAAACCATCAATCAATAAATAAATAGCAGTTTTGAAGCCAGAAGGTATTATCAACACAAATCAGAAGCGGAGCCAGACTGCATCGTAACGGAGGTGGGCGGAATGTATAAGCGTGGGGGAATGTTGAAAACGTTAGAGACTGACCCTTGAAACATTTGGGCATTTGCCGTATTTTTCTGGCGAGATAAGGGGACTGGCACCCCGGGGCCACTCCCCTCGATCCACCACTGTCAATGTACTTGCAGACTTACCAGGCTCGTGTGGTTCGCGTGGTTCGTGTGGTTCGCGTGGTTTTTAGGAACAAAAGAAGAAGAATCGCGGGCGTCGTATCCAGGAGAGAGTTGACTGGAATCAATCTTCAAGTTCAAAACAGTTCGCGGCGCCCAGAATATAGATAATCCAGGCTTAGGCACGGAGGGTTTCGACCATTCTTCCGAAGAATCTATTGAGCCGGCCTGCATTAAGGGCATGATGCTGTAGAAGGTCATAATGAAAATTAATTTGTGTGGAACGCTCGGCTTCTCTATCAGTCATATTTTATATTTCTATCTCTCCTCGTTCCTCTTTCTCTTCCCCTCACCCCTAACTTCTACATACAACACTCGACGCTACCATCAGGAAAACAAGTTGCCGATTAATCTCACAATATTTCTTTTAAGTATTATTTTTTAAATATTTAAATTAGTCTTTTAATGTAAATCCTTATATACACTGTAGTATACAGAGTCCCATTAAAACCAGCATTTGCTGAACTGGGCACCTCTGATATCTCTTATAAATAAATAAATAAATAAATAAATAAATAAATTATGAAACAACCACATTTAAATAAAAATACCTAATCTATCTATCTCTAAGGGATCCTAAGAGTGAGACAAACATATACTATTTAAATACGGCTTTCATATAATGAACTTATTGATAAATTGTAACTTATTGAAACTACCGTATATAAATAAAAGTGAATCATTCAACCTTTGTTTCTGTCTTTCTTTGTGGGAGAAATCTCCAAAGAAAATTCATAATAGAGATGTACTGTAAAAAGTGGTTCGACTGCACAAGTCTAGAGGTTACTATGTTACTACAATGCGACTACCAGAGTCAATATAGAGAGATGTGGTGTAGTTCTAACCTTGGAGTCTGTTGATGAAATCCTATGGTGTGACCATTTAAAGTGCCCCTGTGATCAAATTTTTGATTTTCATTTTTTTACATTTTCGTGTACAATTGGACTTTCTTACTCATCTTGCCAAATTTCAATTCATCACGAACATCAGAAGTCATTTTATTTTAACATTTATTTCCGAGAATTTACGGTCGCCATTAATCATTCCAAAAATGAAAATCAAAAATTTGATCATAGGGTCACTTTAAATGAAACCTCTTCGGCAGTACTTTTGCATGGCACCATATTTGTTCTAACTTTTGAGTCTGTTGATGAAATCCTATGGTGTGACCATTTAAATGAAACCTCTTCGGCAGTACTTTTGCGTGGTACCATTTGTTTTTTACTATTTTACAAAACGAAATTTGGGATTTTTCTTGAATTTTGTTATTTGGCACTCTTGGGAGTTAAAGGGTTAAAGTGCCCCTATGATCAAATTTTTGATTTTCATTTTTTTACATTTTCGTGTACTATTAGACTTTCTTACTCATCTTGCCAAATTTCAGTCCATTACGAACATCAGAAGTCATTTTATTTTAACATTTATTTCCGAGAATTTACGGCCGCCATATTAATCAACCTTGTTCCAAGGCTTGGTTGCGAATGGGAAAAAGTGACGTCAAAGACTCAAACATACCTCACGGGTTGAAATTATAATAACAATCAGCATAGAAAATTGCACGAAGAACAAGTCCAAAGTTTTTGTTGCTTTTCGCGTGATTTTCAATACTTATTGTTATTATAATTTCAACCCGTGAGGTATGTTTGAGCCTTTGACGTCACTTTATCCCATTCGCAACCAAGACTTGGAACAAGGTTGATTAATGGCGGCCGTAAATTCTCAGAAATAAATGTTAAAATAAAATGACTTCTGATGTTCGTAATGAATTGAAATTTGGCAAGATGAGTAAGAAAGTCCAATTGTACACGAAAATGCAAAAAAATGAAAATCAAAAATTTGATCACAGGGGCACTTTAAAACTTTTCCATACAGTTGTCTGTAAACAATTCCCGCGGACTTTGACATGTTTTACAGACAAATATATGAAACAGTTAATGATCGATTACATGCTTTGTATAAGTAAATGTTTTACCTGACTAGTATCTCAAATTTACCGTTTATAAACTTTTAAGATATCAAATTTGACGGAAATTATTTGACATCGCATTCATGTTTTTTTTCATGCAATAAACATTGTATTTCGCGACCTTGCTGCTTATGTAAGTACCTTTGCTTGCAAAACATCAATGTGTGTGTCAAGTTTGGTGCTTGACAAGAAAATTCCTTAACATCCTTTTGTAAAGAAAGGCGGGTCCCAAATGTTCTAACAAAAATAACAATTTAAAAATAATTATTACATCATCATTGCACCACTGAAAAGCTCACGCAATAATTTTATAGTTATGTTAGTTTGTGTATTGGTTTGTTTCTTATTATGTCTGTTTGTTTTTTTGTTTGTTTGCTGTTGTCGCTTTTTGTTCTACAAAGTTTTAATGCATACCACTCGCTGTGGACAGAAGGAATCTAAAGAGGGCTGGAAAATGTGCTTGTCACCAAATGTGTTGAACAATAACTGTAGAGAAAAAAGAAAATAATGGAAAAATTATTAGCCCTGAGTAGGTAAAACACCAACGGATTTTCATGAGCCTGCCGTTCATTTTGTTTCTCAGTGTGTGTTCACTTGTTAAAGATTCTATCAGTACATTTTAGCGAGTTTCAGGCGTTCGGAGAGACAGTTCAGACACACCACACAGAGTAAAAGAGAGAGTTTATTAACATAGTAACAGAGAAACAGAAACTGTATGTTAGGCTCGTGGTAAGAATGCACCTCGGTTGTCAGTACCAAACAATCTGATGCAACACGCAAGTCTGGTCAGCGGTGATCATCAAGGTGTAATTTGCTAATACGTCCCTTTTGCGGGGAGCAGTGAAAAGATTCTATTTTTTAAAGTTGTGGCAGCCTGAATAATAATCGTCGTTATTCTCATGGATATACTTCTTTTCCCAGTAAACCGCGACAACCACATATTTTATGACCGCCTTCCAACACAGAGCAGCTAGATTTGTTTTACATGACTATTCTACATTTAGTCATATTACTCCCATGATTAAGTAACTCGACTGGGACACACTTGAACAACGCAGATTACTGTCTCAATTAACTATGTTTTATAAGATCCAGCAGGGTCTAATTGGTATTTCACTTCCTCCTAAGGTGTGTCCCCTTGACAGGGTATCTCGACTTCCAAATGTTTCTCCCTATCGCCATATACAGTCCAACTGTAACATTTATAAATTCTCTTTTTACCCTAGGTCAATTGTAATATGGAATCAACTTCCTATATGTAAATTACCACTGCAGAGCATCATTATTTTTAAATCTACAATTATCTTAACTATTAGATTTATGGTATCATTACCACTTTTTTTTTGCATGTATTTATCTTTTTATTTATCTACTATCTTACTAGTTAAGGTTTTCTTATGTAGTTACATTAGATTAGTTTCTTTTTATTTTTCTTAATGTAAACCAATTTTATTCTAAACTAATTTTATTCTAAATTTGAATTTCTTATTTTTTAGGCCTCCTAGTATAGTTTTTACTGTTACAGAGTAAACGATCGTGATGGCGCGAGTCTATTTCAAATGTATCATGTGGTACATTTGTCTGTACCACGTGACGAGCTTTTTGGTATTCGCTATCGCGCTTTCTTTGTACAGTGTTGAACCCAAACATGTAACACGTAAAATGTCATTACGTGCAGACAAATGTCCCAGGTGATGCATATGAAACAAACTCACGGAATCACGATCGTTTCCTCGAAAGCGGCCGCGGTTTTTTGGGGAGCAGAGATGGTGCGGTGGTGAGAGCACTCGCCTTTCACCAAAGTTGTCCGGGTTCAAATCCCGGAGGCGACGCCGTATTTGAGTTGAGTTTCGATCCGGAAACAGTGGAAGTAAGAGCCACCTCGTGTATTCTACTGAAATTTCTATTTTTAGTTTACTTGATTTTTATTTACTGGGAAGAGAAGTAACTTACCTTCGAAAAATTCAGTGCTTCCATGTCATTTTGTTGGCTGACTGGACTTAATATGCGCACTCCAATTTTAAACAGGTCTTTAAGGTAACTGAAGAATAGACCTTTATTTGTAAAGTTGATAGCCTTGCTTCTCAGTTCTTTTGTCAATTCCACCAAGTTCGTTAGATTGGCTGAAGATAACTGAAAATAAAGAAAGTAGAAAGATAAAAAGTGGGCGATTTTTTTCTTAAACACGAAGTTCCGGTACAAAAGGAGCCTGGCCTGGCCTGGCCATTCTCACCTCCAGTCGTCAATCAACCACTGACGCATTAACAACTGACAAACAACATGCGTCATTACTAAGACCAATGCTAACACAATTTGGAAAAGCTTTATGAAAGTTATATCAGAAGTCTTTATGAACTTCTATTTCTGCTTAGGTAAAATCTTGGTTTATTAGATTTTTGAAGCAAATTATATTTAAAGGACACGCAAGTTAACCACGTTTTGTGAGTGAAAGACGCCTTAATTTGCATTTCACACCCGAAAGGTGTGAAATGGGGGGAGGAGCTAAGCCTTTTATACCGGAACTTCGTGTTTAATTTCAATCACATGGAAGTAAATCATTTCAATTCTGAAAACAATTTAAAAGTTAAAATTAAAATAAATGTATGCTCCGGCTAAACGTTCTAACATTGTTGTACAAC
Organism: Dendrophyllia cribrosa; assembly: GCA_024195265.1. Lineage (NCBI taxonomy): Eukaryota > Metazoa > Cnidaria > Anthozoa > Scleractinia > Dendrophylliidae > Dendrophyllia > Dendrophyllia cribrosa. The sequence goes on along the minus strand of JAJLRJ010000001.1, from coordinate 6,459,264 downwards.
ATTTGCTGATTCAACAATGTTATCCCATGTTAGATTATGTTTAAACAACATTTTTGTTGGATGAATGTTTTTTTAACTACATTTTATTGGGCACAACAATGTTTGAACATTTATCCGGCTTTTCAACACAACAACGGCTAGCAACAGCCAATCATGTTTCAGTCACACGCCCCACAAAAGATGGACAACAGTGTTGGGACGTTTAGCCTGTTCCAGGCTCCGAGATAGTGGGGAACGCGCGAAGTAAAAAATAGGGAAAAATCGCGGGGGAACTGGGGAGAGTGCGGTCGGCGACCAGTTCCCCCGCGATTTTTCCCTTTTTTTTACTTTGCGCGTTCCCCACTATCTCGGAGCCTGGAACAGGCTATGGGACGTTTAGCCGGGCGTCCAACAATGTCATGCAACAAATGTTGGCCAACATGTTGGGGCGTTTGGGCCGCCTGTCCAACAATGTTGGAATGTTAAGCCAGGGCATTAAAGAACGTTTATGCCATGTCTGTTTAATTATACCTTACTGACGAATATAGCGACCACGTTTGGCTAACAGAGAAGGCTACATGATCTTGATCTCCCGAGGTACAAAGTTAATACCTACAAAGTTACTGTAAATTTAGGTCAGATTTAACATGTATGAAGTTGCTTCTGTCTAAGGTAACGTTATGCCCAATATGGTGGGGAAGGGAATGTGTGTGTTTTTTTTTTATATTATCATGGATAGAGAAAGAGCTCTTTCTACTATATAAAAGCCGAGACAAACACCTTAATTCTAAATTGTTGAAGAATTGTCTTTTTCTCGCAGTCACAACTCTCCTTGTGTTTCCAAGTGGTTAATAATCGTGATGTACAACGGCTGCTAAAATGTCCTGAAAAAGATATACAAACGAAACAACTTATTATAAATAAGTAGACGGAGCCGTATAAGTACACGCAGCAAGAAAAAAGAAAGTGTAGTTTACAGAGTTTATATGGACAGGAGAGGAAAGAGAAGACAAGAATGTACTGTAACAAGACTTACAGAATACAACATGAGAAACATAAATCGGAGCTGTTACCTCCAAGACTTGTGTCCACTTCTGAACAACTTCTAAGAACAACCGTATCCACAGCAGTTCTATTCCATTTAAGGTTCAACCGCGTGTGAGAAGGACAAAAGTCTATATAGGCGAATAGTAAGAAATGAGAAAGTAGCAACTTTTCTCGAAAGCAATGACATTCCCGTAAGACTTCGCTATCTGTTTTTAATTTTTTTCTTTTTCTGAAAAGGTTCTTAGTAAGTATGTTATCTTAAACGCAAATACATTTCCATCCCCTTTCCTTTCCTTCTTCTTCTATCATCATCAAAAGAAATTAGCTGGTAAGATCATGCTGGCTGGGTTCAGCACCTTGTCTCCAGATGATCGCATCAATGGGCTTACATCTGCTCACATTTAATGGCAGGTGGCGTTAAAGAACCCACTCACTGTTCGAAAAGAGTAGTGGGAATGTGGTCCCCGGTGAGTGGTACAATCTTTCCTTGGGAGGGGGGGGGGGGGGGGGGGGGGGGGGGGGGTAGTTATTGGCGTAAGCTGTTGTGGTGTCCCCGTGCAGTCTGGTGAAGTTAAGTGTCATTGTATCAAACTGTTTCACGTCTGTCGACTTATAAACATTTACTTACATTGGACGCAGTCTTTCTCATCCGAGTCGTCATGACACTCGTGATCTATTTTATTGCATCTATCATTCAGCGATCGTATTTCATCACCGCTTTCACAGAGAAACAACTGTTCATCAGAAATAAGCGTTAAGTTTTGTATTCCTAGAAGCGCAAAAAAAAGGCATATTACGAAATGCAATTCGACACCTTTGTCTACGTGTCTGTTGACTTAACTCAGATACTTGTGCTTGCATTTGAGATGCCAATATATAAAACTCGCGTACTACTGTGTCAGAAACAGTATGTGATTTATTCGCAGCTCAGGTCCCGGTTGTTTAAAAGCTGGATAGCGCTATCCACCATAACAACCGGGGCCGGCAGATGCCCAATACGGAACTGATATATACTAGTACAATATACTGTACAATATACTGTATAATATACTGTATAATATACTGTACAATATACTGTACAATATACTGTACAATATACTGTACAATATACTGTACAATATACTGTACAATATACTGTACAATATACTGTACAATATACTGTACAATATACTGCCGTTATTCAGAGCGGTTTTCAATTGAGTATCGCAAGTAATTTTGTGATTACTTTGGTTTTACCATTGCCGCGTTCTGTGATTGGCTTAAAACCTTGCACCACTTTCTCAGCCACTCAGAAGTAAAACCATCAGCGGTTTTCATTCTGGGTTTTAATCAATTACTTTGAAGTCCTTATGAGCTGTTCCATGTAACCGCATTATCGACCCCCAGCCCCTTTAAAGTAAGTTGACCGCAAACCTCTGAAAGCGCCAGTACAGTTGATCTTATTGGCGTATAAGTAGCACCCAGGCCTCACTCTTTGTCCCGAGGTGCAGAAGAAGTCGACACCATTTTCTGTCCAGCGATAACCATCAAGTAACGTCTGGTTCTTCCAGCTGCAAGCTACAAGATATATTAATGTGACAGAAAGTAAGGTCGACGGAAGAAGAACAGATCTGCTCCAAAAATCGCAAAACCTGAACGCTGTGAGACCTTCCTCGTCCCAAGTCACCTTTATAATTATTCAGATTTACTGCGATCACGGGCAAATTTAACGTTGCAAGCGCCAAAAGACGTGAGTGATGTAAGCCAAAGGAAACTCTCCTAACCGAATATTTATCCATGTTTAGTTCAGTTTTACTGGAGAGCTTCATAAATATATTTTTTTGTTTTAAGCAATATTCTGAGCTAACAAAAACAATCTATAGCAATTACTTGTTTGCACAAACTTTAACTTGCCTTTACAAATTCCTTTATTTGATTCGCCAAAAGCCGCCACGTTGCACTGTGGTTGACTACAATTTTGGGTGATCTCACCATCAGATGTTATGAAAGTCATGCGTTGTGAACATGTAATCAGTCCCTTTTTGCACTCGCATGAGATGCAGTCGCCAACAGTCCACGTGGCTCCTTCAAAATAAGTATTAGCCTTCTCATCTTGGCACGTGACATCTGAAAATTAAAATAAACAAAAAATGGCGCTCGCATTTAATTCAGTCGAATTCCGATAAACCAAACCGTCATGAAAAACAAAAAAACTGCTCATCATCATTGGCATCCGTCTGTCTCGAGAGACAATGAGTAGTACCCGGTTGTCAGTCAGTGGTCTGTGGAGTAGCATCGAAGCAGCACCTGCTGTAGTTTAACAGGACAATCCTGGAAGCGCAATCTCTGTTGCAGTTTAACCAGATGTAGTCACCTGGCGACGTCAGAGATGCAGCTGCTGCTCTCATCTGCCGGCGTTACGTTCTCTCTTCGTATGCCACACTTCGTTTCTTCTTTGTTTGCCGTTTTTGATTCCTCTGGAGACTACCTGTCTCCAGTTGTCGCGATCTGCCGCAGAAATCTCCCAGAAGTCAATGCTGATGCCGGTGATTTCATATCCGCTTTCACGCGTCTTTGAAACGTAGAATTCTACATTATGCATAGGTAGAATTTAGATCCTGAAGTAATAAGAGGGAGATACAGGCCTTGAACCGCTTTACAGCAAACGGTATAGAGGGTAAACGCAATCGTCACATGTACTTAAATAAACTTACCTGTTTTGCAGTCATCAGAAGCTGGAAGACAGATTTCCCTGGGTAGATAACATACGTCGTCACTTGCTGCAAGCTGAAGACCTCCAGTACACACAGTTAGACTACCTCTCATCTGACTGGCAAGCTCAACCAGAGCTGCAAGGAACAGAAAAGAAGTAACATTAAAGGCACACCTTCACCCAAAATGCTGTGCGCGCCGTGATCACTTTCTGTGCTAAATTTCATGTAACACGAAATTCACGCTTGAATGCGTGCAACCAATCAGATCACGCGTATGAACAATGGAGCATTTCAAAACAAACGACCGCAACGTCTTTGGGTGAAGGTGGGCCTTTAAAGGGACAGTGTCTGAGCTATGTCCTTTGTATCTGAGCAACATAATTACGCCACTCGAAGTACATTCTTACAACACCTAAATCCTAGTTCCTTCAGAATAAATATAAGAAAATTTTGTCCAACAATTATTGGATGCTATTACTGGAATGATATTCCAATATCCATACGCAAAAAGCAAACTAAACAACAATTCATGCAAAAGAGCAGTTTACCAATACTATTTTCCTCAGTATTAATCACTGTCTCACTAATCTTGTAAAGGCTATACTACTTTTATGTTTATATTCCTTTCTTTGTAGTGCAGTGTTTTCTATTTTTCTTAAAAAAATGTAATTTAGTTATAGGGCATATAATTAGTTTACCTATATCTTGCCCTTCTCCATTTTTTTTTCTTATCTTGTTATTAACTTCAATAAACGTATGTAATAATAAAATTAAAAAAAGTGTCCGAGCTGATATATCGTGTTTTCATGATTATGGCTAGGAACTCTTTATTATCTTGAAATAGGCAGAAAAATCAACAATGGGTGGTTTTCACGTTTAACGTCACGGCGGCCATGTTGGTGCACAACTACAAAAGAATTTTAATGAACTTCTTTTGTTATGTGCACCAACATGGCCGCCATGGCCTTTGTCATTTGAGTCCCACAGGACTGAAGCTAATCGAGGGACTGGTTATGAATTACCTTATCGACTCAGTCGATAAAACTAAATTCTTATGAATTACCTTGCAGACTTCAATGGCAGGGGCCAAGAAGCTCTTTCGAACCTCTAATTTTATTGGCCCTGGGTATCACGAAGCTCTATTGTTTCAGGGCTAGAGTCCGTTCTTCTGTTGTTTGTTCTATTGTTTCCTCAGCCAATCCTGTGAGGCGTTCCGAGAGCTTCGTGCCCGCCCTTCAAAGGCGATAACAAAGGAGCTACAATATATGTTGAACCGTACTTGACCGTGCACATCTTTTGTTTTTTGATCACATGCTATGACTGAATAACTTAATAGCACCATTTCTATAGGTCAGTTGCTCGAACAAAAGTTCAACATCTATTGTGTTGTGCACGGTCAAGGCCGAAAAGCGATAACACAAACATCGAAAAAAAAGACATTTCTCAGGTTTCATAACCCTTGCACTTTATTTACTATGCTGTCACGAAACCAAATTTGATGAACTGTAATCCACTTCCATCCTCATCCTTGTCAATCCTGCACTTTATCTCCATAGCCCCTGCTTTTGTGTTGCTCTATAGAGTCTTTCTATCCAATTAAGTTGTATATTTGGTGGCATTTGGTGATTTTACACGGCAACATGGTAAGCGAAATTTTGTTATTTTGGAGGGACAGCGTCCCCCCCCCCCCCCCCGGGAAGTGGGAGGGTACTCAACAAAGTTTTGTACGGGGATGCTCCACCCCAAGGTCCAAACCCTTACCCTTTCATATACCGTTTTTGAAAGAAAAGGTACCCCTTTCATATACCTTTCATTGAAAATGGTACCCCTTTCATATAGCCTTTACGTGCGTCTGTTTGATGTATTTTGAAAGGCCTTTTTTTATAATACTTAAATCGCAGTTTTCCTTACCCTTTTTATACTTCGACTCGTGTTTTCCCTACCCTTTCCTATACTTCGTGAAGTCCATACCCTTCCATATACTTCAACTCGTGAAATCCCTACCCTTTCATATACCTCCAGCCTCAAAAAGGTGCCCCTTTCGGGCGGAGCATCCCCGTATAGCCCATTATAGGGAGTACCCCCCCCCCCCCCCCCGGGTGACAAAATGTAGGGGGTAAACCTCGGATGGACAAGCATCCTATCCACAGGGGAAACCGGATTAAGCTCCAGCTGTGTGAGCACCCTCTACATGTAGCTCATGTGCGACTTTACCTAAGCTCAATAAGCCAGTATATATCTTGCAAAATGTTGTTCAAAACATTAACATTATTAACTTATTTAATTTTTTGATTATTTCGCAATTCTACGGTTATGCAGCTGGAGTGACTTTACCTGGACATTTCTTCCCACAGCATACAGCTCCATTATACATATAACACCATGGTCCGATCGGTTTCGGGCATCCAGCATATCCTTGCGATTTCTGTCCTCTGAAGTAAAGCTTACAGCCTTGATAGTCCCAGGTTTCTCCTTCAAGAAGAATACGGCCACCCTCGGTAGTCTCAATCGCTGATAAAATAATGCAATAAATCTCACTGCTCATGATATAGTTTGTTTCTTTACCCGTGGTACAAGGGGGGGGGGGGGGGGGGGTATCTTTTGCTAGAGTTGTAAAATATGGTATAATTGCCGAATAAAGGTATAAATATTGCTTGAGGTCATGGTACTTTTGACGTCATATCCCGTTACCATAGCAACCGATTCTCTTCAAACTTTACAAAAATGTGTCTCAAGGATAAACAAACAGCTACTGGGACGACATCTTTCTAGGGGGTGGCATCGAAGAACATCTCCACAGATTGAAATTCTGAAAATTATCTTTTGACAAGAACACATACAAAATAGGTGGTCAAAGGAACGAGATTAAAGTAACTTAGTTTCACAGAGTCGTGCAGCCGAAACTAAAAATAATCATCACGGGCATGGCAATCCGATCTCTTATTTCATTGGCTTCAAAGTAATCATAAAATATTAAAAACGAATAATATTTAACAGCTATTCACCGAAGTGGAGGTGGCCAGTGGTGGATATTTACCGAGCCGCGAAGCGGTGAGTGCAAATATCCACCACTGGCCACCGACACTGAGGTTAAAGGGGCTATGTCACCATTTTTAGCGTTACTTTAAAAAGCCAAAATACATCTTTATATCAGTGAAATTCCAAAAATAAGAATCCAGTTTTGTTTAAAATTATTCTACTAGTGCTCTAAAAGTAAAAATAATTGTCTTGGGCTGCAGACGGCTATGTCACCATTTTTAGCATTACTTTAAAAAGCCAAAATACATCTTTATATCAGTGAAATTCCAAAAATAAGAATCCAGTTTTGTTTAAAATTATTCTACTAGTGCTCTAAAAGTAAAAATAATTGTCTTGGGCTGCAGACGGCTATGTCACCATTTTTAGCATTACTTTAAAAAGCCAAAATACATCTTTATATCAGTGAAATTCCAAAAATAAGAATCCAGTTTTGTTTAAAATTATTCTACTAGTGCTCTAAAAGTAAAAATAAGTGTCTTGGGCTGCAGATGGCCAGGATGGAAATGGATTGTATCTTGAAAAAATTGGGCCAATTTTTTCAAGTTTATCGCTTGTGTCTTAAAAAATTCGCTAAAACTCCGATTATGGTTAATTTTCTCTGCTGAAATTCACTTGATATCTTCCTGTTAGTGTTCTTTAAGCATTTCGTGAACGACAAAGGTACTTAGTTTTAATTTGCGACGGTTTTGACCCGAAAACCTCAAAATCACCATGACATAGCTCCTTTAATAGTTGTTTTAGTATATGATACTAAAACAATGAGATAATATAGCACGAAAATGATGATTTTTAACTCATTTATTCCTGTCAACGATTACAATTTTCGCGCGCAAATTGCTTGGAGGTGAATAACACTCGCTATACCGAGTTTCAGTAGCCAATCAGAGCGCGCCAACAACGCTATCCACTGTTTTAGTATATACTAATATGGATTGGGTTAGACAGTGTAATACTAGCTGTGATAATTGCCTCCCATCAGCCTCTACGAGGTTTCATCCCTGCGGTCCTTGCGGTATGAAATAAATATCGATTAGCCAGATGGTCAAAAGTTATGTGCCATGTTCGTGTTTCAGTTTTACGGTCTTCACGACAGTTACAAAACAGCGATTGTTGTTCCGAAACACGCGCGCCCTACCTTCACACGCATGTCTCCTGTCTCTGATGAAGTCCACAGTGTTACAAGAAGGTTGTTCACAGCTTTCATTCAGCGGTACATATGCGTGGAGCATGCCTGGGAAATTGACTTGAAGACGTCTTTCACATTTCAATAATCCAGCTCTACATTTGCACTGAAGGCATTTAGTAACCTAACAATAAAAATTTGACTTGTTTACCTTAAACAAATGACATTGAATTCTCACAGTCAAGGATTTCACTTACAGACTCAAAAGATTACCTCCCAAATCTCTTTGAGAATCAAGACCTGACCGGCTTCATCCCGACAGATAACTAAAAACAAAGGAGTTTAAAATTAAGAACTCAAACATTATTCATGCATTGTGACAACCCATCTTACAATTGCAGCTTACCATCGTCACATCTGGCCTCATCAGAGCCATCTGAACACTCGGTGATTCCATTACACACGTGATCTTTCCTTATAAAGGCACCGTTGGAGCAGTGAAATAATTCATTTGCTTTCTTAAGCTGAAAAAAGACTAAAGATAAAAGTTAAGTTCGTAACAGCGAAATATAGCTGCACGGACACCAAACAAAAAAATCCTGGTGAAAAGAAGGTTTTTTAGGGACATTTTTTGAAACGTGAATTCTTCGAATAAGTTTTAATATTATTCACTTATTATTTTGAAATCAATTACCGCAAAGTGTTTGGAAATGAAATAAATTAAATTAAATTCGTCTAAATTCAATTTTACGATGTTGCAATCCTTAAACCAAAAAAAAATCGCACCCTACACTACTTTACCATTTGTGAAATGAACTCGTTAAATTTCGGGTAGCCACTTCCAATTGTACGATTGTGTAGTTTAAACTACACAATCGTACAATTGGACGATTGTACGATTGTACGATTGTGTAGTTTAAACTAACAAGCTTCAGAAACCAGATTTCATTCTAAACCAATAAGGCAGTTTTCACTCGAGTGTCGTAAAACCAAAACCAAAGTAATCAGTCACTCTGGCCAATCATAATTGTTGCAAACAATCCAATGAACCAATCAGAACTCGAAAGAAATACAGGTAGCCCGCCGCAAGCGCGGGAAAACGAGTGCGGGTAAATCATGATTGGTTTTGGTTTAACTTCTGATTGGTTGAGAAAGTGGCGCGAGATTTTCAGCCAATCAGAAGGCGTAGCAATGCAAAACCAAAGCAATTGCGAACTTACTTTCGACACTCAATTGAAAACCACTCTAAAACAAACCTTTGCAATCGCTATCAGTTCCCTGTCCAGCAGGCTTAATATCAAAACTTGGACGACGACATGGCATGCAAGTCCCCACTGTTGTCATTCGGAATAAGCCATATTCAATGGTCACGTGATACTTTATACAACTGATGACACCATCTGCGCACGAGCAGTTAAAGCAAGATCCAGGGGACCAGTTGGTACCATGCTCCCTGATAATACTTTTTTCATCGGTGCAAGCCGGCCGAGAGAGATTGGCGCAAATAATTTTTTGATTACGGCAAATGCACTTAGTGATGCTGTTGCTAAGCCATTCCTGTCCATTCACAAAGGCGTTACCATAACTATCCCAGCATCCATATTTAGTTTGTTTACACTGGACTATAAAGCCAGGTTCACATGTACAGGTGACCAGAGGGTTTGGGTTCCAAGACTGTTGAACTTCATATATGTTCCCGTCTCTGTCTCTACAGCCTGAAATCGAATATTTATACAGTCGAATTTTTTGTGACTGGACGCCATTGCTATTAGGTGGGAGCTTAACGATGTAGTGCATGTTTGTATGCTGCTGTGACCATGACTGAGTGTCTGCTTAGGGAAAGGCGTTCGCTCATGGGAGGTTAGCAGTTTTTGTATATGTGGTTGGGACCAGGACTAATCGTCTGTTTAGGAGAAGTGTTCGCTTGTGGGAGGTTAGAGAAGTAGTGTTTGTATGTGACTAGGACCCTAACTGAGTGTGTGCTTAGGAGAGGTGTCTGGTTATGGAAGGTTAAAAATCTAGTGTTTATATGTGGCTGCCGGACACCGTTTAAAAGTCTGCTTAGGAGAGGTCTCTGCTTATGAGGGATTACGAAATGTATTTGTAATATCCGAGTATCCGCTAACGAGAGATGCTATACGTTAGAATGAAGATAGATACTGTCAACGTACAAATGCGAATATAGGCACATGATTTAAGTTTTAATTGTTAAGTTTAATTTTTAGGACGAATAATTTCCTTCGATTGATTGTGATAACCCTCTGATATGCGGCTTCCTCCATTAATCAAAAGCCATGATGTATGTATGTGTGTATAGTCTATCCTGGATATTCCCCTTCCAACTTGTTTCCGTGAACTTTACAATTAATATCATTCTTCCATCGATCTTGGTCCAGGGAGTTCCCTATCTTGACCGTCAACAACCTCGTTCCCAGGGTCTCTCATCTTCCCGCCCCCTGGAGCGAGGGAAGAGAGACCCTGGTCAACTCTGGTCACGTGCGTCTCAAAATCTGGGATGAAACAAATGAAAGACTTGAGGGAGGGGCGGAAAAGTGTGAAATTTGTTCGCTCTAGTAGGGCATTGCGAATCAAAACAAATCCAAAAGCGTTTGGCGGCTTGCGATAAATGTACTGTGAAGCGGACTTCAAAACATATCCACATCGACTGGTTTTGAGAGTGCAAGTTACTTTAAGATCTGTAAATTAACGGTTGTGGAATTGTCGCGGCGCTTGAAGATTTGCCTCAGTAAAGCTAATTTTGGACTCGCTACACAATGCAGTCCAATTTTATTATTTACTGGACGCCACTAAGCTCGGTCTCGGCAGAAAATGCTTTCATGATTTCATGGCATTGTTCCGAACTGGGATGAATTATCGCTACATACTATTTAGCAGGCGATCTTTAAGCTTCATTCGACAGGCACATTGAATTGTCGCCGTCTGTTCTCGGACGATGGCGAAGCAAAAAAGAAGCGCGCGGCCGCCACGAGAAAAAAAATTTGACATGCAGATCGACTCTACACTTTTTATAACAGGAAACGAAGTAGAGAAGATAATGATAGCTTTTATTCTTCGTGGATGAGGCATGTTGTTTTGTTCAACATTTACCAGGTCTAGTCATTTGAATGTCTATACAAGATTTTTACATTTCATTGTTTCATTATACGATTGTGAAATTATTGAACGACAACAATTTTACCCGGTTTGCATTATTCATTCACTTTTGTTTGAATCGTTTGATTGAACCGTTTCCGGACATCAACCGACTGGGGCACAGCACGAGCCACTGTGAAGAAAACGAAACAAAGTTAAAAACACTGTCGACCCCTCCTTAGGAATATAATTGTCCAAGAGACACGTGACCAGAGTTGACCAGGGTCTCTCTTCTCTCGCTCCAGGGGGCGGGAAGATGAGATACCCTGGGAACGAGGTTGGACCGTCAATCTGTTTATCGATGTTCTTTCCGTTGTATGTGGTAAAATAATTAAAACAAATACATTCTGGTATACTCAAAACGTTAATTTACCGATCTTCCCTGCACCACAGTATCGTAAGCCGCAGAAATGTTGTAACGCCGGGAACTGACCAAATCTGTACACGATAAAATCACTGCAATTCCTTACTCTAACGTTGCTATACCAGTAGCAACAGTCGTCATTCTTAGTAAAGCAAACCATGCGTTCCACCACCCCCTCCCCCGCTGTAGGATGTTTGCCATTTAGCCATCCGGGAGAGATGGTGCCGCAATGTAGTTTGGGAACGCACTGTGTCGGCATCACAGTCCCCGCGCGATCGATGAATCTGTACCATGCCTGTGGTAGATTGGCGTCACACTTCATTGTGTGGTAACTGAAGTAGTCTGCGGCTCTGTCGCGCTCATCCAGTGTGTTATACACGAGGCACTCGTCAGCGGTATTTTCTGGAAATAAAACATTATGCCAAAGTATGAACAAAACATAGAATGCACCAAACCGTTAAGAATGACCGGATCTGGGCTTCCAGACCTACAATTTTGGCAAAATGTTGGAACACGGTGTGTTGGATAGTATGTAAATGGTGGTTTCGTTGTTGCAAAAATAAAATATGCGCGAAGACGCTCGTTCATTATGTGATCCAACATTGAAATAGACACCCGAAGACAATCACGACACGCAAAGACAATCACGACACCCCAAGACAATTATGATACGCGAAGACAATCACGACACGCAGAGACAATCACGACACCCGAAGACAATTATGACACCCGAAGACAATCACGACACGCAAAGACAATCACGACACCCGAAGACAATTATGACATCCGAAGACAATCACGACACCCGAAGACATTTACGACACCCGAAGACAATCACGACACGCAAAGACAATCACGACACCCGAAGATGGAAGGATGGAAGAAAACTTCAATGAATATTAGAGCAGTTAAGGCCGCGGGGTCCACCTAAACGCCATTTTTCCGCCACTTGACATGGCTTTAACGGCCATATCTCGTTCACGTTTCAAGCAATCCAAAAACTGTCTGCTCATCTCATGAATCTATGTTATGGGGTGTTTTGTAAATTTTGGGGTGATTTTTGGGTATGTTTGGGAGGAAATAGTTTTTCTCAAAGGATTTGTAAACTTAAGAGAAATAAGAAATATTGAAGATTTAATGAAGTTTTAAAATTAGAATTTGTAGTTAATAATCAATAGACGGACACCACGTTGGTCCACTAGTAACCAAGGGTGCTCTTTCGTGGGTATCAACTGTCTGTTGGTGTTCCAAAAATCATTTTTAAACCTCTTAAAATTTCATTCAAATTCAGGTGTATCCGCGCCTTAATTGATTGATTAATTGTGTTTGCTTTTCTTTTACATTGCTACGCTTTGTGATTGATTAGAAATTATCACGCAACTTCTAAACCAAACAGAACAAATCGTTTGACTTGTTCGCACGCGTTTCCCGCGCTTGTTTTTGCGTTGAGTTTTGATTGGTTCATTGGATTGTCTACATCTTTTGTGATTGGCCAGAGTGATTACTTCCGTTCAATTGAAAACCACTTTAATTCAAATTTGAGTATATTCTTTAGGTTAAGTTGCTGAAACATCCGTTAATTACAAGGAAAACAGTGGTAATTAACGGACGTTTCAGCAAGTTTGGGATCTATCCTTATCCCAGATGAAATGAACAAATAAGACACTAACGATTCTCCTGGGATCAAAGCATCTACCAAAAAGAAAATAAATTAACATGTTTCGTCACCTGAAGTATTTTTGTTCTCAGCCACCTCGACTGACGGTAGGCCTGAAATTTAAGACAACTATAGGTGAGCTTTTAATATCCATATTTTAATGTTCTAGATGAACTTTTTCCAGGCCAGGAGTATCTACATCAATATTAATATTGTACACATTCACCCTTATTTTTATCTATTTAGTTATTATATCATTGTACTAATTTAGTTCGTGGCATTACCTGTAAACTAGCTGGTGTGTCTTTTAGGCCCCGTCCACACTAATGCGTTTTTGAAAACCTCCGTTTTTGGTTCCCCGAAAACGGATAAAACGATTTGCGTCCACACTAGGAGCTGAAAAACGGATGATCCAAAGATGCGTTTTCATCACCAGGCTCTGCTCGGACGTTTTTCTGTTCAATACGCATGCTCCAATAGCGTCAGCAATACTATGCGTTACTAGTTGTGACGTAAGCGTTTTTGAAAAGCTCCGTTTTTGCCGTCCACGTGCACACTAAAACGATACCTGCGTTTTCAAAAGTCTCCACTTTGAAAGCGTTTTCGAAAACCTCCGTTTTTATCGTTTTAGTGTGGACGATCGGTAAAACGCATAAAAAAGTATGCGTTTTCAAACGCAAACGCATTAGTGTGGACGGGGCCTTAGGTACACTACTTATAGCTAAGCGTATAATGGTAGACGTCAAACGTGTAATGATAATTACTTCCGACAAAAGCCTTTCCGGTCATGTGACAAGTGGCATGATCTTAGCATGCGCGGTAGCTTTATGTAAACATGCCCCGATGGTGTAGCAAGTCGTTTTTTGCGTTCATTCAAGTGCTGAGTGAATAAGTTGTTCTGTTGATGTTCAATCACGGCCGTTTCAGTTTGGGTGACAATTTCGTTGTTTTTCATTACCTTTAGGTTCGCTGAATATGTACTGTTCTCGCTATCAAAAACGGACTGCATGCAGCTTTACGTTCTTGTTCACAGTTAGATAAGCTTATATCCAATCGAAACTGCGAGAAGAATGCTTCCAACCATCATGGTAGACAACGGATGTAAACCTAGACAATCGCCTCTGAAGTTACGCAGCTCTTTTTGATTTGGGAAATCCGACTGGAGTACTTAGAACAGAGTTAAAAAATTTCACCATGTGCTTCGTTTCGTAGTGGGTAAGTATGTCAGAATCAAGGACGACGTCAGCAAAGTCTTTTTCTTCCATCGTTGGGAAACGAATTCCCTTAACGATCTGTTCACCAAGGATCCTTCTTTTCACAGCTAAATTCCATATCAGATACTTAAAATGAGACTCCTTCTCCTCCCTTACCGTTTTACAGTTGACTCTCTCAGTGAAATCGGAGTCAGTGCCTGTCCAAACAGGGTCCAACTCTCCGTCCGTTTGAGTGCGGTAGAGACCAACTTTAGGTGTCTGTCTGAAAGGGGAGGGTCTGTTTATGGATGGCTGAATCGATGGATGGATGAGTGAATGAATGAATGAATGAATGAATAAATTAATCTTTATTTCTCAATTTTTTAACAATACATAAATTGTTTTAAGTTACAATACCTACACTTGGGAGAAAGACTAAAGAAATCCTTATAGGCTTTTACAAGGTGGCCACCCTTTGTTTTCTTACATTTAACTAATTTTTACTTACGTATTTCGTATCAGGGTTGGTATTTTAATACATCAAGATAATATATAATTATCGGAAAATAAAAATATCAAAAGCAAAATGCAGATACTAGGTACCTGGTACTAAATAATTAAAGGTATAACAAATTAAAGAAACGTGGAGAAAACAAGCAACTAGGGCACATGATCAATTGAATAATTCCTCTTCTTTTTCAATACATTTATGGAAACAGAATGACTTTGTTTCTTATGGAGTAAATACCTAATCTTGCCCTATTAAACTTCTGCGTAAATCACTTAATTGTCTAGCTTGTATATAGTGATTATGAACTTGTTTGGTTATTTTCTGAACAAAAATAATTAAAATTGGTGTTCAGTTTCTAAGTTTAAAACGCTTTTTTGGACGCAAATTTGGGGAGGGCCGATTATTTTTATTATTTAGAAATGGGGGAAGGGTCACAAGTTTTGGGCCAAACTTTTACGGTACCGCAGTTTTATTACATACCATAAAAGATAACAATCACGGTTAGCTTTTATTCAATTGAACCTAAAAGCGTTTTAAGCGAGAAAATGAAGTCAAGATCAACCTCAACTAACCTCATTAGATAGTTAAAAGGGAAATAAGACATTTTCTTCTTTGCAGTAAATACAGCTGTATCAGTGTATTTTATATTTAGTACTGTGGCTAATCCAGGGTAAACATAAATCCAGGAAATTGCCCCTTTTCCAAGGAGGATGGTGACAACCCCAAAACTCCAAAGAAACGGCATTTAACCCCGGAATATTCTACAGAGCTCAGTCCTCCCTCTCCATACCAGGATGGAGGACCCGTTATTTCTGCATCAACAGCGTAATTGGTATCTGCCTCCAAAACAATTGGAGGTTCAAAAACAACATCGAAGGCCTGATAATCTCCTATTTCACTCTGCATATGCCTTGATAAAAAATTGCCTTTTTTAGTTGCGACATAAACGGACGCTTTGTAATTACACACTTTTAGAGTCACTGAATATTCACTGTTGTCGCTACCAAAAAGACGCACTGCATGAAGCTTTATGTTTTTATCTACCGTAAGGGCTATATAATCAGCCTTATTATAATGCCAGCCCTTTTTAAGAGATCTAAACCTTGACATAGTCAGCCATCCAGTTCTCTTGGTTTCAGGAAATCCTACTGGAACATTTAGTACACAGTTATAATACTTTACCATATGGCAGGCTTCTTTGTGGGTAAGTATTTCAGAATCGAGGACGATATCGGCAAACTCTTTTTGTTTCATCAAAGGGAAACGAATTCCCTTAACGATCCGTTCACCAAGGATCCTTCTTTTCACAGAGCCCTCTGCCACCAGGCCCTGCTTTTCACATTCCTTTCCGGCCCAGAAATCGACAGCTTTGAACAATTTTACTTCTTGGATTTTCAACGAATCTTTCTTTACTAATTCCTCCAGCACTGACTTATCGATTGTCACGAATCCATCTGATTTCACAGCTTCCTCTGTTTCTTTCTCGATCACTTTCCAGCAGTGATCCAACAGATCTTTCTCCTCGTATTTCTGCGCGTCCGACAAGACGTGGAACGCGTTTGACGCGTCCAAGTTCTTCTGGAGGTAAGCGGAGCATTTGTCAGCCAAAGAAGACAGCAAGTATTTCTTCGCTAAATACAGCAACTGCATCACATTGTCCGGGCTCAAGTTGGCTTCGTCGCTGTATATGAAACGAAACAACTCCAGGAGGCTCTCGTACTCACAATCAGAGATATCGACAGAACCTTTCGTCGTCTCTGCCAGTTCACCGTAAAACATGGCATAAAACACTGGACTACTGATCGCTAACACGAACTTATGAGCTGGAATCGTCTTGCTTTCACTTCCGCCTTGGGAGTCTCGAACGACGAACTTCACATCGCTCAAGAGTTCTTTGTTGAAAATGGCCTCGCATCTTTCTCTGATAGTACTCCTAGCTGTCGTCTGCCAATACTCTTCCCTGTTTACATCGACAGACATGACTGATACGACTGTGTGGATAAATTTTCGTTCGCTTCGTTGCTCGGTCTGCTGCAAAGTACAGCTTTGGATTTCGTTTTCAGCCTGAAAGAGTCACGCATGGATTGTCATATCGCAGGCTCAATTTGGTGTTCAATGCCTTCGCCGTAACTTGAACTGTACATTGTTTTATCGGGCTGAAAGCTAAATATAAGGGACCAGGAATGTTTTGAAAATTTCGATTGGCTGTATAAACTTTTTTGTCAACCACAACGCCGCTGGGACTAAGTAACGACTGAATTGGCTCAGGATATGTGAAAACGAAAAATGGTTCAGAACGAAGCATCATTTTTCCCTTCGGACCTTTTTTCTTTTTAGGATAAACAGGAAGAGAGAGAGAGAGAGAGAGAGAGAGAGAGAGAGAGAGAGGGGGGGGGGGGGGGGGGAGGGGGGGAGGGGGAGGAGGGGGGATGGCTTAGGGTTCCTGCCTTGCATCCGCCACTGTGTGCCTGTTATTAACATACCTTTATGCAACTTGGTGTCATGACACCAATAGGTCCCGTCATTGTACCCTGTCTACCAATACAAAACATTTCCCCGATGGTGTCTGTCTTAATGTCAATGAAAGGTTGAAGAGAGAATTAATGTTTGCATGCAATTCAGTTATTTTCATGGTATATCGTAATCTGGCACACGTCCATGTTGTAAATATGTGGCTCGGGTTCGATCCTCGGTACAATCACGTTGTACAATCACGTAGATTACGTTTACGTTTTTTTTTTTTTGCCCTGTCCGTCTTATTCTCTTAGCCTGTGAACAGGCTTCTTTTTGGGGAATTGGGTTAGGTTAAAATCGACGAGCGAAGCGAGCCAAGCGCGGACTGGGGAAGAGGGAAGGGGCGGCCGCCCTAACCCTAACCCTAACCCCCCCCCCCCCCCCCCCCCCAATGAAGGGTTCACTTTCATAAATCTTTGAATGCATTGTTTATGTTTCGGTCTACTTTCAGACCAATAGAATCCTGCAAGCTTGACGAGAAAAAACCCAACTATTAGTTAGTGATGTAGCCGATTTAAACCTACAAACTATATTTAGGTATCTCGCTCACTCCAGTTCAGTCTCCGTGTGTTCGCTCGATCGACGCGTCAAAAGGCTTGTAACATTTTGATCCAAAAACACTAAAAACACCTTTTATTATAAAGCATTTTGATGTGACAGCCTCTGTGATTGAAACATGACTTTTCCAAAACAAGCATCTTTTAATTTCCGAGACATGATAAGAGAAATTAAAAAATTCGTGTTAGATTCTCAGTTGAATAAAAGTCAAGAATTGCTCAATTTAAAATTACAACGCTGATAAAATTTAAGAAAAGACTCTTTTAAAATGTAATGTAAATTAGTCCTGAGAGTGACTATTAAATGTGCTGTATTACAGTTTAATACCATTTAATAATAATGTGTAGTACCTTCAATGCCAGCTCCACACAGGCGAAAACCGACGGAGATATAAGGTATCATATCCAGCTTGTAAACATAGAAACCGCTGCAATTTCTTACAAGCATTTTTGCAGATTTAAAACAACACAACTGTGCATGGGAAAAGCAAGCCGACCGTGTGACCGCTCCCTCATTGGCATTCGGATGTCCCCCCGGCATCCAGACTGGAGCTGAAGTACCGCAGTGCTTGGATGCAACACATGAGGTTGCAATGTGCGTTCCTGCTGATCCGTTGAATGCGAACCAGCCTCTGAGAGAGCTGTCATTGAATGGTGTCAAGTTGTTCGAGAAAAATCTTGATCTGCTTTCTTCACTCAGTATGGTAAAGTTTACGCATTCGTTGGCTGTAAATATAATACATGTACACTGCATGTAATTGGTGCTCATTTTAAATATCTTAAAATTTACATTGTATTCAACGAAAGATATAAAATGGCGGGCAATTTATTATATTATTTTACATGCATGTTAATTAGTTCTCTTGGCCTCATTCAGTCTCGTGAAATTTGTTTTGTATGTGTTGCACATGCTGACGAGGCAAAGAGGGCTAATTTACACAGGTATAAACAGGAATATAAAAGGCCCGAGATTTGTTAAAAACTTTTAGTAAAAACACAAAAATTAACGCGATACGTTTCGATGTCTCTGACATCATGATCAAGTAGAAAATGACATAAAGAAAAGGTGAATATAAATAATTGAACCAGATAATTAACATCAGATTCTGTATGAGTTATAAGTTATGTAAATAACGTAGCGCGGGGAGAACTCAAACAAAATGTTAATTATCTGTTTCTCGCTTATTTATATTCACCTTTTCTTTCTGTCATTTTCTACTTGATAATGATGTCAGAGACATAGCAACGTCGTATCGCGTTAATTTTTGTATTTCTGATAAATTGCCCACCATTTTAATAGAGCCAGGGGCGGATCCAGGAAAATTTAGAAACAGGGGAGCCTTAGCAATTGCGGCGAGAGCGCAATCTCGCTCCATAAGCCGCAACAACCTTGCTTCCGCAATTAAACGAATACGGCATCTTATCCCATTTAATATTTTAATCAAAGTTTATAATAGCCTTGTTCAGCCTTACTTTGATTATTGCAGTGTGGTGTGGGGAAACTGTAACAAGGGCCTTTCTGAAAAGCTTCAAAGGCTTCAAAATCGCGCGGCCTGCATTTTAATGTCTGCAAGCTACGATAGTAATTTGGATGATGTGTTCCGGGCATTAGTGGCGTAAACTCTGTCATCAAAGATTAGAAAAGAAATCTATCATGATGTATAAGACCTTGCATAAGATGACACCAGAATATCTACGATCAAGATTTGTTTATCGCGATAACGCGAAATACCGAAAACAAACTAGTTCTTCCACAACCTTGCACTGATTATCTGAAAAGAAGTTTTTCATACAGTGGAGCTCAGTTGTGGAACAACTTACCCACAGACAAGCGTCTTCCTTAAGCGAATTTAAGACAAAACTAAGTCGCCATAGTTTTTAAGTAAAGTTTTAAATATATTTTTGAACATGGCCTCCATGAAAAGCATCTTTTATATTGTACCTCTTATTTGTAGTTAGGAAGTTAGGTAATTAGCTGATTATGATAATTTAAGCTGATGGAAATGCCGTGCATAAATAAAGTTATCTATCTATCTAAAAGTTAAAAAAAAATCTCAGACAAAAGGAGCCCCCTGACTACCCTCCCCCACTCCCCCCTCCCCCCCGTCTCCCCGTCCCCTCGTCCCCCCCCCCCCTCCCCCCCCCCCCCCCTCCCCCCCCCCCTCCCCCCCTCCCCCCGTCCACCTCGGCCCTTTAAATCCGCTAATGAAAACAGTACCTGGCTGAATATTGCTGGCAACAATGATTTCTGAAGGAGTAAAAATGATTAAAGCGAACAGCGAGCTCATTTGTGGGAGCATGATTTCCAGATCACATCACCTGTTTAAAATAAAACAATCTGAAGTCAAATTAACATTTCAGTATGATGAAGTGAGGTTTGGTGTTTCATGTTAATTGTACCGAGTTAGAAACTTTGGTGATGAAAATTAAATAAACAATCGTCGCAAGCGATACCAAATATCATGAAAGTTTAGCCTCGAGCGCGCATCTTCGAAATTTCGCCTTATCAAAAATTTCGCCCCATAAATCAGAACCGGAGCCTGCTATGCAGGCTGATGAAAGTTGAGCCCGGTTGTTTAACGCGCAAATTCATAAAATGGGAAGAATCTTTTGTGTATCGTATATCTTACACTAAACTCATAATCAAAGTTGAATTTAGCTATGAAAAGTGCTTTTAGATAAGAAAAATAGAAACTTTGACTAGTTTTATACACCACACTTGTACTTATTGCCCACTAACTCAATTGCAAGACACGAAAACGTTTAAACTAATCCATGTACAGAACTCCCAGGAGAGCCTCTGAATGGGAATTAGTTTCGCCTCGTTACTATCCTGCCATTTATGGATCCGGATTGCTCTGTATTAAAGGTAGAAAATCTTCATCAAACTCAAATTTACAGCTCGTAATTCGTCATGTAATAAGAATAAAAATTAAACGCACCACCCAGCCATAAAAACTACCTTTTGAACATTTGTCGTCTGCTAACAATTGTATACAACTTCAAAAGGGTGAGACAGGTGCAAACGTATAGAGGTGTTTTCTTCTGTAATCGTCGCTTTCCTCACGGCGTACATGATTAAATTACAATTCGTGTGAACTATTCATGTGTAAATGCATTATTTGTTTCTGAAATTTAGAGCATAATCCAGAAAGCACGCAATAACATGCAACGACAGAAAGAGCTGATCCACGGTTAACAAGACAAAGGACATGTTTTGTTTTGTGAGTAAAATCCATTGTTTGATACATGATATCGGAAGAAAGAACTTCCGTCGTTCTATTTTGCAATTGATGTTGTTTATTTGAACTTAAACAACAGCTCAAGTTTTCATCTTTATAGTCTCACGTTTTTAGTTCTAATTAACATAACTAATTCTCCGTCTATGAGCAATCTGGCCATTGTATTGGCTTTGAGCAGAAGCTGACAGTCAAAAGAAAGCAATTTCGAAGAACAATCACACGCTGACCAATAATTAAAATCATCCAGTTACAATTATGTTTCATGTATAAATTATATCTTGAAAAGTTCGTGTCGGGCCGAATTTTAAGTGTCTGACCAAATCTTGTGTTTTGCAGACAGTCAATATTAACAGAAATATTATCTTTCATCATTTTTTTCGATCGATATTACCTTGTTAAAATGAAAATTGGAAAGAAAACTTATTCATTCTCAACAATTTTGACTTCTCGCTATTTTTTACGGTTAACTTGAATTTTTACTTTCGTCCAGTGACTAATAGCCATTAAAAAGAAGGGTTCGTTGTCGTCATATTCCGGTCCCGGGGTGTATAAATGAACCATTATTGACAGGTTAAAACCATTTTTTAAAATTTCAATTAAAAATCATGGACCGATTAGGGACGGACCATTATTTTTTTGACGGGGGGTTTGGGGGGGGGGGGGGGGGTGGGGTTGGAAAATTTTGAAATAAATTGTATGCGGACAAAAAATAGAGAAAAAAATTGTTTGCTGAAAGTATGGCAGTTGGACGGAGACCCAAAAGACTGTTTGCAGTAGGTGCCGTATATAAAAAAAATGTTTGCATGTGAAAATTTTCCAACTACCCCTCCCCCCCCCCCCCCCCCCCCCCCCTGGTAAAAAAAAAATAATGGTAGGTCCCTTATTATCGTTTTTTTTTTCACAAAGAGCTGTTTTCGATGGCTTTGGTTTTGCATTACTACGCTTTGTGATTGGCTAAAAAAATATCGAGTCACTTTCTCAACCAATCAAAACAAAAACAATTGCTCGCACGAATTTCCCTACACTTGGCGCCGGTTACGTATTTATTTGCCTCGAATTCTGATTGGTTCATTAGATTGTCTTCATCTGTTTTAATTGACCAGATATCAGGCTTAAGAATATTGCTATTAGTTACATTATATTGGTGTCTGATTTCCTTACAAAAATAAAACAAATACTGACGTTGAGTTATTAGTCTTTATTGCTATCTAACAAGCGAGATTAAACTAAGAGATCATGACACAATTCTAGTACCAAAACGCACGGTTCAAAAGGTAAAATATTGAAAATTTAAATGATTTAATTCTATTACAAATTTCCTTTCCTATTTTTTAGC
>JAJLRJ010000001.1:6096856-6431856 GCA_024195265.1 Dendrophyllia cribrosa | reverse complement strand
TTAGCTTACAAACGTAAACTCGGCTGGTTCCTGACTACATTGAACGTTTAAAATTGTGCAAAAATGATGGAAACGGCTGTAGAAAAATTTACACGGTGAATGTTCATGAAATCTTCATTACGAAATAAATACTAAAATAACGCCTGTAATTGGTGTATTGCGACTGAGACAACGTGTCTTCAAAAATGACATAAAAACTAAAACAGTTTCATCCTTGAGCAACTGCAAGAATAACTAACCTTTGGGGTTGGTTGTTTCAGGAATCAATGAAGTCAACACAAAGGAATGCAGCCAGGATAAAAAGAAAAAACATGGCCGATTCGAGCACCTGCTCACGAGATTTGGGCAAAAAGCATGTTTTCAACGGGAAGATCTGCAAGCGCTTGTCGTATATGGAGATAATACCAAGAGACAACTCATTTAATTGGTACAGCGGTTTGTTTGAACATAGCTAATTTTAAACTGGATGTTGGGGCAAAATTGAAAATTAATTTTACATTAGAATTTCCATGGAAAGAGTGCATAAACATTTATGTGACTTACAACACTATTTACTGATTAGGTGGCTGAAAATTTCTGAAAACCGACTACATTTTAATAGTACGGCAAACATATTTTAAATGGACGTACTTAATGGGTGGCATTTTGTTAAAACCTGACCATCTCATGAGAAGA
Source organism: Dendrophyllia cribrosa (assembly GCA_024195265.1). NCBI lineage: Eukaryota > Metazoa > Cnidaria > Anthozoa > Scleractinia > Dendrophylliidae > Dendrophyllia > Dendrophyllia cribrosa. The sequence continues at coordinate 6,431,181 of JAJLRJ010000001.1, read as the reverse complement.
ATCTGCGGCCAGTATGGATAGACCAGAAATGACTGAACGGAATACGTAAATTGCCATCTGATGGATGTCTGTTAAAACATCAACTAATTATCCCAAAGCTATTAAACAACTTGAAAATAAACTTAGAAAGGAATAGTTAATATTCTTTATGTATGCTATTAAAAGGGATGCAATTCGACTTTTAAATTCGATGCAATTGGACTTTTAAAGCTATTAAACAACTTGAAAATCAACTTAGAAAGGAATATTTAATATTCTTTATGTATGCTATTAAAAGGGATGCAATTCGACTTAAAAAATTGTGTAAAAATGTTTCTTTAAGACTCTGACGCCTTTGTAGATTTATAAGTTTAAACTGGTGATTGTTGATAAAATTAGAACAATGAAAAATTCCGCTATGCGTCTGCAAAAATGACAGAAAGCAAAAACATAATATTATTGAGCAACTAAAACTGCCGCGAGACTGCTGCGACCAGTCGACGTTTTAATTAAAACCCGTTTTGAATTCGTGCGGCGTTGGTCGCCGCGACTAGATTTTTTGCCGAAATTGAGAAAGTCAGCTAATCGCCTCGTGTCTGTCGACAAGAGGCAAAAAAAATAAATATGTGACGCATATGTAAGTAAATCCGTGAAAAATTATCTATGGTTAACGTTGTGTATAAAGACAAGGTTATAACTATTACTTGTAAAACCCCTGATAAAAATCGTAATAGTCGGCCGAAACGCCTAGGAGAAGGAACAAGTTAATAATTTATAATTCGTTTGTTTTGAGAATAGTCTTATACCGAAATGCGTATGTCGTACCCATACGTTTTGATCAACGTTAAAAACAGGTTTGCTTTTAAAGCTGGAGAGCATTTTTCAAATTCAAAGAACGAGCATTTTTTTTTTTCAATTTTCCCGTGTATTTTATAACCAGTCATTTTTAAAGGAGATCGTGCGCAAACAGGACTGCCTTTAAATTACAGAGAGTATTTCGCAAATTCAAAGAGCAGGACTTTTTCAATTTCCTTGTGCATTTTATTACACATCGTACTCCGCAAAACGTGTATAGAAATGGATAGATCGCTGATACATCTAGGCTCAGTCTCCAGCCGTGGGTGTCTCGATGCGCCCGCGCTATCTCCCCACCTCACGGCTGGGCGCACGGGTTTGGTTATTGTTTACATTGACCAATCAGAAACGAACCCGCCGAAATTTGCGGGGCATAAATTAGCGGGTATTTGCATAAATAAACAAAGATGGCGGACTATGCAAGCTTTAACAGGCGGGTTTGAAAATGCTTGCTCGTACGCGCTTCAGAAGTTTGGGTTTGATAATTTCAGGGAGAAACAGAGTCTTGCTATGAAGAAACTTATTTTGGGACGAGATGCATTTGTCATTCTACCGACTGGTTCGGGTAAATCCTTAATTTTTCAAGCTTTTCCACTAGTGTTGGATCACTTCGAAGGAAAGCAAAGTTCGCATCAATCTTTTCTATTATGTAAATGACGTGTCCATTTTCCGCATAATTGTAATGACGTCATGGACAAGCAACCAAAGCCGTGCGCCCAGCCGTGAGGTGGGGAGATATCGCGGGCGCATCGAGACACCCACGGCTGGAGACTGAGCCTATGATACATCCCCAGTCGTTTCTCTTGGCAAGGCGCGGTAGAAGCGCGCGGGGGATGCACGGAACGAGGAACGAGAGACGCGCGTGGGTGATGGGAAGGAGGAAAAGGAAAGGGATAGACTTCCCTCTTTTCTCCTTCCCATCACCCCTCGCGCTCCCCTCGGCCGCGCTTCTCTCGTTTATTGAGAGACGACTGGGGACGATTCAGGATAGATCGTGCACAAAGATTTTGAGCAACTGAAAAAAATGCTGTGTTTAAACTCGGAGAGCATTTAGCAAATTCAAAGCGCAAGACCTTTTTAATCCGAGATTAGCGAAGCGTAATGAACGGGCTATCGAAGACGATGGCAAATTCACTCACTCACTCACTCACTCACTCGCTCGCACTCAGCTGTAAACTGTTTCGTAACAAGAACACTGGAATCCAGCGATAAAAATGACTAATTTGTTGTAAACAAATATAAACAACAATAAGCTTAAAGATGTTTCCCATTTGGAGTCTTTTAATGCAAAATTAAAACCGATCTACAGAATTCAAACGGACTTTTTAATTACGCGCGACCGATTACTGAGTGTTTCCCCAGGTTAAAAAGCCGCAAAAATGTCGTTTTGGGCTGGAAATAAGGCCAACTGAGATTTTCGGAAAGGACTGAAAGGATAAAGCAGCTAATAATTGTAAATTGTGATAACAGGAATTATTGCTATTTAGTTTCACTGTGTAAAAATATTAAAATCCAGCGTAGAATAATTTTCTCTTAGTTTTCCAGTGCGATAACCATAACACCTGTTGTTAAGATTAGCGTGAACTGTTCTCACCCTATCTTAGCTGTAAAGTGTAAGAACCCGCAAAAGTTATTTTGTTAAGTTGTTAGTACCTTGCGTTAGTTTGAAAGTAATTAATGTTGCAAAGCTTGGTTTTAATCTCATCCAATAGGACTATGATGTAATTCAAATTGTGCGTTAGGTTAGTCTCAAATACAAGTTAGTGCTTTGTAAGACGTGAGATGGAATGCACCCGGTGGGGCTATGCCCCCGGTCGAGTTGCCGGTTATTACACTCTGGTTGCATTCTAGTTATTGTTCTAAGAAGTAAGGAGTGTTTTGCTGTCGAAGTTGTTCCGTCTGTTCTATCGACTCGGAGATATTATCTGCTGTGACAGATCCCGGACTTCCCGAAGCCAGCGAGTGTTCCACCAGGTTAAAAAGCCATCATAGGGAATTGTCCTTGGTGCCAAAGAACCTGTCTTCACAGTACAGAAGCGGATCCAGGGGAGGGGTTGAGGGGGTTGCCCCCCTCCCCCCTTTGAGCAGCATTTTTTTTTTAACTGATTGTTTGACTTTTCTTGTTCCTCCCTTGTGGCTCATAAAAATGATAGAAGATAGAATAAAATTGTTTTATACGTTAGTTGTTTCACTTCCATCAATTGACAAGTTAGGAAAAGATAATGTCTTAGGAATGCTGAAAATAGCGTTTTAGAAGGTAAAATCGGAAATGTTTTCCGCGAGGGGCATGCCCCGGACCCCCCTAGAAGCTAGCTCCTACGGCGCTCGCCGTCCACGCCCATGGCGTGGAAAGTTATTAAGGCGGGGCTCTACCTGAATGCCATTTTTCCGCCACTTATCATGGCTTTAATGGAAATATCTCGTTCACGTTTCAAGCAATCCAAAAATCCTTCACTCATTACATGAATCTATGTTGTGGGATGTTTTGTAAATTTTTGGGTGATTTTGGGGTATTTTGGGGAGGACATAGTTTTTCTCAAAGGATTTGTAAAATTTAGAGAATTAAGAAATATTGAAGATTTAGTGAAGTTTTAAAATTAGAATTTGTAGTTAATAATTAATAGACAGACACCAAGTTGGTCCACTAGCAACCTGGGTGCTCTTGCGTGGGTATCGACTGTCTGTTGGTGTTCCAAAACTCATTTTCTTTCTCCTATCCCTTCTTAAAACCTCTTAAAATTTCATTAAAATTAAGGTAGACCCCCGCCTTAAGGTATACAACCCCCCTTTCAGTAATTCCTGGATCCGCCCCTGCAGTAGTGCAGCACAAAAGCTGTCGTCACAACTGATTCGGGGGATACATACATACATATATACATACTTTATCGAGACTCCATTCAACAGGGCTTTTCGGTCACAATGTTAACTATTACATTATACTGGTAATGAAGAAAACTTATTTACAGTAATTTAATTAAATTCAAAATATATTCAAAATTATTTAAGTATATTCAAAATTATTCAAGTATATCCAAAATTATTCAAGTATATTCAAAATTATTCAAGTATATTCAAAATTATTTCATATGAAATAAAATTTTCTGATCGACGCTAAAATATTCAGCTATGACAACCGAATAGGTCAACCAGTATTATCTTTCAGACAGTTTTCTTCGAAGGCATGCATGCACTCTGAAAATGATATGAAAAACAGTACAACGCCATTCCAAGCCTTTTCCTATAAAACGTTCCTTGTCGAGTGCCCCTGATTCATGCACAAAATAAATAACTTTTGTTATTAATTTTACTAATAATAATGCAGTGACGGGTAGGCAGTGTGCGAGTTAAAGCGAAAAAAAAAACAATGAAAAACAACATGGGGTCCGCAATTAATTTGCGCATTTTAGTTAAACGCACATTGTATAACATCGCACTTTTATTTCGAAAAAATAAATTTTAAAGTAAAATCAATCGACAGTTATAAAGATGAGTATGGTGCAGTAAACGTGACAACTAAAAATCCCATCAAGCTGTTAATAACTATACTATTTATATAACAAAAGATATTTGTTTGCCCACACTTAGGTACTAATCATTCATGATATTCTAGTCACTTAGTACCTTCGGAATAAAATGTCATCACTTCTTGATTGAAAGGGGCAAAGAATAGTTTCAACAATTACACTGCACTGGACTAGTGATTGACGTAAACTGTGTCTAGACTGAAGCTGCTTTTCATTTACCTTTCTTAACTTAGCTTTCAAAGGAATCTTTCCAATAAACCGCGTTGTTTTAATGCCAGTCGTGACTATTAAAACAGGCTATCGAATATGACAATATAGAAAACAACGTTGAAACGTTTTAAGACAAAGGATTATATATTGAAAAAATAATAATAATAATGATATTGCCTGTTTACAAAGAAAGAAAAGAAGGAAGGAAGGAAGCCGTCAAAGAACTCGCAAAGTGTTTGTCTTTTAAGATCTTAGCATATATTTAAGACGACTCCTGGCGTAAAGAAAGGAACTTACCCGACAATGGCCTTAATCACTCGACACGCATTCCCTATACAAAATAAAAGTCATGATTCAGTAGTACTGAGGAATCGAATTTTCAGCCCTTGAGAACTAAAAGGGAAAACGTTATTTACTTAATGCAGCATACGTTTTTGGTGACCGTCCTATACGTTGCTTCTCACCACGGGAAGTCAGTAACTGCACGTATCAACCTTGGGGATAAACAGCGGTTTGTATTTTTTATAGTACTGTGCTGTGATATTATTTTACATATTTACCTTAAGAATGTCACACCTTGTTTTAAGCCAATCAATTTGCGAAACCGGACGCTTTCTATTTTCAATAGCTTCTAAATGTCAGAATGTCGTCCTAAAAAACAGTGGTTATTGTCCATAACATAAAATGCTGGATGCCCTTCTGAGTTCATATGTAAATATCTCTTAGTGGCACACTGTCAGTTCATATTAATTATAAACTAAATAAGAATACGAACAGTAACAATCATTTTCACCAATTAGGACTTATCTGGTAGCGAATTCATTTATAATGTCATTATGTATCCCTTCGGCGAAACACACACAGGACGAACGAACTCAGACAATACACATACTTGCATTATTAATTACAACCGGTTTTACTGCTGTGTGCAGACCCAGGTTTCTTCAAACATGATTCGTTGGCCAAATAAGGTGGCTTAACTGAAATAGTTTTTTGGTCTCCCTATTTAGTATATTTGGAGGCAAAACAATTAGAGTTATACTTTGCGAATCGCCATTACATTTTAGTCTGAAATCAAGATAATATTACAGTATTAATTTCCCATAGCTGTATCGAGGTTGGCGTTGTTATGGTAACACCACTGGGCTTTTCTTTTAAGTATGGCCTCAAAACAGACATATCTTCAATTTTCTTTAGAATTCCACGGTGAATTCTGTTTAAATTTTGCCCCTGTGTTCTACCTGAGTACCATGTTAAAAACAAATCCGGTCAGAAATTTTAAAGAATTCGTTTTTTTCTCTGTTGACAGATATTTTTCAAAACTTTGAATAAAGCAAAGAATGAAAAGCATTACCGAGTGGAAACAGAAGTTCGGACGTCGTAAATTTAAAATTTCTTAACATTTTGACACGACAAGGGTAAATTCCAATCCAGTCTGCGCGCGCCAAAAAAAATATATTTCGAGCCACAGTTTAACTGAGATGACAGAGTAGTCAAAGTAAATACTGCCCTATTGAAGTATTAAAAAAATAACATAAATATCTCAGTACAGTGAGATTCGCCAGTTAGCCTCGCCTGCAATGATTCGTGTGTCTTGATTTGCTAGTCGTCATTCGGCCCGTCACGATTTGTCTATATAATTGTGAGAAAATGGTGAAGGAGATCTTGTTTTTTGTGGACGTTTACATTTCAGGAAGTATTTACACTTTGCGCTTTTAATGGGCGAATTTCTTCACCATTGTCTTATCTTATCTTATCTGGTGAATCATCTTTGCAGAACCTGGGTCTGCAAACTACAGTGAAACCGGCAAATAACACATAATCTCCTATAACATCTCGCCAACCTCGTTCTCGGGAAGAAGATATACCCTGGGGACGAGGTTGGCATTTCAGGTCTACGCGATTATATTGGACTACACCAACAAGTCACTTTCCGCACGACTTTGATAACCTTACTGTGAGCTTTTATATTTGCATTGAATGACTGCTGATCGTTCCCTGTGCACATCAACCTCGTTCCCGGGGTTTTTCCCTTTTTTAAAATTGGGAGGGGCCTCTCAATTTTAAAAAAGGAAAAACCCTGGGAACGAGGTTGTGTGCACATATATCCCATGTGGGAGCTTTGCGCAGTATCAATTTTGATTTCAAAATCCTAATTATGGTCGTTAAACTTAGAGAAGTCCCAATCTTCTCTCAGGGAAAATTCTGCAATAAAACGAGACTGGCCTGCATGTAAGTTGAAGTTTAATTTGAATTATATTTTGCCATTAGTCCGAAACGAAGAAGTAGCATGAGAAGCAAGCGCGCTAGCTTGTTGCGTCATAATTTAAAGGGAAACTTGCGGGTGCTCACAGCTGCAGGAACGAAGGAGTTGTGAAATGAAATACCAGGGATGTGGGGGGACATGTTTCTCCTTCGTTCAATGGTTCAATAATCAAGCGCGCGTGGTTCTCGTGACAGTGAAGTAGGGCTGATAACAGCTAGAATCGAGAAATTAACTTTCGCTTGGAAATACGATACTGTATCCCTGAGAGGGACGAAGAACGGACACGAAAGAAAGATGAGATTTTGTTTGCGCATGCATATTACACGGATCAGTTTTAACTCAAACGAAGTGTCCTGCAGAAAAAAAAAAACGTCTAAGAATTGTAACAAAAAGAAAAAATTTACTAGCCATGACAAAACAGCAATAACATTACAAATGCTGTCTATTCCATCCTTCAGTGGATCGTGATATCACTCTAGTCTCAGTTTTTTCTGTTTCCACTAGTGACCTTTTCGCTAAAGTTGACGATCTTTTATGTCGTTATTACGTTTGGCATGAAAAATGACGGTTCAAGTTGAATTTAATATAAAGCAATAAAGTTACGTTATTAAAAATTGAGCAAACAAAAGAACGTCCTTCACTTGAAATTCTAGCCTGAAATGTGACGGAGCCAAAGAAACGTTTTCAAGGGAAAAACTCGGAAACGTTTATGCTTAAAGCTATCCTACCAAATTGTTATTATTTACGCGAGATTAAATGCAGGAATGATGAACAGTTATCTTTGCACGTCAATTTATGGACAATCTCTACTCCAAGGTAAAAAAAAATACATAACATTATTATAAAAAAAATTATATATGTCTGGTTCTGTTCAAATAATTTGTATTGTGGAAGGAAATATACAGGACATAAATTGTACTGACATGTTATTTCTGATGTCAAAATAGCAAAACTTAGCAACTCAAAATTCAGGGAATAATATATAAGTGATTGAAAATGTACCCTAAATCTCTGAAATATATTTAGACAAATCGTTTGAAAATATGTATCCTAAATCTCCGAAATATAATGTCGTGAAATCTCGAGGGCAAACTGCAAAACAGTCGTATGCGAGCGAGCAGCGAAAACAAATGACTGTTTTACACTCTATACATATGGCGAGATATATTTGAGAAATGAGAAAGCTATGAAACTGATTATTTACTGATAATATACAGAATAGAAATATGTTTACCCGGATACCACAAGTTCTCTCGCGGCACGCTTTCGGGAGAAGTCGGCGCCGGACTTAAAATAAAAAGTAAAAAAAAAAAGTAATATGAGGGAGAGGTGAGAATGCGGGAAAAGTCTCTGGCACCCACCCATTTCAAAATTCGTGTCCGGTTTAGCGAGTGTTACAATGTCAAAAACCATTTTTTATTATTTTTAACGATTTTGCATTACAGTAAAATGAAAAGAGTAGTTGGCAAGAGGTGACAACATTTTGAAATGAATTAAGATGTTTGAACACTCATCTTGTTCTTGGAAATGTATTAAATATGTAGATGTACCCAAACTTGGGTGGATTTGGGTGGACTTGGGTGGACTAGCTCGAATGGTTCGTATGTTCCCTTCTAGTCCTTCCCCACTGCAATAATATAAATATATTTTTTTCTTTCTTATGTAATTTAGCTAAGTTTTCTTCTTTATATATGTATATATATATATGTTCTATGTGTGATACCATTGTTTCAACTAATGCAGTGGAAATGGAATAAATTAAATTAAATTAACTTGATCTCATTTAGCACAAAGTTCTCTCGTTATTTAACTAAGGTACCAAATTTTGTCATTATAATATAAAAATAATAGTTATGACAGAACGAAAAAGAAGCAGATAAACTCTGTTGACTATGTCGAATAGCTCTCGAGGAAATAAGAATGAAAGTAATTGAGCTGCATTTTGCAACCCTATTCTAGACTAAACACCGAAAAACCCTACCCTATCCTAGATCTATTCCAGACTCGCTATTTTCCAGAAACTCGTTCACTATCACAGTTATTAGTTAACAGGGGTCAATAAAAATGCCCACCGTACCGATTTTTAAATGCCATTTGCCAGTAAACCTTGTCTAGAATAAATTCTTCACGCAACTGGTCAGTTTCGCGGAAAATGATACCCTGATCTAGACCAAAAATCTCTGATTACTACACCCTATCCCAGACTAAACTGCCTGAAAACCATACCCTTCACAGCGGCACATACCTATATAGCTCATATATGGGAGTACCCACCCCCCCCCCCCCCCCCCCCCCCCTCACCCCGGGAAAGGAACAAGCTTGTAGATCCTGCACTACATCTGGTTTGTGAATATGAACATGAATAATTTAAAAACTTTCAGTAGCTAAAGTTTTACAGTTATACGTTGTACTTCTTTTATTAGAGCTCGCGGTTTTCAATTGAGTATCGAAAGTAATTACACAATTGCTTTGGTTTTGCATTGCTATGCATAGTGATTGGCTAAAAGATCTCGCGCCACTTTCTCAGCCAATCAGAAGTAAAACTAAAACCAATCATGACTTGCTCGCACGCGTATTCCCGCGCTTGGTGCCGGCTACATGTCTTTGCTTCAATCTCTGATTGGTTCATTGGATTGTCTGCGTCTGCGCTGTGGTTCGTCAGAGTAATTACTTTGGTTTTGGTTTTAAGCCGCGGCTTTACGACACTCAAGAGAAAACCACTTAATTCAATTTTTTTTAGTTTTTTTTTTTATTCATAGGTGTCCAGTTTTCTTACAAAAATTAATACGGAATAATACTTATATATAGTGTTCTTGCCATCCATTCCGGTGATTAAACAGACTTATTACTGCAATATTTACCTAGGTCTGCAAACGTACTGTCAACTATACGTTAAACACGAAGTTCCGGTCATAAAAAGAGCCTGACCTGGCCATTCTCACCTCCAGTCATCAATCAACCACTGAAGCATTAACAAAAAATGACAAACAACATGCGTCATTACAGAGACCATTGCAAACACAATTTGGAAAAACTTTATGAAAGTTATATCAGAACTCTTTATGAACTTCTATTTCTTTTTTTGTTCAGGTAAAATCTTGGTTTATTAGATTTTTGAAGCAAATTATATTTAAAGGACGCGCCAGTTAACCACGTTTTGTGACTGAAAGACGCGTTAATTTGCATTTCACACCCAAACGGTGTGAAATGGAGGAGCTAAGCCTTTTATACTGGAACTTCGTGTTTAACTAAAACATATTAAAAATTTCAATTTAATTCGATTACGAATTTCCTGTCTTATTTTTATAAACATAGTGTTAGATTATTTTTCTTATTATTCTTTCTTGTATATCTTCTAATTTGCCTTAATGCATTGCACAAGCAATGAACATCATGTTATGAAAAACGATAATGATTTTGAGAATGAATATTCACTTCTTTCAAATTACGACATATTAATCCTTTAACTCCCAAAAATTCAAAAAAAATCCCAAATTTCGTTATGTAAAATATTGAAAAACAAATAGTACCATATGCAAAAGTACTGCTGAAGAGGTTTCGTTTGAATGGTCACACAATAGGATTTTATCAACAGACTCAAAGTTAGAACAACACACGTCTCCATTACTTGTGTCTGGGAGTGTGGAAACGGTTCAACTTTGAACTCGATCTGTTGAGTTCTTAAGAAGAAATGATTTGCTAGAGAAGATTATTGGTGACTTTCACTTGAAAGTGTCATATTCAGTTGACCAATCGCAAATAGTTTTGCGAACGTGGGATGATTTTCTACATTTCAGTGTTTAACCTTTTTCTAAACAAAAATCACTTCACTCTGAGTAAGAAATATATAATTATACACTTCGCTTTTAAACGACATATTAATCCTTGAAATATGTTTAAAGGGTCTGAAAAAAAGAAGGTATTTACAAGGGAGGATTTTTGTGACTTTCAATTGAAGGTGGAATATTGAGTTATAACCAAGCGCAAATAGTTTGTTGAAAGCGGCATAATTTTCTACATGTTTAACCTTTTTCTAGCTGAACGTCATTCCGCTCTGCCAGACGATGTATATTCACTGCGCTTTCAAATGACATTCCGGTATTAAACTTTGAAATCCGTTGAGAGGTTTTGAAAAACAAAAATTACTCGTAAGAGAGAATAACAGTGAATTTCACTATTCTATTACACATGAATTTCTTCATATTAGGTCTTCTTCCCATAAGAAATATATAATCACTTCGCTTTTGAAATTACATATTATAAACTTTGAAATCCGATGAGAGATTCTAAAGAAAACCATATTTACATTTATATTTATATGATGGGGTAGCAGCCAGGAGGGAAAAGCTGAGTTCAGTATTGGTGTCTTGAACTCATTTTCTTTCACGAAATGTATGTTCTGTTATCTTCCAAATGACTCATGGGATTAGTCTTTCAAGCGTAAGGTCTCTCTCTCGGCAATAAGCTAGGGGCGTTGGGCTGATCTATTTACTGGCGGCTAATATTTCGTAGTACCAAACCTTGCATTCAGTTTCATTGTTTTATCACACTTCAAGTGAAGTCTGGCTCGAGCACCTCTACATTAGAGTCGGGAAAAACCGATCCCGGCAATGAGTTTTATTTATGCGTTGTGTGGACCTCTCTGCATTCAAACGTTTCTAGGGGCGTTCCTTGGTATTCCGGCCGTCAGAGCTTCCCATAAAATCGTGGTGTTTAAAGGTCACAATTGTTATGAACTTTTTTCTTCGTTGGACACAAGCCAAGCACAACAATATATACAGCAATAATGAGGCGTACATCATATCTGATCTCTGTGGCCACGACCACGCAGTCATGATACGGCATGGGTGTAAACTAATAATAGATTTTACTGATTGGAAATAATTATCAAGGCGCACGGAGATCTTCTCTGTTACCTTATTTTGTCTCTTGTTTGAAAAGGCAATGAAAGCTATCAATTGTTAAGAAGGACCAGGCAGGCTTTATCGCTTCAACCTGAATTTGCATGTGTCTAAATAAAGTTGCTTTACCTTAACGTTTTTTTACCTCTTAATTAAAAGAATCGTTCTTTATGCCAATAAACCTTGTTTGCTCCACCAAATATAATCTGAATGGGCTCACCTGGCGGTCATGAATGCAGGAAACAAACTCAAAACCAAACGTTTTGAGACGAAGAATTATCAACTGAAAACAATAATGAAAAAATGAAACAAAAATTATAAACAGATAAGCACAGAATCGCAACTGTTTTTTAAAACATTAAAATGTTTTATCGGAAAATGATTGCTAGTTTAGAGAGAGATGAAACTTACCTGCTTCAGTGAAACTTACCAAATAGTCGACGCATCTCACCTATACAAAATGAAACTTATGATCAGTGAAAATTGATTATACATTGTTATAAACAAGGGTCAAACAAGAATGGCATGTGATCAATAAGGAAATGTACTTTACGTGAAGCCCATATGCTTAAATTCTCATACAATGCTTTGTTTCTTTCTTTATAGCAATATCTTACCTCCGTTGAGGATAAATAACAAACCGCAAATTACAAAATTCATTATCATGTTTTCTTTCAGCTATATTTACTTTAAAATTCATACCTTGTGTTAAGGCCGATCGATAAACGAGAGAGGTCTCTTGCTAAGAACACTTTAATCGGCGATATTGTGTCAGAATGTTATCCTGAAAAAAAGGGTTATTGCCAGAATTAATTTCGAAAACGTCTTAATGAAACAAGACTTAAATTAGAACGTATGCAAATATCGGTTATATTAAACCAAATAACCAAATATATTATATCATCACAAATGAAGACATACCAATATTTCGGCTACCTTTAGCAACCTTCCCATGCTAAAATTAAGGGTATATAACACAGACAGGAATACATCGGGTATAGAAGACTTCAAGTTACTTTGGACTACGTACGATAAGTCCCTTTTTATCAGCCGGAGAAGAAAAACATTTTGTCTCTGTACACGCGTGAATGGTGTTTTTGTAATCATGGATAGCTTATTTCCCAAAAAAAGTCCTCGTATCAACGTGGGAACCCTAATGGTACCGGTAATTGCACTACGAGAAGTCCTAATTTTCTATCTTGAATAGTGGGAGCGCGAGCCCCGTTACCGGGACGAATTTTTTCGTGTGTTCATATGTAAAATGTCATCCTGGTTACCGGGATGACATTGTGTACGTGATGGCGTGCATGAGAATATTAACTCACGATTTTTTTTGCTGTAATCCTGAAAATTCTTATATCTTTACTCATTTAGCATAGAGAAATCATTTTTTATCTTCAACAGAAACGCGTGTGAATTTCAAATTTTTCCATCCCGGTTCATGTGGGAAAATTTCCAACCCTTTTACTGAGTTACCGGCTGGTCAAACCGAGATCTCGGTAACCAAGCCAGCCCGCCTTCTCGTATGAACACGTCACAAATAGGAGTGAGGCGAGATCTCTGTAACCAGGCCAGCCCGCCTTCTCGTTTGAACACATCATAACAACAACAACAACAACAACAACAAAACACTTTATTAAATAACAAATAGGAGTGAGGCGAGATATCGGTAACCGGGCTGCCCAGTCAACTGAGCTCATATGAAGGGCCCTAATCAGGGCGCTATTGTTGACTTGCACCTTGAAATTTACACTTCACATTTCCAACCGTTTAATTGTCAACAACTGAATTTTGCGAAGAGACCCAAGTATTCCCAAAGCTAAATATATTGACCAATCACAGCCGACTAGTACTGACCATGCAAATTATTATGCCGCGCGCCACAAAAAAGGTACTGTTTGTTAGTACTGATAATGTTTTTACTTAGAATTTACTGGCACATCGATCGGCAAAAAATGCTGATCCACCTCTCCATACGCATGCCTTGGGAGGAAGGCCGTGCTGTCCCCAGCCAACAGCTACCACATGTGTAGTGTAAAGTTGACGCTTAAAGGAGTGCTTTACATAAGCTTTGGCCGAAGGCTCTAGTATTTTTGTACTAGAGTTCCCAGGCGTTCATTGAACACTGAGTTAAGCGATCTTCGGTGAGAAGTTCCCTGAAGATTTTGGTGTTTTTTTCACTGAGCTTTTTGGTCGGTCAGTTTAGTTACCCATCCTTTTTTTGTCCGCGGACAACTTGGCTTAACTTTTCGGAGTTTTGCCTTTTTCCACCGTTATGTCCGTGGGGCTGGATTGTGCGCGTAGCTGTTTGGTGACCTTCCCGCCCGCCATTTACAAGACCTCTGGCGTCGACGATATCGTCCCACTTCTGGCCCCCGTCCTCCGTCCTGCCGGCTGATGTCACGTGCATCCAGTTTTTGCTACAGGGAAAGGTCCGTATCTCTTTCTAGAGTGCGGACTCTGCCTCTGTTCTTCTGGAAGACGGTCTCCATTGCAATGGCGTTAGTCTTCCCGTTCAGCCCGCCGAGCCTCGCTCGCGCGTGGTTACGTTCGTGACTGCCCTGTCGAGGTTTCCGACGCTTCTGTGAAGGAGTTGTTGGCTCCTTATGGGGATGTCCGCAAGGTGGTCCAGGTGCCTTACAACAAGTTTCCTCGTCATCAAGGAGATCCCTCTCGTTCTCCGCGTGATGGGCTTCGATTGCCGGGTTTGGTACGCTGGCCAGCCTACTGTCTGCCCGATCTGCAGGAAGCCTGGTCATCGTGCAAAGCAGTGTCCTTACCATGGAAAGTGCCGTCGCTGTCACAAGCCCGGTCACGTTGCTCGGCAGTGCAGGAGGGACTGGGGTGCTGCTTCGGCGGCTCCTTCGGGTCTGAGTGTCTCTACCGTGCCTGCTTCGTCGGATCCCGTTCCCCCTCCAGCTGCTCAGCCTGGCGGCGAGATCGTCGATCCGGCCGATTCCTGTTCGGAGAGCGAGGCGTCCCTCATGTCTGGCGACCTCGCAGTTGCTGCCTCCCACGGTTCTGGCCCTGTCAGCCCTCGTCGGACGCACTCCAAGGGTAAGGCCCGGTCCCCCTAGTTCGGAGGATAGGGTTGACCAGGGTGCGGGAGAGCAACACAATGCTCCTGCTCCTGGTCAGGGTCTGTCTCCTCCAGCGATGGCTGTCTCTCCGGAGGGGCCGGATGCTTCACTCCTCCATTCTCATCGCGAGGTTTGGGAGGACCAGCTTCAATGGGAGGAAGCCCAGTTTCAGCCTCAGCCACCCCTATGCTCTTCGAGTCTACCCCCCCCCCCCCCCCCCCCCCCCCACCCAACTACTGTTTCTTCTGACCCGTCTGTGCCCTCGGGTGCCCCCGTGTCCCAGGGTACACCTGTGCCGGGTGGTGCTCCGGTCCCCTCTAACGTCTCTTCGGATGGCTCCGCTGTGGCCTCCGTGGCCATAGAGTCCCCCCGGGCCTTATGTGTCCTAAATGGGTTTGGGATCTGTTTGCTGGTGCGCCGATATCTGAGCGTTCAGCCCTCGACCTCAAGTTGCTCCATCCGGGATTTGGTTCCTGTAAAGGGGGTTCCTCCCTTACGGCTGCGCAGATCCTGCTAGTCCAGCATCTGATCGTGGACGGGACCATCACCTTCGGGGACGAAGATCTTGCAATTGTCTCCGTGTCCGCGGATCGATCACATAAATCGTTGGAACCCAGTTCTAGCACCACGATGCTGGGGGCGGTGCTGCGAATAGCCCGCAAATCGCACCGTATCATTTTGTCGACTGTTCGCCCTCCGATTCCTTTAAATTCGACGTCGCATACCTTAGCAAGGTCTAAGTTTTGATGGTATCGGTCATCCTCGCAATTCTGGCTGATAAAGTCCCTTTGTCTTCGAACAAACGAATGACCTAATATCAACACACGTGGTTTTGCCTTTGTGTTCATATTTATGAAACGCATCGAAGCATGTTAAAAAAACAACCACCTCCCGTGAAAATAAAGAAACATACTCAACTTCGTGTCAATTTTCTTGGTGTAATGACGTCAACTTTCTCCTCACGGGCAGTCAAAGGCGAATTTTTTCTTACAGTGTTAAAAACGTTCGCCTGCACCAAAGCTAGAGACAAAGAGGCCGATAACCAGGCCTCCATTCTCTTAAGTATGCTGCTAAGAAAGTCCCGGATGTAAAATGATCTCCGGACAAAGTCCAACCGGCGCAGCACGTTCCATAAAACCATTTATTCCCCTAGGGAATAAATTTCCTTTGTTGTGTTGGGTTCTCCAAAGGGTCGCCTTTAGTGGTTGTACTCTGCGGTCTACCTTTACATGTTTTTGTCTTGTTTCCGTTATGTATTGAGAGGTGTTTTTGTTATGAATTTTTGCATTGGGTCGCATTGCACTGCGCGACCTTAAC
The DNA here is from genome assembly GCA_024195265.1 of Dendrophyllia cribrosa. Classification (NCBI taxonomy): domain Eukaryota; kingdom Metazoa; phylum Cnidaria; class Anthozoa; order Scleractinia; family Dendrophylliidae; genus Dendrophyllia; species Dendrophyllia cribrosa. The sequence continues at coordinate 6,415,049 of JAJLRJ010000001.1, read as the reverse complement.
GGGAGGCGGGGTTCATCTCCCCGGCGAAGTTGGCGTGACGGTTCACCCTTCCGGCGTCATGTATCGTTGTGTATGTGTTAGTTAGTAATGTATATGTTTGTGGAGTCTTTATCGTTTGGCGGCATTGCACCACCCTACTGGGGACCGGCCATTCGACGCAAACACAAAAACCATAGGGCTTTCGAGTCCTATCAGGTGCCCGACGGCTATGCTATGCTATGCTGATGAATCCCAACAAGGACGAAACAGCTGTCCATAGCTGCCACTGCCAGATTGCGTCAGGTTGCCAGTGCGTCACTCGAAACAATTGGTGGGCGTCCAACTTATGGATCTTGGGTAGGCCATAGAACTTGGGAAAAACAAATTAATTGCGAACAATGCAACAAAGAGTATGTCGGTGAAACCGCACACGCACTTGAAACTAGAGTCAAGGAACACCTCACGAGAGATTCGTCAGCAATTTATGAACATTGCCATCTCACGGGACATTCGATAATAGCTACGAAACGAAAGGGAAGCAATCGAGATAAAGTTAAATAAGTTAAAGTTAAAAAAAGCCCTCTTTGAACAGAGACAACCCTCTCGAGAACCCCACAAGCACGATAACCACCCTGATTAACATTATTCATTTGAGACTGATGAAGTTCCGGAGAGCCGAACGAAATATTTCTCGATTTTTACATATTTTATTACGCACTGAGTAAGAAAATTTTTACGATTTTTTATTTTTATTTACTTTTACTTTTTATTGTTCATAAGGGGCTATCCTATCGGGATTTTTATGTTTTGGCGGTTAAACTGTGCCATAATTAAAACTACGAACCTTTACGAAGTACGAAATGCTCCTACAACACCAAGAAGTGAATAAGTGAATTCTCAAGGGAAAAAAGTCGATTTCTTTTAGCGATTTCTTCACAGGTAGCCCAAGCTATATGTGTCATGAACCGTTACGAGCGAAATTATAAGGATTTGCAGTGAGAAAAACGGTCCATTCTAGGAGCTAAAAAATACTAACAAGATTTCAATAAAAATTGCCTACCTTACTTCGCTTACTTTCCCTAAAACTCACGGGAAACGCTCTAAATCGCCCCAAAAACCACATAGGAGACGAGGAAACACACAAGCGAAGTAAGGTACGCAATTTTTATTGAAATCTTGTTCATATTTTTTAGCTCCTAGAATGGACCGTTTTTCTCATACAAATCCTTATAATTTTGCTCGTAACGGTTACTGTGACACATACAGCTTGGGCTACCTGTGATTTCTTAATCCTTAAGGTACGAACTTGGCCCACGTTTTTTCAAGTTGCAACCATTTCCATCTTAGTGTCCAGCCGAAGCCAAAGACATTTTTGTAAAGTTTCAGTTCGCTAATAGAGTAATTTTAGACAGAACGGAACCATTATAATTAGGAAGAAGCGTGGTCGAGTGGTTAGGGCGCCGCCGGACATGCAATCTGTCAGTCCCGGGTTCAAGTCCCGTTCTGATGAGAAGCTAGAGTTGTTTTATGGTAGACCCGGTCGGCCGGTCTACTCCTCGGCCACAGATACCACGCAGTTCTTAACAACCTCTAATTTCATTGGACCTGGGTATCACGCAGCTCTATTGTTTTCAGGGCTAGGCCGGGTCCACTGTTGTGTCGTTTATTGTATTGTTTTCTTAGCAAATCAGGGAAGACCTTGTAAGAGCTGCGTACTCCGCCCCTCTCGGCCACGCTTGTAAAATAGCCAACTGGACCGCCTTCTGTTTAATTGTTATCTTCGGCCCCACAAACACTTGTACTATGACCACTATACCAAAGGTAAATAAAGGGAATTTATATTTATATGTCTTTTCGTTTTTTAAAGGGAACCTCCATTGTTATAACAAATTGACGTTGCATACAAAAGAATATTGATTCTAAACAATAGGAGCAACCGTAACACGTCATAAATATTCAAAATGGCAACGCGTGGGAAATTTAAAAGCGAAAATAGGCGATATTCATATCCATTTTTTTGTACACTGAATGAATATTTCCATTTGTTATTAAAATAATCAAAATTTTGACTTTATTTCCAACAATTTAATGTTAATTTGTCATGAAAATGGAGGTTTCCTTTAAGGCAGCCAGTGGGTCTCATACTTCACAGGCTACAAGGCTACGTATATGGGCTTACAACAAAAAACGTACCCATGTTTTATAATGCCGTCTGCCATCAACAATTTCCTATTCACGCACGTGACATGGATAAACCAATATTCTGTCTCAGGTAATTGGAGACCTGGGTCGGGTTGTTCAAAGCGCGGTAAAGCTAACCCAGCGTCAGCATCAATTTTGATTCCAGTTAAATAATTAATCAATGGAGATTTTTCCAAGTTTGCCCTTTGTTTCGTCTCTGACTTGTCTTCGCATGTAACTAATAATAATCTTTTGAAAACTCTTCTAACAAGAGAAATTAAATCCTCGGTTAAGTTTTAATTCTGGGTTATCGTTAACCGGCTTTTGAACAACCGGGCCCTGGTGATGATTATGCACATTCGAGAAAAAAATAATCCCGTGTTTCTACCCTTTTTGGGGGGAATATACAGCTATTTCAATTAACGTTGTCGGGTGAAAGCTTAAAGCTCAAAGCCTACAAGTCAAGACCGATCCGCGAACGAGTAAACCGAGCGCCTGTTCCAGGCATGCAGGTAGTTGGAAGCGGTGAAACGAAAAGAAACGGCGCGAATGAGCGATGCGACGAGCGGGGAAAACGCTTATTTTGCGTCGCTCCCGACTATCTTGGCTTGTAGCTTTGAGCTTTCATCCGACAACGTTAATTGAAATAGCTGTAAACGAAGAACGGACGCGAAAGAAAGGTGAGGATGCGCGAATGCTGATATACTGCAAGGTTCAGTTTTAACTCAGTCAAAATTTCCTTCAGAAAAAAAGTAACAAAAAAGAACATATTTACAAACCGCAGAAATAAGCATGACATAAAAGTGATAAGTTCATTCGGTCCTTTTATCTCGACACCTCATGTCTCCATGGCAGTTTTATTGCTTTCTTTTTTTGTGTGCTCCCTGTTAAACGATCTTTTATTGATACTCGGTAACTCTTTAAAACTGTCACTGCTATTGTTTCCTACTTGGAAAATGACAGTTTTAAAGCATTAAAATTTAAAATTAAGCAATAAAGTTACGTTATTAAAAATAGCCTGGGGCTCAACAAAGAAAGTGAGCTAATTGTAATCCTCAGTGTTGGCTGTTGTAGCCTGAAAGAACGGTGGCCGAAAAAAATGACTTTTTCGAAGAAAAAAACTTTTAAGTATTTAAATGTTACAGCCGTTAGTGAACAGAAAGGCGGTTCTTTCTATTTTTACCCCGCTCACACGTCAATTCTTATTGAGTCGGCGGATGAATCTCTCCTAAGCTCAAAGGTAATTTCAGAAACCCATTAGTGGGTTGAAACGTGCAACTGTCTCTTGTACGCTTCAAAACAAGCTTCCAATTATTCAATTTGTTGAGAGGTTGTAACAGCCATATTTGGAAAATCAAGATAAAAATATTAACCAATCAATTCGCTAGAACAACTTGCTTCCAATCTCGAGGGACCGAGGGGTTTCCAAATATGGTACTAAGCAAAAAATGAATATTCGGAAGCTGTGAATGCGTGTTACACGTTTCAACCCACTTATGGGTTTCTGGTAATTTACTATAATTTTGCTAGATCTGTTATGATCTGCATCACATGTAAGAAGTACACATTTTTTGCAATCTCGAAAAGGCAAATAGTTAGAAATGTTCTAATGTATCCTAAATTTTTGCGAAATCTCGACCTTTACATGTCGCGAAATTAAGTTGTTGGATAAATTTTCTATTCTTGTCTTTCACTTACGTCATATCAAAATTCAAAAGCATTAAAACATAGATTTCGAATCCAAAATGTTTATGAAATTGTAGAGAGTTTAAAATTACACATCTTGGCCAAATTTTGAAGCGCAAAAGCATTTCGTTCAAGAGTTATAGGCGAACGAGTATTAGATATTTTTAGTAAGAAATGCATGGAGCGGCCATATTTGTGCCCCACTCAAGGGGCACAAAGATGGCGGCCAAAAATTCAAAGTCTTAATTACACCAAAAATCACATCCAAAAATATTGTATTTGCTATAAGCTCAATTAACTCGGCTTATAAGCACTTATAATGCAAATAATAACTTTCAGCTGATTCAATTTTGTTTATTTTCGCGGTTTATCTGAAATAGCGTGACGCATTGCGTGACACATTTAAAACCTTTGTAAATCGGAAGCAAAACATCGTTAAAACCTGAAACCTTTCGTGAAAGATTATAACACTTGTATCCACATACCATGTTAGAAACAACTTTGTAGGGCGTATACTTTAGATTTTTTAATTTTTATGACGTCATGTGAAAACCAAGAATAGACAAGTTTTTGCTCAGTTTAAATTTTTCCAAACGTTTACAACAGAAATACCAAAAAATTGAGGAGTCACTGAATACGTTTTAGAGATATAAGAAAAGAAAAATACCCACATTTTACTTAATCTACACTCGTAACTTAACATGGTCTCAGTGCCTGTTAGTTAGTAAATATTCTGAGGATGAATCACTAGAAACAAACTTTCTTACTCGAATTTTAGGTATTTTAATACTTAAAAGTGGGTCTATTTAGTAAATAATTTCAACTTATGTCATCCTTTCAAGTAAACTTGACCTTTAAGAAGAATTATTTGGCGCGTTGATAATAAATAGAAAAATTCAACCTTACACGCAACACAGATTTTTTCATTTTTTCACTTGTGTAAAAAAATTGGTAAAGAAGCAGATTCAGCAAACAAAATAATAGGGGTTATCGATCATCCTAGCGTGTTAAATCACAGGCTTCCCAAGCTCAAAATTCGTCTTTTCGATGTGTTTTTGAGAGCCCTTCGGGCGGCCGACTCTACATACGTGGTGTATGCGACAGCTTGTGTATATAGAGAAATGTATGGGAAAATCACGGATTCTCTAAAATTGGGTAAATAACTATCTATTTTGAAATAAAGTTTACCTACCTCAAATGTGTCGCTTACTTGTGTCTTGTACCGAATTTGAAGCCATTCCGACGCCATTTAGCGAAGTTATTCGAAGTCGTTGTCTCCCCTTCTAGACTTCGAATAACTTCGCAAAATGGCGTCGGAATGGCTTCAAATTCGGTACAAGACACAAGTTAGCGACACATTTGAGGTAGGTAAACTTTATTTCAAAATAGATAGTTATTTACCCAATTTTAGAGAATCCGTGATTTTCCCATACATTTCTCTATGTACACAAGCTGTCGCATACACCACGTATGTAGAGTCGGCCGCCCGAAAGGGCTCTCAAAAACACATCAAAAAGACGAATTTTGAGCTTGGGAAGCCTGTGGTTAAATCTAAGCAAATTTAACAGTAATGGCTACCAGCCATTGATGTGTTTAGATTTCCTTGGCGCGCGCGCTCGTACATGACGTGGCGTGACATTGCGGCATGAATTACTTGCGCAGTAAGGAAGCGCATAAAAAATTGGTACCAACGTCCTTTTAAATAATACGTCAGCCATAATGTAGGTATAGATTGATTTAACTTATTATATAGAATACAGATGTGATGTTTTTTTTTTTAACTTAATGGCCTTTTTCGCGACTGACGTTTTTTTGCCATTTTTCTTTTTTACTTTCAATTGTAAAATGGTTAAAACGATTTTAAAAGCACTGTCTCATGGAATTGTAACACCAAGCAAACCTTTTAAAAAGTTTGGAAAAGCGCTGACTTCGCTCAGCGGGAGAAATTTTAATCAATTTATTAAACTTAAGTTTGTACCAAAATAACTACCCTGAAGTGTTTACAGCGCATATTATGAAATGGAATTTCTGAAGTTTGTCACAGTTGTGTCTCAACCGGAGGTCTTATACAAAGCCATAAAAAAACGTTTTTATTTTTCAAGGTGCAGGCTCATTTTGTTTCTATGTTTAGCTTGAAATCCTTTTATGTTTTCAAGACGTGAGCAAGAAATGTGTTAAAGATCTAAGCAATGTTCTTCCGGCGGCAGTGAAAGTAGTTTGTTTAGCTTTAATTTAGAATAATATAATGGTTAAGAGACAGTGTTGATCAACATCAAACAAACCAAATCTATCATTGCCTTGATTGCCTCTTCCCCGCAGCGATAGAGCTTGCATCTTGTACTTCTATCTTTGAATTCCCGCTCCTACTTGCCTCCGGGATCGCGCTTTGTTCCATATCTTAATACAGCTTGAAATCGTCTGAAGGCTAGCAAAGAACCATTTTCCATCTGCCTTCTTCCCCCCAAAATATTTTGATGGACGACAGAGCGATAAGGTACGTTTCCTAACCCTTTTTCGTCCAAAGTCAATTATGGAGACATGTAATGTAGTTCCAACTTTTTAGTCTGTCAACGAAATCCTATGGTGTGACCATTCAAATGAAACCTCTTCAGTAGTACTTTTGTATGGTACCATTTGTTCTAACTTTCGAGTCTGTTGATGAAATCCTGTGGTGTGACCATTCAAATGAAACCCCTTCAGTGCTCAGTACTTTTGCATGGTACCATTTATTCTAACTTTTGAGTCTGTTGATGAAATCCTATGGTGTAACCATTCAAATGAAACCTCATCAGCAGTACTTTTGCATGGTACCATTTGTTTTTCAGTATTTTACAAAATGAAATTTGAAATTTTTCTTGAATTTTGATTTTTGTCACTTTTAGGAGTTAAAGGGTTAACTGGCTTGGTTCTTCAGTTTTTAAATTAACTGCTCCCTGCAGCTTGTCCCGGTTATTCACCGCACTGTTTTACATCAGTTAAAGTGCCGGCGGACATGTAGGACAAATGGGAAAAGCACGCTCCAAACCGATGAAAAAGAAAACCGAGTCTCTCAAACTGCGTTAAAATCTATACTCGGTAGTTTAATGCACTCTGACACCGCTGAGACTCGTCCGGCGAAAATAAAACATCACTACACACTCAGGATAAAACAATTTAAGCAAAAAACTCCTTCTCCACATATTTTTTTAAGGGAAAATAGTGAAAGGAAATCCGCTAAATGTTTTTTCCTTGGAAGATAAGACATATTTGTAAATATTTTTATACACATCCCCAGGCATGCTTTAATTTTGCTTTCTTAATAATTTATCAGAAAAAAAGTGCATCACTTTTTTAAAAATTGTCTGAACATAATAGGTTTACAACTTTTAGTGCCTTAAGTGCGACCATTCGATTCTCGATGCGGAAATGAAACGTTTCTATTAGTAATAGATACTAATAAGAATCAAGAATTTAAGCCAATCTACCGATGGCTTTAAAATACCACATAATAATTTCTGACTTGTTGACCGGAGACCAAATGCTTAAGATCCTCGATTAAAAGAATAAATATCTAAAACTAGGAAATTATATTATTGCGAGTGTTTCCGAAATCTGACTGGCATATATTTTCCACAATTATGATTAGGTAAATTAATTATTTTGTTTTCCCGGCCACCTATTGTCGAACGGATATTTTAACAGGGAAACGAGAACTTTCCCTTCTTTATTCAGTACTCAGTGTTTTCCAAGAAACACTTTGGACCACTCACCGTGTATAAACAAAATTACGGTTAAATGGAACCTCTCCTTGCGACTACTTTTGTAACCTGCGATCACTGAGGAGCTCTTTCTTCGAAGCTTAAGTCGGTGTTCTCGCTCTCGCGCTCCGAAGAAAATTTTTTTTTGCGGAACATTGGATCCAGTCCATTTCCCTTAGTGAATGGCTGCTTGCGACCAGCCTAGTTACACTGAAATGCTTTTTCTAACTTTCGAAAAAAGCAAGTCATCTCGGCATTCAACCTGACCAGTCTAATGACATAAGAAATAAATCCACGTTGTTATGGTTTCACCCTAACAGCATAAGAACCGCAGTTTAATGTAAACTACCAACGGGAAAATTAATGCAAAAGAAAAAAGTGTTAAAAGGTTCTCTGCATGCCGCTATTCTAAAAGAGAACCCGCTTCTCTGAACACTATTAACTGGAGTCATTAAAATGGAAACGAACTGAAAAAGTATTGATAGTTGGTGTCGACTCAACTGATTGTGTCGTTATAGTTATTCAAGGTAAATAAGTTTCTGTTGAAGATAACAAGACGTTGAAGACAACCAACTTCGAAACCGTATTATAAAGAAAAACTCCGAGTAAAGGTGCAGTTTGGTTAATTATGTCACAAATGGCGCGGAAGGTCTTCCAATGCACTTTTTAGATCTTGAAAAATTGAAACTAAACAAACAATTTGAATTTCGATTGCTGGCTGACAAACGTCAGACAAAATCATTTACATAACAAAAGTGAAATGTAATTTTCGCTAGAACTGAGCCAACGTTGGTGGTTGGGATTTGCTTTGACTATTGCCCCGTCGAACGACAAAGAAAACCCCAAGGTGTTGTGCACTAGGGGTAATGACACTGATCATATCGCGAAGGGTTTGGCAACTTGGCTAAAAAAAATAAGAACACCAACAGCGCAACCTTATTCAACCTTGAATTAAAAATGTAATCTTCTTCCAAAAAGTGTTATCTGCGTGTAAGCGAAAAGTTAAAAGGAGTAATTTACTTGTTGTATATTACTCGTCGGTTTTAATTAATTTTCACTTACTGTCACAGTACCATTACATCTTCGCTGCATGTAGAGCCAAAGTTAACTGTTTAGCGAGAAGGTAAACGCTTTAAAAATTTCATTGAGTTCTCTCTAATGAGCTTTGACAGTTTTTCGTCGCTGCTGTTTACACAAGTACCCTTAACACCTGCATGAGGGTAAATTGAACTATCGCAGTAGTAACTTGACATCCTAAAGAGGTGGAGATCATTTTCTTGAAATCGTCTTGTTCGAACAGAAAGCTTAAAGAAAGTCCTGATTACTCAGTTGCAAATATCTCTCTGTAAATTCTCTCAAAGTGAACGCTTAGCCGTTTTGGTGTTAGTGGAATAGTGTCTTGCTGGTAAGTTCATGAAACGTCTGAAAATAGATACCTTTTCTTTTGATTTATTGTCGGCGTTTATGAACTTCTCGTTAAACTGAAAGCAGCCAAAAGGCCCCGTTAAAGTATTTTAAAACCGACAAGACAGAAATAACTTGTATTTAAATAGGGACAGATGATGTATTTCTATTGATTCCCGTTTATTTTCTTTCATAGGTTTGACATTATGATCTAATGTATCTGAAAGTTAACTGCTTTCTACATCCGCACAGAAATGTCCCAAATTCGTCTACTGTTGTTTTGGTTTTTGATGTACTTTTCACCAGCTTCTTCTGGCCCAAAACGATTCTTGAAACCAGGCAACGTCACTCTGGGAGTTATACTGCCACTTCACGTCAAAAACGCGGACGATAAATGCGGCGAGTTTTACGCTTTTGGCCTTGGATACATCGAGGCCATCAGTTTTGCAATCGAGCGTATAAACAATGATCCTAACTTGCTGCCAAACGTGACGCTGGGTTTTGACATCCGAGACTACTGCGATACACCTGTACTGGCCATGAGAATGGCGCACGACTTCGTCAAGGGCAATTATCTGAATAAACTGTACGAAGAACAAATATATGAAGATGCATTCAAATCACAGCTTACAATCCATGTAAAGAATCTAACAGCGCCCATTTCTGCGGTTATTGGAACTGAAGATTCAAGCAGCAGCACACTAGTTTCTAGTTTACTTCAGGTGACTGGCATTCCAACTATAAGTCCTTTCGCGACTAGCGAAGAGTTGAGTTCACCTTATTTTAACACGTTTTTTCGCACCATCCCACCGGACGGCGAGCAAGCTAAAGCTATGGTTGATATTATAGAGTACTATCGATGGACTTACATTGCAGCGGTGGCCGTTGATCATTCCTACGGACGGTACGGTTTGCGCGCACTGGAAAGAGAGGCATATGACCGAAAGACGTTCTGCATCGCGTTTTCGGAGTACTTCACACGCTCCGGGTACAAAGGGAAAATAAAATCAATCGTGACAAAACTTAAAGTGGCCACAAACATCAAAGTGGTCGTACTTTGGAGCAATTACGAACCCGCGAAACGATTTCTGGAAGAGGCGAATGCGCAGGGATTGGAAGGGCGGACATTTCTTATCAGCGAAGCCATTGCAGTTATAAGTCCTGACGTGCTGGAAGAAAACTCTATGATCCTTAAGGGAGCATTAGGAATAAGGCCATACCTATTCACAGACCAACCATTTGAGCAGCATCTTAAAGAAATCACAGTAAAAGACACCAGAGAAAGCACCAATCCGTGGTGGAATGAGTTTTGGGCAAACCACTTCAACTGTTCCGGTACTTATGGCTCCAAAGAAGCGTGTGATGATCACACAAAAGTAGACAAGCGAGCCTTCTCCAAACTGCACAACGCGTTCATCCCCTACCTTACCGACGCTATTTATGCCCTTGCGTACGCACTGGATTCTCTTTTCAAGTGTAAAGAGCCTCGAGGACTGCTGCGAAATGGAAAATGTCCAAAGCTGAATGCCAACATCAAACCCGAGGACACGCTTCTGTACCTCAGAAACGTAAGCTTTCGAGGAATCACGGGGCAGATAGGTTTCACTAGAAATGGAGATCCTCTTTCTTCGTCATATGATATAGTGAACTTTCAGAAAAAGAAAGACCGCTATGAAAACGTGAAGGTGGGGACATGGACAGGAGGAACTCGTGTCAACCTCACAATGAACAGCCAAGCGATCAAGTGGAGCCATGAGGAGATTGTGCCTCCGATGTCCACGTGCAGCCGTAGCTGTCCCCCTGGAACCAAGCAAACTGCCACAGTGTCCTGTTGCTGGGAGTGCATCAAGTGTCCTGTGGGAAGCACTAGCACACGGTACAGTTCCCCCAACTGTACGGAGTGTCCACAGCAACATATGTCCAACTCAGAAGGTACAGCTTGCCTGCCTTTGCCAGTTATCAACATCCAATGGACAGACAACACTGCGGTAGTATGTTCGATTCTAACGGCAGTCGGCTTGTTTGTAACGGGCGTGACTTTCGTGGTTTTCTTGAAGAACCAGTACACCCCCTTGGTGAAGGCCTCCAATCGCGAGCTCAGCTTTCTCTTACTTTTCGCAATCGCACTGTGTTTCATGCTTACGTTGTTCCATCTTGCTCAGCCCACGAAAACTTTATGCTGTATCGTATACCCCTGGAGGTACTTTATTAACACGGCCTGTGTGTCCATCCTCTTCCTCAAGACAAACCGTCTGGTCCGCGCATTTCAAACTGACATCATTCCTAACTGGTTCAAACGCTACGTCGTGGACCGCAAACGCCAGTTCCTCGTGGTCCTTGCCCTTAACATCGTTGAAGTCATTTTGACGGTGTTGTGGCTCGCACTAGATCCCCCATACGAACACCAGGAAATAAGACCGCAGACTCACATATTCAACACCTGTGTGCCCTTTAGGACAATCGTTGGAAAAGTGCTTAGAACAGTCATGTTCACCTATTTCATATTTCTCTCCCTGGTATGCGCCATTTATGCTTTCAAAGCCAGACGACTCCCAGAGAATTTCAACGAAACAAGATACATCGGTCTGGCCATGTACGTGTTGCTAATTTCGTGGGTGTCATATTATCCCGTTGACTCGTCTCTAGAGGGATTTTACACGACCATCGTGGCCTGTACGACTGCCCTGGTCACTGCATATGGACTGCTTTTGTGCGTTTTCGCACCAAAACTTTTCGTCATTTTGCTTCACCCAGAGCAGAATACAAACGAGTTCATGAAAGCTGAAATCGGACAATTTACATCGAACTTCAAGTTGTCCACAAAAATTCATCAGATGAGGGTTCGGCCCATTAATGAAAATGAAAACAGTTTTGATTGCCAGAATTAATACTGCACTTAACTACCAGGGATTGAAGTTCCCTGTGTACAAGAAGGAAATCCGTATATAATGCGATTTCCGAAGGTGCCTCTCATTGAATTGTACACTTGGACAACTACTTTTTTCCTTGGTGTCTTCTTTCACCGAGGTGCAAGAACAAACTGTCGCCGAGGAATCCTTGTGATGGACTACCGTCTAAAGGAGGGGGAGTAGCGTTACTCCTTAATTTTTACAGTGCCATTATTGTCGCTACGGACACCGCAGTTTAAATGCCGGAATGAAGGGTCACAACAACAACAAAAACAAACTGTATCATGAACTGTCGTCTTGGCATTGCTATAATTTTGTAGAAGTAGATGAAGTAGGTGCCGATCATTCTTAAACTTCACTTAATGAAATACTTTAATACAATCGGTACTACTGGAAAGTACGGTTCTAAAATCATCTATTACAAGCCGCTTAACACTAGAGCCACAAGCATCACACGACTCAAGTTTGACTCTTTGGATGGAAAGATTAACTGACGGACATTGTCCATTGAAACTGTTTAACATGTTGTTCAGTTGAAAAATTGTAAACTAAAAACACTTATTGTTAATTACTATTAGTGCAGTTTTCAATAGTGTCGTAAAACCAAATCCAAAGTAATCGCTTTGGCCAATCACAACAGACGCAGATAATTCCATGACCCAATCAGAACTCAAAACAAATACAGATAGCCGGCGTAAAGTGCGAGATAACGCGTGCGAATAAGTCAATGCAAAACCAAAGCAATTGCGAAATTACTTTCGGCACTCAATTGAAAACCGCTCTATTGATACGAATAGTAACCACACATCCTTTTTAAAGTGCCTATCACCCCTAGAAATTTTTTTTTTCAGAATAAACTCTATGTACATTGAATAGTTGAATGGTAAAATATTTCTTGTTTTGAACGTCGCGTTTGTGAGTTATAGAGATTTGAATTTACAAAATGCTAATTAGATGACGTCAAACCGGGAATTTTCCATTATTTCTACGCCAATTTACAATGCGCAGTTTACAGCTTGAGGATAAATAATTTGATAAATAGTAAAAATAAACTGTGGATAGTCAATTGATTCGTAAAAAAATATTACTTGGAGGTGTAAACAAGTAGTTGTATAATAAGTGTTCCCGGGTTGACGTCATTTAATTAGCATTTTGTAAATTCAAATCTCTATAACTCACTAACACGACGTTCAAAACAAGAAATATTTTACCATTCAACTATTCAATGTACATAGAGTTGATTCTGAAAATAACTTTCTTGGGGTGATAGGCACTTTAAGTAGCTTTTACTAAGGGCTCGTTTGATTGGCTGTATCCCGGACTAAATGGAAAAGAGCACATATCCTTTTAAGTAGCTTTTACTAAATGCTCGTTCGATTGCCTGTATCCCGGACTAATTGAAAAAGACCATTTGAACTGAAATACTGATAAAGGCATGCTAACAAACAAAACTCGCGATAAAGTTCACATTTGAGTGGCTTTAAATCCCGAATTATGGGATTCGTTGTGAACGCTCCACTTATTCCAGCAATGAGACCATTTGAATGCAACTTTTGCAGTAAAACTAGTTGCACAGGACTGATAATGAAATGTCACATCTTATACGATTTAGGTTTCTAGGCGGTCTTATGCCAACAACTACGTAATAACTTTTTGAAAAATAGATTTAATAACAATCACTTAGATATGGGTTGTGCTGCAAAAAAATATAAACAGAAGTAAACCTGATTAACCAATAAACAAACTAGATAAAAACAGCGGCACACCTAGAAATAAATTCTGTGATTTTGGTGTAAAGTCATCATAAACGACTGGTTATATTAATTATATGGATTGCATAACTATATAACTATATTAATTATATTGCATAATTATTCACATTAGCTTTGTAGGAAGACAACTGCACTTGGAAAAAGATTACATTTTGAACGCATTAAAGGCAAAACATATTAATAAAAATCTGCAGTACAAACAATTCTCTTATATGGAGGACACCCCTGTAAGGCGCGCGGACACTCCTGTAAGGCTGACAGCCCTGTAAAACAGACACCCCTGTAAGACAGACACTCCTGTAAGGCAGAAATACACTCTTGTAAGGCAGACACTCCTGTAAGGCTGACAGCGCTGTAAGACAGACACTTCTGTAAGGCAGACAGACACTCAAGGCGGACACTCCTGTAAGGCGGATACCTCTATAAAGTGGACATCAGTGGTCGGCTGGTTTTAGCTGTATTCCGCTTGCCTGTTTGTATCTAAACTCTATATAGAACAGACACCTCTGTTATGCGGAAAACAAGAGATGCTCCCGAGGGTGTCCGGCTCGGAGCGATTCACTGTATACTACTACTACTGCTACTGCTGCTGCTACTACTACTGCTACTGCTACTGCTGCTGCTGCTGCTGCTGCTACTACTGCTACTGCCACTTCAGTCAAACCTGTATTAAGCGGACACCCTCGGGACCCTCGCTAGTGTCCGCTTAATACACTGTGTCCGCTTAATACAGGTTCTGATACATTGTTCAATAGTAGTTAATTATTAATTCTCTTATATTTCCACGTTTATTATACCCACACGTACTGATTTCATCACAATTTAATTCATAAACCCAGGCCGCATCTGTCTGTATCGAGTTGAATTACTTTTTACTTGAAATTGCGCTTTTTGAAGTAGACGGTTATCCCACATTTTAATAAAAATGCATTCTAAAAACACTTGAAATGCCCGCTTAATACAGGTTTCGTGTAACAGAATGGCCTAACTTTGGTGTCCGCATCCGCTTAATAGAGGGGTCCGCTGAATACGGATTCGATGCTCCTGTCCGCTTATAGTAGAGGGGTCCGTTTAATACATCTTTGCCTGTACTGCTACTTAAACAGGCTCTTTCTCTTAATTCTTTCCTGTAACTGAGTGTACCGTGACGTTCCGTATTAGTAAGTGATAAGTTTTAGAAACAATTTCGGGTTTTCCGCTGAAACCAAAAACAATTGTTCGTGATAACGAGATGTCAACGTTTTAAAGACGAACCTGCGGTATAAAAGGGCAAAGACCCACGCCGAATCTAATGCAAATGAACAAGAACAATAGATTTTGCTCATTTGCATGAGTTGGACAGTCCAGCCGCCTTTTATATCGCGGGTTCGGCTTTAAAGCGCCTAAGAAAACTAAGATAAAAATGAAAGGAAGAGGAAAGTTAAATTGTACACAAACATGGCCCTAAACCTATTCTATTTTCACGTGGACACCGCGTTTTGGAGTCAGAGTGACACCAGCAAAAATTTCCAGGGGAACTTGGGTCTCGGGTGATCGAACAAACTTGTATTTCATCAAGAACTTCACCAAGGCAATCTTGATCTCCATCAGGGCAAATCTCATCCCTATACAGGACCTTGGACCTAAACCAAATGGCAAGAACTGGTACGGGTGACGGGTGTCTTTGGCGGGGCTTCGGAATCTCTCGGGATCGAACTTCTCCGGGTCGGGCCAAACATCCGGATCTCGATGCAGAAAATACACAGGAATGATCACTTCTAGTCCCGCGGGAATGTGAATGCCATTAACCTCGTAATCTTCGACACATGCGCGGTTTCACTGAGCAAACGGCGGATTAAGCCGCATCACCTCGTTTATGACGCAATCCAGGTACTCGATATTGTGAGCAAGCTCATCCAGTGTGCTGTCGGGGTTTGCCTTGGCTGCTTCCTTGATTTCCTCCCTTAACTTTTCTTGTACTTCCGGGTTCATAGCCAGGTGGTAGGTGGTATACGCCATTGTATTGCTCGAGGTTTCGAATCCCGCAAGAAGAAAGATCCGACACTGACCGATTATCTCTTCTTCCGTGAGCTTGGAGACTCCCTCCTCGGTTGACTCCCATTCGCTGTCAGCATCAGATGCATTAGGTCTTGTCGCCCTGTTGGTCCAGTTTGTTTCCGTTGTTGTATGATATCCGAGGCCACATTTTCGAAATAGCCTCCCGATTGCTGACGGCGGACTTTTCGAAGAATACTCATCATATATACTCCAAGAGGAAACCATCTCAAAATGCCCACTATCCACGGCGTGCGGAACACCCCCTTCGCTTTCTCAAACATCAGACTTTGCTTGTCGTTTTGAATGTCAGCCTGGACACCAAACGCGGCGGAAAGTATAACTTCAAGCGACAATCTGCTGAACAAATCTAACATGTCCACAGATTCACCTAAGAAAGAACCGAACCGTACACAAGGTTACAATCAAAGGTTTCTATAAACCAACTCATGAGTACAAAACAACCTTCGGACCTTCCCCTCTGCTGGGTGTTTTGCTGCATCGACCCCCACCCCCTGTGTCCAACTCCCCACCCTCCCCTCCCTCCTATGAGCCAACTCGTGAATACGAAACAACCTTCGGACCTTCCCCTCTACTGGGTGTTTTGCTGCATCGACCCCCACCCCCTGTGTGCAACTCCCCACCCTCCCCTCCCTCCTATGAGCCAACTCGTGAATACGAAACAACCTTCGGACCTTCCCCTCTGCTGGATGTTTTGCTGCATCGACCCCCACCCCCTGTGTCCAACTCCCCACCCTCCCCTCCCTCCTATGAGCCAACTTGTGAATACGAAACAACCTTCGGACCTTCCCCTCCACTGGGTGTTTTGCTGCATCGACCCCCACCCACTGTGTCCAACTCCCCACCCTCCCTCCCTCCTATGAGCCAACTCGTGAATACGTAACAACCTTACGACCCTCCCCTTTCCTGCGCGTTTTGCTTCACCGTCCCCCACCCCTTCAACTCCCCACCCTCCCCTCCCTTTAACGCCGTCCCCATGGGTAAGGCAGGTGATCATTACATATCGCGGGGCTCAATGTTAACAGCCGATCAAGCGAGTGATCGAGGGTGTGATCGAGCGATCGAGTGAAATTTTCTTCCATTTCGTTCAACCCAGTGCCATACAAAAGTATAAATGCCTAAAAGCATTCCATTATTCTTTAAATGATGAAACTTTTTTACTAACAGGCTAAAAAGTTGGCATCAATTTGTTAAGTACCATAGGGAGTTACTCTTTGTTCGTCCACTATCCGGTCGCTTGGAATATAACATCAACATTTCCCAACAGAAATCTTCGAGATTTTCAACGTTAAGTATCGGTTCCTTACAACATGATCGTACATTACATTACATACATTACATACTTTATTACCCATGATACCACAGGCAGCCCAACCGTGGTGTGTGAGTCACATCAAATTACAGATTCGAAGCCGGTACACAGTAATGTAATATAGGTAAAAATACGATTTGTCACAGAATTGAGAAGCGATAGAAAAATCGAAAATATTACACAATAAAGACTTCTTACCTTTACTTTATTGTCCCTTGATGTGTCCTGACCGGTTTAAATGCATTTTTACCACTTTTGTCACTCGCGCCACTATACACTGTATGTATCCACTTCTTTTATTGTGGATAGTGGGGCGAGTGACAAAAGTGGTAAAAATGCATTTAAACCGGTCAGGACACATCAAGGGACAATAAAGTAAAGGTAAAAAGTCTTTATTGTGTAATATTTTCGATTTTTCTATCGCTTCTCAATTCCGTGACAAATCGTATTTTTACCTATATTTCATTACTGTGTACCGGCTTCGAATCTGTAATTTGATGTGACTCACACACCACGGTTGGGCTGCCTGTGATGATACTACGCCACATTAAATACATTCATGCTATTCGCTTTTGTGTGGGAGGAAAGCGGGCCTATTGTTCGAACAAAAGGTAATATTGAAGCCTTACTTCGACCATTAGAAAAATTACAATAGTAACCAATTGAAGTCTAGTTTTGTGATCATAAAATTATATCTTTTATTTAATTATTAGGGCGGGACTCAACCTAAATTTGAATGAAATTTTAAGGTCTGAAAAAGGGAAGAAAGAAAATGATTTGAGTACCAACAGACAGCTGATACCCACGCAAGAGCGCCCCAGGTTGCTAGTGGACTATTTTTGTGTCCATCTATTTATCATTAACTACACATTCTAATGGATAGATTCATAGATTTATGAGACGGGCAGAGAGTTTTTGGATTGCTTGAAACGTAGATATTTTTATTAAAGCCATGTTAGGTGGCGTTCAGGTTGAGTCCCGCCTTAAGACGAACTTTACAAGAAAATGCTTGATGTAATCGACTTCAAGGTTATTGTCAAGAAATCCGCGAGTTCAAGAACGTCTGCCAGAGTTATGAATGAAAACAGTAATTTTATGACATTATAGGACGAAAACAAGCTAAGCACCAAAACGAGGCTACGGGGAGCATTTCGCTGAATGTTTTTTATTGTTTTCCGTTGTTTTATTAACATGTTACAAGGCGCGTTTTAACTTGTATTTATATCAAATGGATGCATCTTGCATAGTAAATTGGATGTAAATGTTAAGAAAGCTTTTTTCTTGTCTCCCTTTAAGTAGAATTTCTTTCTTTTGTATACCAATCTTAACTAATATTTTCGAAAGACACTTCTCGTTTTCTCATTTGGTAGAAGTTTCACTCGATCTCTCCATCGGCCTTTTTGGTAAAGAATTGGCGTTCGCGCTAGTTTTTCTATCTTTTTTCTGCTATACCGTGCTGACGAGACCCAACCAGGTCGAAACGGCTGTCCACGGTTGCATTTTGGCTTTCAGTTTGGGCTCTATCATGTCGTTGTCGCGTTAAATGTTCTACGTAGTATCAGCCTTACTCTATACTTTGATTGCATTTAAACATTGAGCCCGCGCTATGTAATAGTCTTACCCATGGAGACGGCGTAAAGTGGCTATTTGTGTTTTTATCGAGCTTGTTGTGGGGAAAAGGGGGCCTATTTTGCGTTTTCTCACCTAGCTCAGTCAAAGATCGTAGCGTCTAGCCAAAATATACATTTAGAACAAATGAAGACCAGCTGAAAATCCCTTTTACCTGTATCAACAACGTTCTCTATTTTCTCCATCAATCTGTCGCACGATTCCTCGATTATCGACACCATTCCTTTCATTTTCCTTGCACTGAATGTCGGAGTAAGTATCGTGCGGATACGCTTCCATTCTTCATCACGCGCAAACAACAGTCCTTTAACTGCTGGCCCGTTGAGCTTCAATTGCATAAAGCGATTTCGAAAGTTCCAGAAATCTTTCACCAGGATCTGCTTCAGGATATCAGGGTCAGCAATTACAACTATGGGCTTTGCTCCCATGCTAAATGAGAACACCTTGCCGTACGTTTTAATGTAGTCGCACAACATGAGATGGATGCCATTAAATTTTCTGGCATCAAGCAAATTGCCAATTACGGGCCACGCCTTCGGGCTTGGAGCGTTGATTTTCTTCCGAAGGGCTTCATAAGATGCTTCGCGCCAGAAGATATATAGTAACACAACAATGCCAGCTGTTACAAAGGCAATAGGCAGAGAAACATAACAGGTATATGGGCCTAGTTCAGCGTGCTTGTTGTTGGAATCCATTCTCCCAAATTATGATGTAATAGATAAATACTGTGAGGCAATCAGCAATCGTCATTTTGTCAAATATTGCTTAGTGAAAAGATAAAATGGTCGCATGAAGCGACTGAGAGGTTGAAAGTCCGACGGGGCAACCACTGCTGTAATTTTACTTGCTTTTATATAATCTTGTAATTTACAGATGAATTTAGTCCTGTAAACTCCTTCATGGAGCGACTTATGAATCGTGGAATACTTTTCTGGGAGTATTTTTTTACGATTGTCTTTCCGCCGCAAACAATGCTTACATTTCGCTAGTTGAAAAATGGTGACAATACTTACAGAGTGCTATATGTGTAAAAGTTAATTTAACAATTATGTCAATTATAAATGGAATAATTTCCAAATAAACAATATTTGTTGAGACAAACTCGAGTAGGAGACATGGCGCACCTTATGCAGCTGCCGCGATTTTGGCGCGAAATATCACGTCGTTTTTAAAATACCCTGTTTTAAGTTTGACTTAAATTTTCCCAAATTGTCCCGATTTTGGGCAAATCACGTCACTGACTTGATTTCGTATGAAATCAGGTCAGTAGACAGAGCTTCTGAAAATTTGACCGAGTGTCGACCGAGAGACGACCGACCCTCGACCGAGTGTCAACCGATATGTCAACCGAGTGTAGACCGATCGGCGTGAACAGTCCGTATAAAGTTCAAATCAGGGTTTGAATACTCGAGGAATTTTCATAATAATATTTCCCTACCTTATTCATTATGTTACATTGTTAATTGTAACAGAGTTTGTAAGAAATCATTTCGCGATTATTCAACCTACATTTAGTCTTGTATTTATTTTAAATAGTCCGTCTATGAATGAGAGGTTGTGTGACATAATACCTTGAGCTCACGATCACGTGTGAACAAATTGTATCAAGGTGACTCGCTCGAAATGCAAAATGCGCTCATCTGTGACCTGGATGCAATTTCCCAACATCAAACTTTTGGTCGTAACTTCTTTGTTTTTTACTCTATTGCAATAATTATTTTTGTATCTCCTAGTTGAATGAAGCATGGATTAATAAATCCTGGTGTATCACATCGAACGAAATCGAACAAAGTTCCCATCGAACTCAATCGAACGAAAGAGTTCGATGTAGTTCGGCCATCGAACAAAATCGAACGCAAAATTTTTTTGTGAGTTCGATGCCCGAACCAAATCGAACCATATCGAATAAAATTGAACGAAATCGAACGGTCATGGTTCGATTTAGTTCGATTGAGTTCGGAAATCGAACTTTGAGCTAAAATGCAAAATAAAGAGTCTGAAGTCGATCTGGTGAACGCGTTAAACTTTAATCTATTTTCACAGAAATGGCGTATTATTACGATATATTATTGCACATGACTGAGAAGATGCCCGCCTTGATTTATTTTAAACGTAACTTTATGGTTACTTGGGTTCTTGTCAGAGTTGCGCAGCAACACCTTTCGAACTAGAAGCAAATGCCGACTGCACCTGGGCTGGAATCAAAGTTCGCACTGGGACACAAGCAGTGGCATATAAAATTTCGATGGTTTAGGCGGAAAAGTAGAAACTACAATCATTACAATTTTTTCGTATTCATCGAGAACACTTAAGCAGCGATGCGGAGAGCAGAATCTGGAATAACGTGGTTTGAATAACGCAGACATTCGGCTTGCATTCATCAGTGACGACAGAAAGATCACACGAATTAGTAGAATGATTCTTTTTTTTTCAGGTCAAAATCACAGGAAACAGGGATCTTGAAAACAGTGTCTCGAGTCACGATGATGGTGAACTGATCATAACCACGACTAAACCCGTGACCATAATACGCGGCCGAAACTGTTAATTCATATTTGGTACAAAGAATGTTGGCAATGGGCCTCGGATTGTCCTGCCTCAAACCTTCCCTGAGGTTGTGGGAGCAACTTCGACATCCAACTGAATTCTCGACATAAAAATTTCAGTGTAAGTTTCACGAGTGTTTTATTTCCCGGGTTTATTTTTATTTGTTGGCAATTCAGTTCTTGAGATATTTGTATGTTAATTGATTAATTTTCATCCCGGGTTTCACAACTGATCACGGTGACAGGAAATCCAGTATTAAAAATGACCTAAAGGGCAGATGGAGAGCTGGCGGCGGAGTGAATGTTCCCGTGAAAATCGAGTCAAGTTGGGGAAGCGACAAGCCAGGGAAATCCGACGAAAGATTTCGATTGAGTTCGAAAACCGAACGTTCGATGTGATACGCCGGGATAAATATGAACCGATTTTCTTCGAAATAAATACAGGAGCCAAAATCTGGATTTGCGCAAACCCCTCAATTCACATTGAGGCCCTCCTAGAACAAAATTGGTCCTTTTTATTTGGCTCAAAATTTGCAAATCGAGTTCCTTTGATATAGTCTAGAATGTGGCCAAGTTACAAAAAATTCGTCGGAACAGAAATGCTGCAACAGAAATGCCGTCAACTTAGGAGCTTATTTCCACCCGAGGTGAAATAAATATTTATTGCGCCTTGAAAAATAATAATCATGGACACTCAACACCAAGAATATGTTGTATAGGTGGTTTGCAATCAATCTCTAGAGACATACATAACAATAGTGAAACAACAACAACAACAACCTTTATTCATGTGTCAAATCTAAAATAGCAGTTATACAACCACTAACTGGGGACACTAAATACTACCTAAAAAACGAACAAATGCTGGTGGACGAACAAAAGGAGCTAATAAGAGAACTATTGTTAATGTAGATTATATATTATTTTGCTCCTAAAACATATAGCTGGTTTTCATGTTACGTCATCGCCGCCATGCTGGTGGACATAAACAATAGTTCTCTCATTAGCTCCTTTTGTTCGTCCACCAGCATTTGTTCGTTTCACTATTGTTATCTATGTCTCTAGAGATTGATTGCAAACCACCTATAACGACAAGAAACTGGTAGTATTGGTGAAACTTACGAACCGGTTTTGGTCACTCTAAGTGTTTTCCTGGTTGATAAACAACTTGTCGAAACTGCGGCATTCGCGCTATGGTCTTGCACGCAGATTTTTATAGGCTTCGTTGTTTACGAATGGTAATTTGACAATTCGTCAGGGGGGTAACACCATACCCTGGGGTGTAGTTCTCAGGCATATATGCTCCAATGGAACCATTGTTTGTGAGCATTCGCCAATTGTATGTCAAGCATACGGTAAAGTCAATTCGGTCCCCCCTGACGAATTGTCAAATTTAATTACCATTCGTAAAACAACGAAGCCTAAATCTGAATTATTGCAATAGAGTAAAAAACAAAGAAGTTATAACCAAAAGTTTGCCGTTGCGAAATTACATCCAGGTCACAGATGAGCGCATTTTGCATTTCAAGCGAGTCACCTCGAGACAAAAAACGGCTGCGTGGGAGACTACACTAAACAAGGATATAATAGGTGGTTTTCATGTTACGTCATCGCCGCCTTGCTGGTGGACATAAACAATAGTTCTCTCATTAGCTCCTTTTGTTTGTCCACCAGCATTTGTTCGTTTCACTATTGTTATCTATGTCTCTGGAGATTGGTTGCAAACCACCTATATTCTGGATCAGCAAGAATAAGTGATTACATGGAAATTCTACAAAACTTCTGGACTCCCGTACGAATGGCAAATTGAAGTCCACATATGCGTGCGAATAAATTAAGCTTTTGTCTTTGTTTTTAATATCTCAAATGATTGTTCTTTCCCCAGTGTTTCGGGCCAATACGATATCCCCTCAAGAATAATGAATAGCATTACTTGCAAAGAGCAGCTTGAAATAATGGATAATCATTAATTCAGGCTACTTAACGAAGTGGAACGAAGACTTAAAATAATATGGAAGCAACGGCGCGGTGACAATTTTTCCAGCTCGTGACCCTGACCCTAACCCTAACCCTAACCCTAACCCTGAGAACCCTAACCCTAACCCTAATCTTCTTTGGCATTTTTCCCCCTTTTACTCCCTTTCGCGGTCGCCATCTTTTCTCTGTTATGGTGCCACCACCACGGGAAAGATACCATCCCGGTGGCGGCCTGACTTAATGATATCCCATAATTTCAAGCTGCTCTTTGCAAGTAGAAATCCAATGTAATGCTATTCATTATTCTTACGGGGATACCGTGTTGTTCGGGCTGTTTACCACTGTGAGACTATTTAGACAACAATAATTATAGTAAAACAAAACGAACCGAGAAAAAAAAGGAATAAATATTTTTTTCGAACTTGACTCGTGACTCGAAATTGAGTCGACACTCGGGCTCGAACTTGACTCGTGAAATGAGCACACTCTCAGGAATTGCGTGTTAACACAAATTGAAACCAGGCTCAGTTCTGTTTAAAAAAATCATTGCATTTTGATGTTTCAAGGTATAAATTAGACGGAAAGAATATTACAAAAAGCTATTAAGACCAACCTCTGTATTTCAAGATGTCGAAAGCGATTGAAGTTTCCAAAGTTGGAAGGAATGCAGATTGAGTAGTACCTCGAGTCAGCTTCGCTCCTTACTGCGCAAGCTTGAAGAAGCTCGTTTCCCGACCGCTGGTCAAGGGGAACGAAGACAATGGGTACGAGGACACATGTTGATTGAGAGAAAACACAAGCGTGACTCTTTCCATTTCATGCGAATTTCGTTTGATGACCCCGACATTATCCACAAGTAAGTAAAAGTGTTTTTTTTTTCTTTAGGGTTTAAGGAATAAGAGGTAACTGACAAAATATTATTTTGGGAATAACAGATGATTATTACATGCAATCATCATAGTGAGTAATGAAAATTAAACAAAACTGGTAGGTTTTGGCGTAGCCTGCACAGCTGTCGGTTTTTTTGCGCGCGATGCTGAATTCGCGCGAGTTTCGAGCGGCGAAGCCGCGAGAAACCGCCTGCTCGGTATCGTGGGCTTTTTGAGTAGCCGCCCCTTTTTGACATTTTTGACAACTTTTGGTGGATACAATTACCCAACCAATCACACAGGGCGCATCGTAATACGAAACTTGTTTACATTAAGGGCCTGTTTACATGGAGGGAGGGTGACCCGGGTACCAGGGTCACCCTCCCAGCCGGGCTAAAACATAGCCCGCCTTTACATGGGCGGGCTATTAGGGCGGGCTATCATATAGGCGAGCTATCTTTTTTTTGGCGGGCTCTTAAATTGTTTTGGTGGGCTCATGTTTTGGCGGACTTTTTTTATTGCAACGGCGCACTTTAGGGACGGACCATTAGAAAAGTGATGGGGGGGGGGGGGGGGGTGGGGGATTTTCAGCTTGCACGAATTTTTTTTTTCGTCCATTGCTTGTGCAGGATTTTTTTTTTGCAGGTGAAACCCTCTGCACGAATTTTTTTTTTCAGACAAATATTGCTTTGTTTTTCATTTACTAATTAAAAAAGGTGTAATACTTAAAAACCATTTTTGGCCATTACGTATATTTGAAAAATATATATTAGGAATAGTCCGCTACGTTGCACAAGACTATATCCTATTATGGAACGCATGAAGCAAACACAACTTGACACAAGAATTACACGCCTGTTGTAGAAAAAATATGCAGTGTATCTTGAATTCATTGAGACATACACGAGACCTCCTCTCTACAACACTAAAAGAACTGTTCTTTGTGTCAGAAAATATCATACATGCTATGAAATTAAGAATAAAGCCTCAGAAAGAAACACAACTTAACGTCGGATCGAAACTACACCAATGGTATTGGTTCAATTAAACGAGCCAATGAGAAAACGGAACATTCGATCCTTCCCAAGAGTACAAAAGCGGCAAACATTTCATGTACAACGGAATAATTTCATATTATTCCGCGAGACAGTTACTTATGGGAGCAACTGATGAGGTTCACCTAAGAACCGAAACTCGAGTCTTGCTTAATAAGAAAAACGTAAGAATTCACTAGCGTCCGTGAGATTTTCAATACAGATCACCATATCTGTTCAAGCCATGTCGGGATGCAATAACACCATGATGAAACAACGGAGGTTCTTCAAGCTCCAAGAAACACTTCTCAGAAACAGAACTATATATAAAACAAGGAGCTAAAACAGAGGCGGATCCAGGGATTTCTGAAGGGGGGGTCCGGGTTCATGCCTGCCCGGAAATTTTTCCAATTTTACCCTCTGAAACGCCATTTCCAGCACTCCTGAAACTTGAAAAGTGTTTGTTAAGTCAAAAAATTGACAAGCAGTCAATTGGTGGAGGTGAAACAACTACGTATAAAACAATTTTATTCTATTATTTTTATGAACCACAAGGGAGACACAGGTCTGAAAGGGGGGGTCCGGACCCCCCCCCCCCCCCCCCCCCCCGACTCTCCCCCTGGATCCGCCACTGTAAAACATAAACTGCAAGAAATCATGATTCCAATAGAGACACGGCAGCTTCAGACTTTGATCTTAGACGCCTACATCCGTGATAAAGATCCACTTCAGTCACAAGTCTTGCACACTGCAGACTTTGACACTAAATCACGGCAGGGGCGTAGCCAGGAATTTTTCAGAGGTACGCACAATCAATTTCCAAACACTCCCCCTACCTCCTCCCCCACCCTCAAGTCCCAAATCTTTCTTTTTTCCCGACTTTTTCAGGTACGCACGTGCGTACGTGCGTACAGGTAGCTACGCCCCTGCACGGGCTGAGAGATTGACTGATCCTAGCATATTCATAACAATAACAAAAACTGCAGCCGATCACTACATATCTTGCAACAAAAGTTAGCCAAAGAAGCCCTAACATAATTATGCCAAGAGAGCTAGCACAACGAAGGGATAGAGAAACAATAATTCCATAAATGGCTACACAGCATGAAAATCTCCTGTCACTTAAGAGATTTTTATCCCAAAGATCATCAAAGAGTCATACAATACATATCGAGCATGCAAAACTGAGACAGAGATAATAGTGACTAGTCACAATTCTATATTGGTGATCTAAAGGGAACAAATATCTCGTAGACATTCTTGGGAAAGCATTTCAAAAGGCTTCTTTACACATTTTGCGACTAGCCGGAGTCGTGTTTGGCCTGTCACCTTAAAAATACTATTTATAAATAATAGTATAGGAAGGCCCCAAGAATGTTTTGAATTTTCGAAACGCCAAGAGCGCTATTTTCAATAGGCACTTTGGCAGCTTTTATATATTAAATAACAACAATATAACAATAATAACAACCATAATAACAACAATAACAATAATAACAACAATAATAACAATATATTAAGTAACAACTACAATAGGACTTCTCCTTCTGCATGAATTTTTTTTTCTTTGCCTGGAACTTTGCACGAATTTTTTTTCCCGGCATTTTCCCTTGCACGAATTTTTTTTTTGTCAGGCAGAACTTTGTTCAAACATTGGACAAAAAATGGACAGATCGGAGGTTTTATCCGATCGTGTATGCCATTTCTGTGGAAGGAAGATCAGGAATGCATTCGAGTTGTATAATTTCATCCACTCTAGTTTGAAGAAAGCTGAGAAGGAAAACACCGTGATTGATGTGGATGTCGAAGATGAGTTCAGCAGATTCAGGGGCTCTTGCCAATTACTGTTTCTTCGCCTGACCGAAGCCCTCGAGCAAGAAAAGGACAAAAAATATCGGAAAAAGACAAAGCATCAAAAAGATCACTCCGTTTTAATGAAGCATCTTCCTCAAGCACGTTTAACGATGACACTGCCTTTATTTCGAACCCGCCGGTCGAAGTTACTCACCTCGGGAAGCTGGCGAAATTGCTTTCTCGCGACTGAACGTGGAAGATTTACTTGAAAGTGCAACCACGGAAGTAAAAGTCGCCATAATTAACCCAAGTGGTCGGGTCGAGACGTACAGCTCCTTTCCGGATAAAGCGAAGTCCATGATCATAATTTGTGCATCAATTTGTGCGTTGTAACTCTCGTCTCTCCCTTGGGACATTGCATGAACATTTGATTGACGTGTTTTACATTTTTCAACCAATCAGAACGGTCCGTACGCCGGCGTACGGACTACTCAAAAAGCCCACGATACCGAGCAAGCGGTTTCTCACGGCTTCGCCGCTCGCGAATTTAGATCGCGCGCTCGAAACTCGCAGCTTTGCCGCTCGCGAATTCAGCATCGCGCGCAAAAAAAAACCGCCAGCCATGCAGGCTAGTTTTGGCGGGGTAGTGAATCACCACGCTCGAGTGTCCCAGTAGACCTGGTACGTTAATAAGTCTAACTGACAAGTCTTTTAAAATTAATAATTTATCGTTTGGCGGATTCTAACAACTGTTCATTTACATGATCGTCAATTAACTGTGGCCACGCGCTTTAGAAGGAACGATTTCTGTCATGTCTGTTTGTGGCGTTATCAAAGCAATTGTAGGCTTTTACCATATTGATATCGTATCGATACAGCGTTCGAACGTCATCGAAGCCGCATACCCCACAGGCAGCCCAACCGTGGTGTGTAAGCCACATCAAATTTCAGATTCGAAGCCGGTACACAGCCATGAAATATAGGTAATAATACGATTTGTCACGGAATTGAGAAGCGATAGAAAAATCGAAACTATTACACAATAAAGACTTCTTACCTAATACTTTATTGTCCCTTGGTGTGTCCTGACCGGTTTAAATGCATTTTTACCACTTTTGTCACTCGCGCCACTATCCATGCACTATATATATATATATATATATATATATATATATATATATATATATATATATATATATCCACTTTATCGTTTTTATCGCTTCTCAATACTGTCAGTACTGTGTACCGGCTTCGAATCTGTAATTTGATGTGGCTCACACACCACGGTTGGGCTGCTTGTGCATACCCATCGACACTGATCAGTAGACGGTAGAGTCATTGAAGAGGCATCTCAGGTAGAATTTCTGGGCTTGAAGGAACAGGCAACAAAGTTTGGGCTTGGTATTCGAACTTTAGCTCTACAGGATGTCGAAAGGAATGGGAGGAAAGACCGAAAATTTTGCAATAACAGCCGATGGACAGTGGCGTCTAGAGTTGCCAAGCTTGCTGGCGGAGGAAACAAGTAGGGAAATAAACGGTATTTGGTATTTTTATATTAATGTATTTAGTTGCTGGCTCAAATTTCATTGGCCGTTTTTATGCTAGAGACGTTAAAGTCGTCTAGACGTATTTAACGCCTCAGCCAAACAGAGAAAACACAAGATTTTCTTAAAAAAGCTATTCTCGGAAGTGACTGGACACGACTAAACTCGTCGCCAAATAAATTTTAAGAGCACGAATATACAAATAGGGCTAAATTCTTCCCAGTTAAGGCCGTCTCGTTTTTATACTAGACGTATTTAACGTCTGAGACGTTAAAGTCGTATGTTACTGAAGTGCGTCTGAACATAGTTAATAGAGGGGACTGGTTATGAAAGCCGGCGAACTTCAAAGAACGATGTCTTTGTTATTCTTTTTGCGTAGTCACGTGATATTGACCCTGCACATGAAAACTAAAGATGGCGTCCGGAGTGACATGACTCTCGAAGCGCGAGTAATCTTTTGCTTATATTTTGATAAATTGTTGTGCGATCGAGGATAAAATAGCATAAATACGAAAAACAAAAGTTCAGTATCAAAATGCCAGGTGAGAACTGTGCAGTGACTGGTTGTGGAACGTGCAGAAGAACGAAAGGTGTAGGAATTTGGAAGCTACCGGCAGCGAAGAACGACGCGTACAAGAAATGGAGAGACGATTGGTTGAACGAGATAACGAAAACGAGATGAATAGATCGCGAATTCAGGGAGAGAATCAAGAACGACAATGTGTTTACCTGTGAGAGGCATTTTGAAGCAGAAGATATCGAGATTTGTAAGTCAAAAACGCTTGTTGTTACCATATAGTTGTTACCATGGCTAGTAGAGTCCCCTCTACTAACTTTGTTGTTTAATACCTGTAGTTGTGAATTTTGCAGTCGTTTATTATATAAATATGATCGCGAAACGCACGCGTTATTGAGTTCTACTGAGTTTAGATGTGTGTATTTTCTATCTTGTAGTCTATGGAGAAAAAATGACAAAGAAAAAACCACGCTTTGGTGCGATCCCGAAGCTAAATCTCCCTAAAAAGAGCCACGAAACTGCCAAGTAGCAAGACTGGTGTTCGGTACCACCCGATGATTATACGGTTCTGTTTATCACTAGCAGCCAAGTCACCATCATGCTACGAGGAGTTACGGGTTATGTGAAACTACTCTAATAATTGTCCTGTTTTGTTTGCTAGACGATAGGAGGACATGGCCATAAACTTGCTTTATAAAAACTGTGCTTTCTGAGGGAACGTTTTAAAAGTTTTCAATAAATGAGTTGATCAACTACCTCAATACTCAGTAAACATCACCTCCAATTTTAAATAAGGCCCCCCTTTTTTTAATTCCCCCCCCCCTCCCCCCCCGTCAAATGTATGTGCTTGAAAACATAAGTCGCCAGGGGCTTAATACAGAAATTATGGTATGCTGAATCATAGTTAATTAACTATGGCTGAATTCAATGCTGGATTATTGATGTGGATAAACGCAAAGGTAGTGGTGAGCTTATACAGAAACACTAAATTTCATATTTGAATCATGCTCAAGGATCCAGCGCTATTTTTCACCAACCACTAAAATATCCCTTTGGGAGTGCTCGCAAATTACACTGGATCCTCGAGCATGCATTTGAATGTCCTTGTCATATTTGTTTGAACCAGGTAACAGACTGTACATATATACTTCACTCCTATACCCTTTCTAGTCATATAGTAAATGTATATGTTGTGGTCCAATTTTATCCTTGGTGCAAATTTTATTTTCCTTTGTTTTTGGCTATGGTAATGTATGATAATGTGTTTTAAACAAAGGAAAATAAAATTTGCACCAAGGATAAAATTGAACATATATATTTTTGTTGTTGACAGAAATTGGTCATTTCATATTTATAGCAGTTGATAATATCCATTTCAACATCATGTACTGTAGGCAAAGAGGATAACATCAACATTCTTTAATTTTTAATGTGAAACTTCCTTTTCACATGATTGTAGCTGGTTTTAAAATGCTTAGATTAGTATATATATAAATGAATGTACATAAAGAGAAAGTAGTTTTTGGAAAGCTTGAAACAGCTGTTAATGTTATATTTACATAATGTCTGGATCCAAGATGTAAAATATTAATATAATAAACAGCTTGTTATTTTTAATCATGGCATGGTTATTCATTTTGGCAGCTTCTGTTTATTTCTTTCCTTAGTGACTTGGCCTTCGTCTGTTTTGCCTTCATCTTATACCGCTGGATTAAATCCTTAGCTAATGAGAATGCACGCACCCTAAGATACAATATTACCATACTTCGCAAGATGTCTTTGCTCACATGCCTCTCGGGAACTAACTCAGCATCAGATAAAATGATGGCAGAGTTACATTGTTAAAAGGCACTGTTCCCTAATACTTTCCATAAAATTTTTCAACATTGCTATTTTTCATATGCCCTTCAAAAAGACTTTTCAAGTTCTTGAATTCCTCACTTCCTTCCTCAAGCACTTCATACTGATAGAGAGATAGCTCACTTCTTATGCTTTTTGAAAACACCTTGGCTTCTTTGATTTCTGTATAGCAGTGCTCACTATCTCCATCAGAACACATTAGGTCAGTAACTGAGGAGCTTGGCTGTTCTGGCTATGCTTTGCAGCACGATGCCTCTCAAGGCCACCTTTCGTTTTATACTTTTTGCCACAGTGGCACACAAGTTCTACAGACTGGACCTATACAAAATAGACAACAATTTGAGATTAGTGAGACATAAAAACATAAATAGTTAGGCACAAGAATGTTTACAAAGTCTGATACATGTAGTTATTATCCATGTAGTTCTGTCACGAATAAACGAAGACCAGCGAACGCATTAACTCACATTTAAACTCTATTTTGAACTTCTTAGCACAATAAATCTGTGTAGTTGTATCATATATCCGTTTTATATTAAAACTCTTGGTTTATAAATGTCTACAGAACATTTAAACTCGAACAGAACGTAGAGTAAATTGTAGCCTGCTGGTTTGTTTACATCGAGATTACAATCGCATTGGCTCGAATTTAAGCTTTATTTTGAACTTATTAGCAGAGTAAATCCGTGTAGTTACATCATATATGCATTCTATCTTAACACTCTTGGTTTATGAATGTCCAGAGGACATTAAACACAAACAGATCGGCCTAGAATGTAGAGTTTAATTACAGCGTGCTGGTTTGTTTACAAGAAAATTACACACTTCGATTTGTTTGTTTTTTTGCACTTATTTTACTATCAAATGGAATAACTTTTACTTACTTCACTAACAGCAGACACAAACTGTTTTTCCATTGCTTTATCGCCTTCTAAAAGCTCCAAAATCGTCTCTAAATCGTCACCGAACATGAATAAACCTTCGTCGGCTATGCCGTGATTAAATCTTTTGACAACACGATCTGTGCAGGGTCAGTGTCACGTGACGTGCATGTTCAACATCAGAGAGCCGCTATTGTTTGGCGCCTTAGAAGTTCGCCGGCTTTCATAACCAGTCCCCTCTATTAACTATGGTCTGAACGACGCACTTAAAATAAGACGTTAAAGTCGTCAGACGTTAAATCCGTCTGGTTTATTTTCCGTTTTTATACTGAGACGTTAAAGTCGTCTCAGACGACTTTAACGTCTCAGACGATATTAACGTCTCTAGCATAAAAACGGCCATTGACATCCTGATTGTGTAATGATAAAGCATGGCAGAATACTTAACCCTTCAGTTCAGAATGCGCCGTTCTTCGTATTGAGTCCTGTCTAAATAAACTTGCAGTATTGAATGAAACAAAACTTTAAGTGCCAAAGACATCTATGATTTTACATCTAATCTACTTGTCAAAGGTACTACCACGCCGATAAATCGACAAAACGTGCTAAGTGCAAGTGTAGGTCAAGGTCAAGATAGTGCATGTATATAGGTCAAGATAGTGCATGTATATAGGTCAAGATAGTGCATGTATATAGGTCAAGATCAATTAATTATTGTGAGTTTACAGTTTACGTAGTTTACGTAGTTTACGTATGCTGCGGTCAACGTTTTCAACAAAGAAAACGAAACCGCCCGCGCTAGACTGCGAGCCACTGACTGCCAGCAGTCTCTTATGACTCTTTTGCTTCTAGTTGGTCGATCGAGCGCGCGCGAGAAAGCACAGTTCGTATTTTTAAATTTAGAGGAAATGTATGGGAATATCGAAAAGGTTCACTTATAGCTGTGACTGTTGGAGGCCGGCACACATTTTTCCAGCCGCGGCCCTTTCGAGCATGCTGCATTTCTCGATATTATTTGGGGTCTAGCGCTTCGAGTCACCGGTGACTTGGTATAATGGTGCACCACCCGCGCCGGGCTCTCGGCACTGGACTGGTCCAAAATCCAGTTTTCCTTCTTGTCTCTCTACTATACGCTCAGGTAAACGTCCGATGCAAACATTTCAAATCGCTTAAATTTGCCGTTTTCAGCTACAACAACGACAACACACAACATTTCAGATACAAAAATGTTTATCTTGATCTTATATATAAATATTCATCACAGAATATTACGATAAGTGAACCTTTTCGATATTCCCATACAGTTCCTCTAAATTTTAAAATACAACGGTCACACAGTTTGTGTGGGCCCGCTGTGGACATTGGCTGTGTTTTCACGAGGCGGTTTTTCTCGCTTAACATATTTGTTTACCGACCGCGTAAGGAGCTTAAATAATTTATGCGTTTTGACCGACAGAGTTCCCGGTGTGGGAACGACGCTTTTTTGCAGCCGAAAATTTTTCCTCTTTTTGTTGTTGTCCTTTGATGTTCGATTACTCCCATATGGTCTAGTGGTTAGGATCCGGCGCTCTCACCGCCGCGGCCCAGGTTCGATTCCCGGTGTGGGAACGACGCGTCTTTTTAGCCAATATTTTAGACCTTTCGGTGATGTATACATGCTGATTTTCCATAATAGTTTTTTAGCAAATAGATTAGATAAGATTTATGGATGTTTTTAGATTTGTATAGTTTGACTTAATTACATGAATATTTTTATTTACAACTTTACGAAAAACAAATTGTCCTCTGGTTTTCGTCAACTCCCATATGGTCTAGTGGTTAGGATCCGACGCTCTCACCGCCGTGGCCCGGGTTCGATTACCGGTGTGGGAACGACACGTCTTTTTATTGTTGTTTTTATTTTGCCAATTTTCTTTTCAGCCGAAATTTTAAACCTTTCGGTGGTAAATGCATGCTTGATGAAGATGTTTAATTAGGTTAATTTTTTATGATTTTAGCGTTCTCAGTTAGATAAGATTTATGAATGTTTTTAGATTTGTATAGTTTGACTTCATTACATGAATTTCTTTTATATTTTGTCTAATCTAAAGCCTGCAACTTTACAGGAAACAAATTGTCCGCTAATATTCGTCAACTCCCATATGGTCTAGTGGTTAGGATCCGGCGCTCTCACCGCCGTGGCCCGGGTTCGATTCCCGGTGTGGGAACGACACGTCTTTTTATTGTTGTTTTTATTTTGCCAATTTTCTTTTCAGCCGAAATTTTAAACCTTTCGGTGATAAATGCATGCTTGATGAAGATGTTTAATTAGGTTAATTTTTTACGATTTTAGCGTTCTCATAAGATTTATGAATGGGAATGACACTTTTTTGTAGTCGAAATTTTGTAGTTCTTTTTTTATGTGCCTGTTTTATATTTTTTTGGCTGAAATTATAAAACTTTCGGTGATGTATACATGCTGGGTGAAGATGTTCATTTATGTTATTTTTTATGATTTTCCATGGGTGTCACCCACGTTTAACACTCGAATGAAATGAAATGAAATTAATTCATGAATGCGGGAGTGCTAAGAAAGAAAATCGGGAAACCAAGAAACTAAGACAAAATATAAAACACAAACAGCGGTGATAAACATGGTAAACCAACGCATTTTATAATAAACTTGACGTTTCGTATGCTACACGAGAATTTAGTTTTATCGACTGAGTCGATAAGGTAAATTGACCACCGTAAAAAGATTCAAATAGCTGACGTTTCGAGCGCTAGCCCTTCGTCGGAGCGAATCAAGGAATTGTGGGTAGTGTGTGGTTTTATATAGTAAGCGGTGGAGCTACGCTATTGGTGGAAATTTGGTGACGTGAAAAACAAATGTAGATTAGTTGAATGAAAAGCGTTCGTTGATTCCGTGGGGTTTGAGAGTGCCGATTTGAAAGATGATTTTTTGTTCTAGGTTTTTACGGCTTTCTGTGTTACCCTGGTGTAGGGAAACGCCGCAGATTGTCATGTGTTGTTTAGAATGGTTAGTAAGATTAAAATGGCGCGCGACTGGTTTGGATGCGTCTTTGTCATTTTTTTCAACGTCTCGGAGATGTTCACGAAAACGGTCGCCCAGTCTCCTCCCTGTTTCGCCAATGTATATCTTTTTGCAAAAAGTACATGTAATGCAGTAGATAACATTTACGGAGGTGCATGTAAAACGATCAGTGATTTTAATAGATCGTTTGGGTCCTGTTATTTTGTCCGCGTTGTGAATGAAAGGACAAGTGTTACATCGTGTGCGTGTGCATTTGAAAGTTCCCGGTACATCGTCAGATTTCAGTGCGCTCGTAACTAGAAAGTTGCCTATGTTTTTGTCACGTTTGAATGAAATTAGTGGGGGTTGTGAAAAGATTCTGCCAGTTTCGGGGTCGTTTTGGAGTAATTTGAAATTTTTTAAAATGATGCTTTTGACTGTGTTGTTGTGTGGGTGGAAAGTGAGGGTGAATGGAATTCTCTCGTTCTCTTCCTTCTGTGGCGTTTGTAGTGCTGAGTCGCCATGGGCACCAAAATGGGACCAAGCTACGCTAACCTTTTTGTAGGCCACATCGAAGACAAATTTTTTAATCAGTACCACGGAACCAAACCCGAACTCTACGGCCGCTACATC
Organism: Dendrophyllia cribrosa; assembly: GCA_024195265.1. Classification (NCBI taxonomy): domain Eukaryota; kingdom Metazoa; phylum Cnidaria; class Anthozoa; order Scleractinia; family Dendrophylliidae; genus Dendrophyllia; species Dendrophyllia cribrosa. Next base: position 6,379,717 of record JAJLRJ010000001.1, on the reverse strand, counting down.
GATGATTGCATTGGCGCTACCTCTTCCAGTAAAGAGGAACTTAATCAATTCATAACTTCTGTCAATACTTTTCATCCAGCTCTAAAATATACCTGGGAAATTTCCGAAACCTCAGTCGCTTTTCTTGACATTAATATTTCAATCAACGGTAACAGTTTATCCACAAGTGTGCACTACAAACCTACAGATTCCCACAGTTATCTGTTACATTCATCCTCACATCCATCGCACGTTAAAAACGCCATTCCGTATTCTCAATTTCTCAGACTTCGACGTCTATGTAGTGATGACTCTGATTTTTCCAACAAATCAGAAGAAATGTGCCAGTTTTTCAAGAAACGTGGGTACCCTGACTCTGTTGTTAATACGGGCCAACAACGTGCACAACAGATCGACAGACAGTCAGCACTACAAACGCCACAGAAGGAAGAGAACGAGAGAATTCCATTCACCCTCACTTTCCACCCACACAACAACACAGTCAAAAGCATCATTTTAAAAAATTTCAAATTACTCCAAAACGACCCCGAAACTGGCAGAATCTTTTCACAACCCCCACTAATTTCATTCAAACGTGACAAAAACATAGGCAACTTTCTAGTTACGAGCGCACTGAAATCTGACGATGTACCGGGAACTTTCAAATGCACACGCACACGATGTAACACTTGTCCTTTCATTCACAACGCGGACAAAATAACAGGACCCAAACGATCTATTAAAATCACTGATCGTTTTACATGCACCTCCGTAAATGTTATCTACTGCATTACATGTACTTTTTGCAAAAAGATATACATTGGCGAAACAGGGAGGAGACTGGGCGACCGTTTTCGCGAACATCTCCGAGACGTTGAAAAAAATGACAAAGACGCATCCAAACCAGTCGCGCGCCATTTTAATCTTACTAACCATTCTAAACAACACATGACAATCTGCGGCGTTTCCCTACACCAGGGTAACACAGAAAGCCGTAAAAACCTAGAACAAAAAATCATCTTTCAAATCGGCACTCTCAAACCCCACGGAATCAACGAACGCTTTTCATTCAACTAATCTACATTTGTTTTTCACGTCACCAAATTTCCACCAATAGCGTAGCTCCACCGCTTACTATATAAAACCACACACTACCCACAATTCCTTGATTCGCTCCGACGAAGGGCTAGCGCTCGAAACGTCAGCTATTTGAATCTTTTTACGGTGGTCAATTTACCTTATCGACTCAGTCGATAAAACTAAATTCTCGTGTTTCATCCCCCCACCGACGCAGCACCACAGTTTCTCTAGAAACTAACCCCATTCATTTGTTTCGTATGCTAAGCAACATACATTTTCAAAAGTAACCGTTACAGTGTTTGAAAACTGTTTATATAGTTAAAATAGGGGTCTGGAACCAAGATTAAGAAAAAAAAAGTATCTTAACAGTAATTTAATATTGAGTACGGACTGTCAGTCCTAAGAAGCTTCAGCTAATAAAGCAACAGCTTCTCACTGCTGACGCAGTAAACACTGTAACGGTTACTTTTGAAAATATGTATGTCGCTTAGCATACGAAACGTCAAGTTTATTATAAAATGCGTTGGTTTACCATGTTTATCACCGCTGTTTGTGTTTTATTTTCAATCAAGTCACGATGGCCTAAGAACAAGAGTATATATACGACAAAATGGTTGACCACGTCGAGAAATAAAGTCACGACCTCCGGATTAAATCGTCCAAACTAGTCTGCGATTGTTAAAGGTAAAACTTTACTCAAACAATCAAGGTATTCTAGTTAATTGAACATGATATAATTCTCTGTTACTGAGTATAACTTAAAGTTGCCTAACCTACTTCCCCCACCTCCCCTCCCCTCCCCCCTTCGTTCGTCCAAAGAGAGAGCGGCAACAACTTTATACAGAGCAAGCCAGTCAGTGCAAAAATACAAAACATCGCAGAAATGTTTAATATATAAAAAGTAAAAAGGCTATCTAAGTACAAGCATTATCTAGTTTGACAGTGTTGGCAATCCCATAACTTCAATCTTGTCAAAAACCAGATAAACACGCAATGGCCTGTAACTCTAGTGCCAGGCCTACTCCAAATCACACGAACCGATTTCATCTGTCATGGCACGATTTGTGCAGAAACATTCCCAGTCCTTGATACAATACAATATGATACTTTATTGTTACTCCTTTGTGGGGCGTTTCAGTGTCAAGTAATAACTAAAATTATAATAAGAAGATAAAACTACCATTAAAATTTTATAAAAATTTACTTAGAAGATAATTTATTACTTTTCTTTTAAAACTAAAAACGGAATCGCACAACTAAAGAGAAATACCTTATCATATCTTGATAAATTTCCATGAAATATCAAAATCGAGCAGTCCTGGTGACAAGACCAGCGATAGCTAATTAAAATTAAGATGGAAATCAAAGGAAAGAGAAAAAATAATTGTAACCCAGTAAAATCCTAAACTTGTTCTATTCTAACGTGGACACCATGTTTTGGAATCAGAGTGACACCAGCTAAAATTTCCAGAGGAACTTGGGTCTCGGGTGATCGAACAAACTTGTACTTCATCAGGAATTTCACCAAGGCAATCTTGATCTCCATTAGGGCAAATCTCATCCCTATACAGGACCTTGGACCTAAACCAAATGGCAAGAACTGGTACGGGTGACGGGTTTCTTTGGCGGGGCTTCGGAATCTCTCGGGATCGAACTTTTCCGGGTCGGGCCAAACATCCGGATCTCGATGCAGAAAATACACAGGAATGATCACTTCTAGTCCCGCGGGAATGTGAATGCCGTTAACCTCGTAATCTTCGACACATTCGCGGTCTACCAGAGCCAACAAGCAAGTTTGTTCCCCGCAACACGTGATGTGGCACGCGTGATGCGGGTGATAAGTTGGTTCCAAGGTACGGAACTTGATATTGTGTACGGGCCATTGTGCAATCTATTTACGACTGCATTCTTGTAGTCGTTCTTCAGTTTGCTACAAGCTACACCGCGCTGACGAGTCCCAAACAGGACGAAACAGCTGTCCGCGGTTGCTACCCTGCTTTATCGGTTTCTGTCGTATTGGTGTCTCGCAAAATCTACTTTTTTTACGTAGTCAGATCAGCCTTGCAGTTTGTCGGTTATGTTTGTTCATTTTTGGCTTATTAGGTCTTTCGTAGATCCTACATATCGTTTACAGCATTATCGTTTGCGGTCTTTTGCAGTTTTTAGTTCTATTTTCAATGTTAATGGCCGATCAAGCGAGTTATTGAGCGAGTGATCAAGCGAGTGATTGAGCGAGTGATCAAGCGATCGAGTGAAATTTTCTCCCATTTCGTTCAACCCTTCCCTTATTTACGAGTTAATGGCTCCGTCAATTCCAAGCCCGCCCATCCCCCCGGGCATTTGTCGGGCATTTGTCTCTTTTTTTTTTTAAATAATGTTGCAAATGCCCCACGGTGGGGTCAGCTTATACGTACAAATCCCCACAGTGGGGCATCTGGAAGAGTGCAAATGCTCAACCCATGGGACAAGATCAAAATTTCATTTTAATGATTATTGATGGAAGCAATAATTGTTCACAAATAAATGGATCTTTATTCATGCTAGGAATTCTTTCGTTTTACCTCAGTATTACTGTGACTCCAATAATTTCCTGTCGATTCTCGTTGTTATTGTTGTTAATTTTGATTAAAATTATGCTTACGTTCAATCCATTTAAGATCGCCGTTGATTGCAATGCTTTTTCAAGTAAGTTGCCATTGAATTTTTAAATGCCAGATTCTTCTGTTGCGACATATCCTGATGAAAAGACACCATGGCCACGAAAGTTGTCAAATAAGACGTTAACAAAAATTGAAATTTTACCGTGATATTATCTTCTGTGGCAATTGAAAGGTAAGGCACTAGCTGGCCTGTTTGAAAATTGTGAGAAACTTATTTTAAAAATAAAATGGAATATCATTGCGTTCGGTCTGTTGCTCCGGTTCACTTGAAAGGTGCGGGACCCAAAGGACGTTTATCATCTCATTTTTTATATTTTTATATTGGGGGCAATCAGGAAATTTAAAATAAACAAGCAAGCATGCACGAATTTTAAAATCCAAAAGATAACGTTGTTTTGACAATGCCCCACCCCTGGGCTGACCTGTTTTAGCAAATGCCCCACCCTTGGGAAGGAAAATGCCCGGGGGGGAATGGGCGGGCTTGGTATTGACGGAGCCATTAACAAAAACAAATTGTCCTCTGACATCCGTCAACTTCCATATGGTCTAGTGGTTAGGATCCGGCGCTCTCACCGCCGTGGCCCGGGTTCGATTCCCGGTGTGGGAACGACACGTCTTTTCAGCCGATATTTTAGACTTTTCGGTGATGTATACATGCTGATTTTCCATAATATTTTTTAGCAAATACTGTAGATTAGATAAGATTTATGGATGTTTTTAGATTTGTACAGTTTGACTTAATTACATGAATATTTTTATATTTTGTTTAATCTGAAGCCTGCAACTTTACGAGAAACAAATTGTCCTCTGATTTTCGTTAACTCTCATATGGTCTAGTGGTTAGGATCCGACGCTCTCACCCTCGTGGCCCGGGTTCGATTCCCGGTGTGGGAACGGCACGTCTTTTTATTGTTGTTTTTATTTTGTCAATTTTCTTTTCAACCGAAATTTTAAACCTTTCGGTGGTAAATGCATGCTTTATGAAGATGTTTAATCAGGTTAATTTTTTATGAATTTAGCGTTCTCAGTTGGATAAGATTTATTAATGTTTTTAGATTTGTATCCTTGACTTCATTACATGAATTTCTTTTATATTTTGTCTAATATAATCTAAAGCCTGCAACTTTACAGGAAACAAATTGTCCAGTGACATCCATCAACTCCCATATGGTCTAGTGGTTAGGATCCAGCGCTCTCATCGCCGTGGCCCGGGTTCGATTCCCGGTATGGGAACGACGCTTTTTTTGTAGCCGAAATTTTGTAGTTCTTTTTGTTGTTGCTTTTATGTTTTATATTTTTTTTGGCTGAGATTTTAAAACTTTCGGTGAGTATACATGCTGGGTGAAGATGTTTATTTATGTTATTTTTTTATGATTTTCCATGGGTGTCACCCACGTTTAACACTCGAATGAAATGAAATGAAATTAATTCATGAATGCGGGAGTGCTAAGAAGTCCTAAAAAAGAAAATCGGGAAACCAAGAAACTAAGACAAAATATAATACACAAACAGCGGTGATAAACATGGTAAACCAATGCATTTTATAATAAACTTGACGTTTCGTATGCTAAGCAACATACATTTTCAAAAGTAACCGTTACAGTGTTTGAAAACTGTTTATATAGTTAAAATGGAGGTCTGGAACCAAGATTAAGAAAAAAAAAGTATCTTAACAGTAATTTAATATTGAGTACGGACTGTCAGTCCTAAGAAGCTACAGCTTATAAAGCAACGGCTTCTCACTGCTGACGCAGTAAACACTGTAACGGTTACTTTTGAAAATATGTATGTCGCTTAGCATACGAAACGTCAAGTTTATTATAAAATGCGTTGGTTTACCATGTTTATCACCGCTGTTTGTGTTTTATTTTCAATCAAGTTACGATGGCCTAAGAACAAGAGTTCATATAAGACAAAATAGTTGACCACGTCGAGAAATAAAGTCACGACCTCCGGATTAAATCGTCCAAACTAGTCTGCGATTGTCAAAGGTAAAACTTTACTCAAACAATCAAGGTATTCTAGTTAATGGAACATGACATAATTCTGTTACTGAGTATAACTTAAAGTTGCCTAACCTACTTCCCCACCTCCCTTCCCCTCCCCCCTTCGTTCGTCCAAAGAGAGAGCGGTAACAACTTTATACAGAGTAAGCCAGTCAGCGCAAAAATACAAAACATCGCAGAAATGTGTAATATATAAAAAGTAAAAAGGCTATCTAGGTACAAGCATTATCTAGTTTGACAGTGTTGGCAATCCCATAACCTCAATCTTGTCAAAAACCAGATAAACACGCAATGGCCTGTAACTCTAGTGCCAGGCCTACTCCAAATCACACTGAGCAAAGCGCAGAACGCGCGTTTTACTACCGAACCGATTTCATCTGTCATGGCACGATTTGTGCAGAAACATTCCCAGTCATTGATACAATACAATATGATACTTTATTGCCACTCCTTTGTGGGGCGTTTCAGTGTCAAGTAATAAATAAAATTATAATAAGAAGATAAAACTACCATTAAAATTTTATAAAAATTTACTTAGAAGATAATTTATTACTTTTCTTTTAAATCTAAAAAATAAAAAATAAAAACTTTTAAAACTAAAAACGGAATGGTACAACTAAAGAGAAATATCTTATCATATCTTGATAAATTTCCATGAAATATCAAAATCGAGCAGTCCTGTTGACAAGACCAGCGATAGCTAATTAAAATTAAGATGGAAATCAAAGGAAAGAGAAAAAAATAATTGTAAGCCAGTAAAATCCTAAACTTGTTCTATTCTAACGTGGACACCATGTTTTGGAATCAGAGTGACACCAGCTAAAATTTCCAGAGGAACTTGGGTCTCGGGTGATCGAACAAACTTGTACTTCATCAGGAATTTCACCAAGGCAATCTTGATCTCCATGAGGGCAAATCTCATCCCGATACAGGACCTTGGACCTAAACCGAATGGCAAGAACTGGTACGGGTGACGGGTGTCTTTGGCGGGGCTTCGGAATCTCTCGGGATCGAACTTTTCCGGGTCGGGCCAAGCATCCGGATCTCGATGAAGAAAATACACAGGAATGATCACTTCTAGTCCCGCGGGAATGTGAATGCCGTTAACCTCGTAATCTTCGACACATTCGCGGTTTACCAGAGCCAACGGCGGGTTAAGCCGCAGTGCCTCATTTATGATGCAATCCAGGTACTCGATATTGTGAGCAAGCTCATACAGCATGCTGTCGGGGTTTGCCTTCGCTGCTTTCTCGATTTCCTCCCTTAACTTGTCTTGTACTTCCGGGTTCAGAGCCAGGTGGTAGGTGATGCACGCCAGCGTATTGCTCGAGGTTTCGTATCCCGCAAAGAGAAAGATCTGACACTGACCGATGATTTCTTCATCCGTGAGTTTGGAGACTCCCTCCTCGGTTGACTCCTCATTCGCTGTCAGCATCAGATGCATTAGGTCTTGCCGCCCTGTTGGCCCAGTTGTTCTCCGTTGCTGTACAATATCCGAAGCCACCTTTTCGAAGTAGCCTCCCGACTGACCGCGGACTTGTTGAAGAATCCTCAATAGATATATTCCAAAAGGAAACCGTCTCAAAATGTCCACTATCCACGGCGTGCGAAACACCATCTTCACTTTCTCAAACATCACGCTTTCCTTGTCATTTTGAATGTCAGTCTGGACACCAAATGCAGTGGAAAGTATAACTTCTAGCGTCATTCTACTGAAACAGTCTAACATATCCACAGATTCACCTAAAAACGCAATAGATATACAATTATTACGACGATACATGATTAACATTTTAACTCCGAACAACAAACAAGGTTAAAATTATATATCGAAAAAGGAACAGCACCAAACAACCATACTGCCTAAAAGCATTCACTTGGATGGTCAAACTTACGGTGGATTTTACCTCGCAAGCTAAACATTTGGCACCAATTTGTTAAGTACCATAGGAAAGGACTCTTTGTTTGTTTTGCCAATAGAGCTTGTCTATCTTCACTTCACTTAAATGCCATTTTGTTGTGTTTTTTTTTCCACTTGGAGGTGTTTTCCTCCAAGTGGATTGAAAAATTGTCAAAACAATAACCAGGGCAAACAAAAGGACATTGAAGATTTTTAACTCCCTGAAGACATTTCTACGCTAGAAATCAGATGTACAAGGGGGACGGGGACAGGGGACGGGGGACGGGGGACGGGGGACGGGGGACGGGGGACGGGGGACAGAGGACGGGGAAGGGGAAGGGGGACGGGGAACGGGGACGGGGGATGGGGTGCAGCCAAAATCCCACATACCTGTATCAACAACTTTCTCTATTTTCTCCATCAATCTGTCAAACGATTCCTCGATCATCGACACCATTCCCTTCATTTTCCTTGCACTGAACGTCGGAGTAAGTGTCGCGCGGATACGCTTCCAATCTTCATCACACACAAGAAACACGCCTTTGGCTATCGTTCCTTTGGGCTTCACTTGCAAAAAGCGATTTCGGAAGTTCGAGAAATCTTTCACCAAGATCTGCTTCAGGATATCTGGATCAGCGATTACAACTATGGGCTTTGCTCCCATACTAAATGAGAACACCTTGCCGCAGGTTTTAATGTAGTAGCACAACAAGAGGTGAACGCCATTAAATTTTCTGGTATCGAGCAAATTGCCAATAACGGGCCACGCCTTCGGGCTTGGAGCGTTGATTTTCTTGCGAAGGGCTTCATTACATGCTTCTCGCCAGAATATATACAGTAACACGGCAATGCCAGCTGTTACAAACGCAATGGGGATCGTAACATAAGATGAATTGGGGTCTAGTTCAGCTTGCTTGCTGTTGGCATCCATTCTGCTAAATTAGGATATAACAAATAAATACTGTGAGGCATTCAGAACGTGATTTCGTCAAGTACTGCTCAGTAAAAAGGTAAAAAAAATCACGAGCCAAGTGGTCCACTGCTGCCGGAGCTTAACCCGATTTCTGCAGCATAAAGCGACTGAGTGTATCCAATAGACAATATTCGTATTCTCGGTATTGAACTGGAACTAGCTTACAGTCGAGGCTAATGCGGGGGAATATCATTACAAATATTTGCATGTGAAAAGATTCCCCCGCATGAGCCTCGACTGCACGCTAGTTCCAGTTCAATACCGTGAATACGAATATCGTTATTGAGTATCGAAATTAATTTCGCGATTGCTTTGGTTTTGCATTGTTATGATTTGTGATTGGCTATAAAATCTCGCGCCACTTTCTCAACCAATCAGAAGTAAAACCAAAACCAATCGTGACTTGCCTGCACGCGTTTTCCCGCGCTTGGCGCCGGCTACATGTATTTGCTTCGAGTTCTGATTGATTCATTGGTTTGTCTGCGTCTGTTGTAACCGCTGGCCCGAGTGATTACTTTGGTTTTGGTTTTGCAACTGACTCAATAAGCCATCTCCGAGTTCAGTACGTTATGCCTCGCTGTCAAAGCGAGGCTTGGTGCACAACCTTTCATATGAAGATGAGTTTTATTTGCATTTGAATAAAAAAACATTTTCAAATGAAAGGTTGTGCACCTAGCCTCGCTTTGACAACGAGGTATAACGTAACTCGGAAATGGTCCATTGAAAACCGCTTCAAAAGTCCGAACACGTTCTTAAGGATAAAATAATGTATTTCAGTAAATCATTAAATGAATAATAAGAGAGAACTGATATTCTTGGCTTGCACTTACGTCATATCATGTCATTTCAAAATTCAGAAGCATTAAAAAACAGATGTCGATTACAAAATGTTAATTTATGGAATTGTAGAGAGTTTAAAACTACACATCTGGGCCAAACGCTGAAGCGCCAAAGCATATTGTTCAATAATAGTAATATAATAATAATATGTATTTCTTATACTGCGCTTTTTCTATAAAAATAATCAAAAGCGCATTACAATTAATAAAATAAAATCTTACAAATTACAAATTGATAATAAAACTACCGACTAATCCTTAAGAATTAAAATCCTTAAGAATTAAAATCAATTGTTATAGGCGAACGAGTTTTAGACTTTTTAATAATGAAGGCTCCTGTGAGCCAACCCGTGAATAAGAAATGCTCTACACATCGCTGGCTCATGTTTAAGCGACCTTCCTTACAATCAAAGGCTCCTCGGTGAATTGCGTGACACATTTAAAACCTTCACAAATCGGATACAAAACATCGGTAAAACCTGAAACTTTTTGTGAAGGATTGTAACACTAGTATCTACATACCATAGGTGCGGTTACCTGGGGCACTTTTACCGTGGTAAATGACCCTTTATAACATAGCCAGGAAATTAGCCCAATCTAAATCAATAGGGCGAGCGTGCATCTATAAGGGCCTGGCTAAACTAGGAAAACATTGTTGCGGAAACATTGTTGCGGAGGCAAATGTTTCCCAGTTTAGTCTCGGGGGAAACATATGTTGCGGAAACAAATTTTGCTGCTCGGAAACAAGAAAATGTTTTCCTTCCTTTAGCACCCAGCTTTCCAGAAAAATAATTTTACAAGTTTAAACGAGTTGAATTGTTCTTGTTGTTGTTTTGACACAGACCATCTTCAGTCCACACATTTCAAGTCCGAAGTCAATCCATACTAAAAGCATAAGTTGTTCTCTTTTCAATTAACAACGGCTTTTGGACTGCACAGCGAGTCTCCGTTTCAGTTCATGAACCATTTCTCCATTGAGCAGACTGAGTTCGACAAAACTTGCGCACAACATGCAACCCGTGATGCGAAAAAATACAAACGTGCTCGTCCGTTAAGTTCCTTCAGCCGCGTAGTGAGATTTTTCGGTTCCAATCCGCTTCAAAGAATGTTTAGGAACATTTTCAAGGAAGCATAAAGCATATACCATATTTCAAAGCCAATTATTAGAAGACATTTTCAGAAACTTGTGCGGTTTGAACAGCTTTGCCAAGGTGAACTTTCATTCAGCTTCGCCAAGGTGAACTGCGATACGCAGCAATAATTTTCGCGCCTTTTTTCGTTCACTCGAGAAGCTAGAGTTCTCGTGCTCTCCAAACTTCCCGCGTGCATCCATAACTCGTAGACGCACGCGAAGCATGAACCAATTCTTAATTAACCATGGGAAACTGCATTTAGTGCTGTGATCAGTGTGACCGACATTTCCCGAGGTAAATTTCCCGTGGTAAATATCCATGGATACATAAAAAAGATAACACTAAGCGCCCATGACATTTAATGGTGTTTTGATGTCCAAGGTACAAGAGCCAATCACGATGCTCCGTTTGACATCAATTCGTAACCGCAAATGAAAAAGTGACTCACTGAATCTCGTGACATTTTTGTTACCTTGGTAAATCACAAATCGCATGTAACCTCTGGTTAACATACTAAACCCAAGTGCACCGCGATACACCGCGGGATGTTCTATCATGGGAAATGCCATTTTCCGTGAAGTGTGTAACTGCGCCTCATGTTAGAAACAGCTTTGCTTTTTTAATTGCAGGATTTGAATTTTTATGACGGCATCTGCAAGCCTAGCCTGATTCTCGGAGGATCTGAAGTCGCTGGCACTGACTCTCTTCTCTCCCTGTCTGATGTCCTTTTTTTCGAGGGCTTGTTCTTGATGTCATCTGAGCGTTTAGTATTTCTACCAATCAGAGATGTTCAGTCGCATTCTTGAAATTCTTGATGTAGAAAAATGTCTAACAACCCACTGATTGGTGGATATGGTCGGTAAAGGACAAGCACTCAAACAAGGGACATCAGATGGGGAGAGGAGGGAGTGGGTGCGAGTGATCTGGGACCGTCTGAGAATCAGGCTAGTGCAAGCCAAGAATAAGTATAAATATAAGGCTAAGTTCTACAAATTTGTCAATTATTATACGTACTTGCTATTATAAAATGGAAAAACTGAGAATTGTATACGTTGCAATGAGGAACCACGTTGTACTTGTTACTATGTGTATTCTAATATGTTGGGTTTATTTGGACAGCAATTGCACTTATGGCTCTGACCAAACTATTTTTTGGCTCATTATACTAGTAAATAAAGACATTTATAACTTTCAACTGCAGGGGGGTACGTTCTTAACATGTTCTTAAAATGTTTGGCAATCGCCTCGACATTCCTATATAAAATGTCCTTTATATACAAAAAAGAGTGTACCAAACTAAAATTCAACAAGTGGCTGGGACTGGGCACGACTTGAGCCCTGGGCCTTTTGACATATCCAGTGCCCTTATCTAACGGCCACAACGCGTCCAACTGTATTGATTTTTCAAAACTGGTGTTTGTATGGCTGGTGGTGGTACCTTTTCTTTCTTGCCCTCTGTGAAATTACTAGGATTGCAAAAAAAATGAAATCTACTCCATAGTCCAGTCCAGTCCAACCTTTCCAAGCGCCTCTGCATGTGGTCAACGAACGAGAAATCATATAATAAAACCACAGGTAGCCCAAGCTCAAGTGATGTTTACACGTTGTAATTTGAACGTCGTGGTGACTGTTGCGTAATAGCGAAATTATAAGGATTTGTATAAGGAAAATTCACTTCGAATTTGAGCGTAAAATTAGGAACGATATTTGAATAAAACTGGCTCAGTTGGACGTCTTTGTGTGTTTACTGGTGTATTGAGTGGTTTTTGGGGTCGATTCAAAGCGATTCCAGCGAGTTTTAGTTCAACTGTTTCTTCCCCCCTAAAAGAGGAAGAAATGCATGAGTGGAACTATTAAAACTCGCTGGAATCGCTTTCAATCGACCCAAAAACCACTCAATACACCAGTAAACACACAAAGAAGTTCAGGTGAGCCATTTTTATTGAAATATCGTTCGTAATTTTACGCTCAAATTCGAAGCGAATCAGTTTCCCCATACAAATCCTTATAATTTCGCTATTACGCAACAGTTACCACGACGTTAAAATTACAATGTGTTTAAACATCAGTTGAGCTTGGGCTACCTGTGATAAAACGTAAAGGGAAACTTCGGTGACAGAGTCAAAATATTCCAGTTACTCGCCTCATCTGCATCTCTAACACATGAATGAAAACGGTACAACAACGATCAGCCAAAAATAATCAACCATCAGCCGGTGCACAAAGATGTCTGCGCGTAGGTTGACAGCTAGTCCGACAAGCACAACGAACAGTGACGATAGACATAAAAACTAAATAAGTGCTCAACTGCCTAAATTCTAAATTGCTTTTTACTAGTAACAGGATGGAGAAATAAAACTTGGCTTAGTTCTGTTCAACAACGTTCAGTTTGTGTTGACTGGCATCTGCAGTCCCAATATATGTGTTAATAAATAAATGTTAAACCGATGGTGACCGGCCATGACCGCAATCAATTTAAACTAAAGCGTTATTTCTACATCGGTAAATCACAAATATTTCACTGATGATTTACAGTAAGACGGAAACATATTTTAAAAAGTTATTAAAGCAGGTAGCAAGCATACCTCTGTGCTTTGAAGATGTGTAAAATCGATTGAAGTTCCCAAATTTGGAAGGGATAAACAGATCGAGAGGAAATTCATAAGCGTGATTCAGCAGATTCTGAGCACATTTCATCTTTCATCATGTTCATATATGCAAATTTCATTTGATGACGCAGAAGTGTCACACAGTGCTCTGACGTGACATCACTGTCCACAAAGTAGAAATGTGTGGATGTATTCATCGAAATCAAATGATCCTTAAATGTCTTAAATAAACCCCGAATTTATTTCCACCGAAATCAACGTAACCCCGAAACTATCCACAAGTGTTTTTTTCTTATTAGGGTTTTTCAGGAATAAAGGATAACTGACAAAATAATTTTCGGAGTATTAAAAGGGCTGTTCCGAAAATGAGGAGTGCGGAGTGCGGAGTGCGGAGTGCGGAGTGCGGAGTGCGGAGTGCGGAGTGCGGAGTGCGGAGTGCGGAGTGCGGAGTGCGGAGTGCGGAGTGCGGAGTGCGGAGTGCGGAGTGCGGAGTGCGGAGTGCGGAGTGCGGAGTGCGGAGTGCGGAGTGCGGAGTGCGGAGTGCGGAGTGCGGAGTGCGGAGTGCGGAGTGCGGAGTGCGGAGTGCGGAGTGCGGAGTGCGGAGTGCGGAGTGCGGAGTGCGGAGTGCGGAGTGCGGAGTGCGGAGTGCGGAGTGCGGAGTGCGGAGTGCGGAGTGCGGAGTGCGGAGTGCGGAGTGCGGAGTGCGGAGTGCGGAGTGCGGAGTGCGGAGTGCGGAGTGCGGAGTGAAAAAAAAAATACTAAATGGAGTGAAAAGAAAAATCACTAAATTTAAGTGGAATGCTGCTTATAATTTTACCCTAAATAAAAAAGGAGCGATTTTCTTTATATTTTGTTCTTAGGGTAACATTCGATAACAGTCGCAGACAAATTTTAAATTTAAAAGAAATAACAGAAAAGAACAAATATTTGCGCGACCATTGCCGATTGAGTTGTTTTTCATTGATATTTTACTGTTAATCCACGCCATTGTTGTCAATAAATTTGTTGTTAAATGTGCATTTTATTCCAGTTTCAAATATGCAAATGTTTGGCAAGAAGAACGCTTTCCACAGTTGTTGCATTTCGATTGGATAGAACTATTCAACAGAAGATTTCTCAATGCAGCGAAATGATGTCAAAACTAGAAGGAATTCAGAATAAACAAGTTAAACAGTATACATGCCTTTTCTCTGAGTCTCATTAAAAAAAGGGGCCCCCCTGATTAATAAACCATTCAAAGTCACTTCACCTTAAAACAACGAAGCCATTCAAAGTCAGCCTAGCAAGTAAAAACCGGAATGAACGCAAAAAACTCAAGCCCAAAAAATAACTTAATACACGTTTGGAGAAAAACAAAAAACACATCAAAAACCTCTCTGATAAAGAACTTACAAATGATCAGATCAATTTACTAGGAAGAGGTTTAAAATATATTCCTACACCCGTGACAAACGAAATTCAAATTAAACAGCAACTCTTGCGTGACTTAATCAGTTCGCAAGAAGTACATTTCTCACGGGGAAAACAAAGAACCTCACCCTTTCCACGTTAAATCTTCGTGGAATCCACCAGTGCAACCATCAGTTGCGCTTGAAAGCTATTTAGAAGAGGTTAAAACTCAGCTCGCGGAAATACAAATCGTGAAACCTAGAAATAATCTCAATCCCGCTGAGCGTGAGGCACCCTTTAAACGTGACACCGACATCAACCTTAAAAAGGCTGACAAAGGAACAACTACTGTGGTTCTAAACACGGAAAATAAAATGAAAGAAGGTCGAAACCTATTAGATAACGAAAAACACTACAGACCTCTTCCAGAACCCATGGTTAATAAAGAAACATACTTCAGAGTTCAACAACAAATCGACGAACTCTTTTATGGAAATTACAGAGATGAAATGATTAAAAAGTGGCTGTGTCAAACACTGACCCGCCTCGTATCCCAATATTTTACACCCTCACAAAGATACACAAACCGACCCCTGTCGGAAGACCAATTACATCACAGTGTGATGGCCCAGCAGAGAAACTATTATCATTCGTTGACAAACTCATTCAGCCGATAGCACAACAACAAGAGTCATATCTCAACTACGACTCATTTCATGGGTCTTTCATCAAGTTCGTAGTTCACAAAAATGAACCTCCTATTCCTACACGACTACTTCAAAAAGCGCTCAGACTTATCTTATAAACAGAGAACTCATTCCATTCTACCTTCAAACTCACGGAACTGCCATGGCAAAGGTGGTTTTCATGGCAAAGGTAGAAACAGAAATCATAAGTCAAAGTGCTTTAAAACCGCTCGTTTGGAAACGTTTTTTTTATGACATTTTTTCCATTCGGGATCGGACACAACCAAAGGAGAATGAAATACTACGGTTCATTGAACATGCAAACAAACATCATACAAGCATAAAATTTACGGCTAAGATATCCGAAACAGAAATATGCTTCTTGGACAGTACGCACCCATTTCAAAGCAACTGAAACTTTTCAGTACACCCATTATTCTACATGCCACCCATCTGGAGTCAAAAAAAGGCTTCATCAAAGGAGAAGCTCTCAGACTTCTCAGAACTAACTCTTCAAAAACATCATTTTAAGAGAACATAAATAACTCAAAACAAATCTACTTGAAAAAGGTTACCCAGAGAATTTTGTTCAAAGGGTCCTCTCAGAAGTGACTTTTGAAGACAGAAATAAAGCGCTCCAACAAAAACAAAAAGAAGACAAGAAAATCCTGCCTTTTGTAACGAAATATCATCCATCGGTGCCTAACTTAAAACAGATCCTCATGAAACACTGGCATCTTATAAAACAGCAGCCATTACTAAACGAAATAGACGAGGAACGTTCTCTAAAATGATATACTTCTACGAGCTGACCTTCTTAAAGGCTAAAACGCGCGCGTGGGAGTCGCGTAGGCATGCCACTTTTTATTACACTTTAAGGTGGCTGGTACCAGTTTCCTCGCGCGGGAGCAGGTCACTATCGTGCGTCACGCGCAAGAAACACGCGCAAAAGAGTGCGAGGTTTGAAAGATGAAAATCAAAACAAACATGGCGGCGCGCGGCTTTTTTCGTGCTACAGTAGGTTACTTTTGTCCTGTTTTAAACGAAATTCGCGTATATCCGAGACAGTATCTACTAGTACGACCTTAGTTAATTCCTTACATTCAAAACAAATTGCTTTCGGAGTCCAATACTCAAGTTTCAAAGGCAAAACTGCGATCGATCGTGACGAGGATTGGGAGTGCAAGGACTCGCAAAATGGTCATAAAAATGAAGAAATTTCAAACCACCACAAATTATCTCACTTGATGGTCTTGGCCACATTCTATGGTTTGCATTTTGTGTGCTCAACGGCCACTGCGTATGCAGGCGAGAGAGACTAGGATAAACAAGACTACGTTTTTTTAAAAAGTAAGACACGAACAGCCCAACTAAAAATCGCAAACCGAGAATGAACTGAACCTATGAATCATCGAACGACAAGATGACCGACAACCGAACGCAAAAACCAGCAAGCGAAAGAGAGAAGGACTGAAGGAATCCTTTATGTTAGACAAAAAAGAATTGTAGCCAAAAGAAAGAAACCTTAATATGCGACATATGCTATCATTTAAATTAAAACAGTGGAGCATTAGATTTTGACCCTAAATGTTTTAATACCTGTTGTAAACTTTTATTTATAAAATTTTTTGGACTAATGGGCGAGATTATTCGTTTGTGTCACACCGAAAAAACACCAAAAAGTCCAACTTAAAAATAAAATTGAAGAATTAAAACCTAACTGGACGAACAGCGGACAGCAAACACTCGAACGAAAACGGAACAGTTTGGTGACAAATTTGGATTTTGAAATAATCAGTTGTACCTAAAAAAAACACTGTACTTTAGTGAGCTCACTAAAAACTTATTTATAATAGACAACATAGATTGATAATATGGAAATTTTTATCTTCTTAGAAGGTCTGTCATTCTCGTCAGGGGCACAGTGAACAGACCCGGTAGAGAGATTAATTTATAGCAAAACACTCCCGAAGTAATAAATATGCGTACGAGAGACAGGTCAACTTACAATGAAATTGAATATTTGCAAATAAATTCGGTAAATTCTCTACCGCACGTTTCAAACCCTGGTACCACAGCTGGCCCTACGTGCCTGAGCTGATTGATATCAATCTGTATAGTTTATTTATATGGTAAAACTAGTCTTTTACCTCAGAGTGTCCAGGCATTGAAGATGATTTGAGCTTTGATGCCGTGATTCAGTGGGCAAAAAAGTGCAGACATGAATTGTCAAACAGAAACTACAAGCCATGTTTTCGATTGCAGATGCTCACAATATCGGCTGAAGATTAAAAGATGCTGAGCCATCCGTAAATAAAAGTCATTTTCATTCACTAAACGGCCAAACGCGGAGAAAAAAAAAAAC
This sequence comes from Dendrophyllia cribrosa, assembly GCA_024195265.1. Lineage (NCBI taxonomy): Eukaryota > Metazoa > Cnidaria > Anthozoa > Scleractinia > Dendrophylliidae > Dendrophyllia > Dendrophyllia cribrosa. Next base: position 6,362,098 of record JAJLRJ010000001.1, on the reverse strand, counting down.
ATTGTGTCGTTGTTTTTTAAAAAGTAAATGACACGGACAGCCTTACTAAAAATCGCAAACCGAGAATGAACGAACGGAAGGATATAATTTTCTTTCTTCCGAAGAGGATATTGGCCGCCATCGTTAAACACTGCGACGAAAACAACCGTGAAGAATAAGGACAAATCCCGAGAAAATCTCACATAAAGAAGCTCAACATTTTAGTCATTTGACAACTTAGAAGTATCGCAATGTTTTCATTCTGAAGCACCGACCGACACGTGTTCTGCAAGCCAAACTTTCGCTTGATGCTATTTGACAAAGACATGGCTTATCTAGCCAGAAGTTGTGATAAAATCCCTAAAGGTGAGTCCAGGAAGCTGTCTTTTACGGCTACTAAATGATCTTCTAAGCAGTAAACAACTTCAAACACCAGATCGGCGGCAAATCGCGTACATTGTATCCTAAACTGACTCCGAAACTCTCCAAACAGTAGCTGCCCGCGCGAGCACACGCAACAGTCAGCGGTAGTCAGAACAGATCATGAGCAACTGTTGATCTTATAGAATCCGGATTTTATGAATGCGCGAAGACGCGCGTGGGAATTGCTAAACTCACGAAGGCTTTTACATAAAAACAAGTCCGGTGACTACCACTTTTTATTGTTTCAATGTAATATAATTATTGAGAGGAAACGTCAGACAAAAAATTAAAAAATTCTACGGAAGGAAATTTGCACTGCGTGAAAATTGTCTTTATCCAAATTTACAAAAATTCCGCTCCGTAGAATTTTTTTAAAATCATTGTGCATTTTCCTTTTCAAATGCCAAAAGCTATTACTAAAAAAAAACAGGGGGTCACCGGGTTAATTTTCTAACTATTAGTGCCACAAGCTAAAAAGTAGGGCTGAATAATCCTTTGGAAACGTTGCCATGGAAACCGCTAATGAAGAAATAACACTTACTTTTGGTCAACTATAAATTATATAGTTCAACCCTACAAAAGTGTTACAGTGGCTTGATCTGTCTTTTTGTTCTATTCTTTCAAAGTTACAAACCGTCAAAAAGCTGAAAACTGGTACCAGCCACCTTAAACTCGAATAAAATACACATTAAACCACAAATTTATTGACAACAGCGGCGTGGATTAACAGTAAAATATCAATAAAAACAACTCAATCGGCAATGGTCACGCTTTCTTCACGCTGTCTGATGGCTGCGCAAATGTTTGTTCTTTTCTATTACTTTTTCTTTTAAATTTAAAATTTGTCTGTAACTGTTATCGACTGTTACCCTAAAAACAAAATATAAAGGAAATCGCTCCTTTTTTATTTAGGGTAAAATTATAAGCAGCATTCCACTTAAATTTAGTGATTTTTCTTTTCACTCCATTTAGTAATTTTTTCACTGCATTAATTTAATATATTTTTTTTTCACTCCGCACTCCGCATTTTCGGAACAGCCGTATTAAAAGCCGGGATTAAAAGCCACCATTATGAAAATGGGGCAAATTGGTCACGCAATACAGTGTTTGTTCGGCGCAGAAAAAAATTCGATGTCAAATAATTTCCCTCAAATTTAAAATATGAAAAATTGATGAATAGTAAACTTGAGAAACTAGATAAAATATTTTTCTTGTAAAATTTGAGAGATGTACCTGGACTACAAAGCGTGCAATCGTTTTGTTTTTTTTCAAACAATTATCTGTTAAACCTGACAAAGTCCACAGGAAAATTCATATGTAGAAAAGTCAACACGCGATTACACCCTTTGTAGCTCAGGTATATCGTTCAAATTTAACACAAAAATCTTTTACCTAGCATCTTATAGGTTTACCATTCATAAATTTTTTTAGACATTTAAGGGCCTGTTTACATGGAGGGAGGGTGACTCTGCTACCCGGGTCACCCTCCCTCCATGTAAACAGGCCCTAACTTGACGTCGGATTCCGGATTTTTACCATACAAACACCGAAAACACTTCAACCTGCCTGAGCATTCAATCAACGACATCCAGCTCTTTCCTTTGGAACTTATACATAATATCCAGCAGTGCCGAAAATCGAGCCTAGGAAAAATATAGTACGCGAGTTTTTTAACCCATTCACTCCTGAGAATTTTTACGTTTTTGAGCGATTTTCTGCATTCACACGCCCCATAGGATTTCGTGACTCCATATTTATTTAAAGTTACCATTGAAAGTGCTGCTGTTCTAAAACACTGAAGGCTCGAGTTTACTGGAAACGTCATTGTGACGATCTCATTGTGCTTGGTTGATTTGCAATAAAGGGTCCAATATGAATTATCTACGATTTTTGGTAAGTTCACAGCCATTTTTCATCTTTAGTAGCTGCCTGGTGAGCATCATTAAGCTTGGAGGTAGTTCAGAGTCCACTTCTCAATGATCATCATGAATAAATATAAGTCCTTATATTTATTCATGATGGAGCGCATGGAAGAAAATACTCAAATACAGGCCACGGAGGGACCCAATGAACAAACAAAGACACCAGGTTACATGTTAACACTTTATTTCGAACTTCATTTGTACTTTTTAAGAGAAAAGTTATCAATTTCGTGCAGAAATTTTCGCAAATGTTGCAAAGCAAAATAAAGCTAAACAAAGCTTAATTCTAGTACCCAGTTTCCCGGCCTACTCGCATATTGTGCTTGGTTTACCTGTGGTAATAGCGGTGATATCCCTAAAAAGTCTATAGTTCCGTAGGCAACTAGAAGCACCCCTGCAAAGTGCAGAACGTTAGTAAATTAAAACAAACATATTACAGTTGTAAACGGAGAGAAAAGATCATGAGAATCCCAGCTGGCGGAGGCTAAACATTTGGCTATAGGTGGTTTTCACGTTACGTCACGGCGGCCATGTTGGTGCACACCTACAAAAGAATTTTAATGAATTTCCTTTGTTATGTGCACCAACATGGCCGTCATGGCCCTTGTCATTTGAGTCCCACAGGACTGAAGGTCACGTGAGTGAAACCATCTGTAGCATCTGATGTCCGAGAATTTGAACTAACATAACTTCCAAAAGAAAAAAAATCAAGCTGACGCTAAGAATGTAGCATTAACTTAGACTTTTCACAGCCGGGAGTATACACTTTGAAATGCCAAATTAAACGATCCAAATTTCATTGCGCAAAATATCGAAAACAAATCATACCACAGAAATGTTCGATATTTTGCGCAATGAAATTTGGATCGTTTAATTTGGCATCTCAAAGTGTATACTCCTGGCTGTAATAGCTTTAAGTTTAAATTTTCAACCGTGGAAAAAATTAACCGGCCTCATACAGTATAACAAATGTTCCACAGAAAAGTACTGCTCAAAAGCAAATGCTCCACTCCTAAAAGCATTCTAAGTGATAATCAGAACAGAACTACTGTTCGGTAACTTTCATTTGAGTGGTCACATGCACTTTAGGAAAATAAAAAAAAATTAAGAAGTCAAACGGTTTGTCTTTGAGAAGTAAAATGTGAAACTGGAAACTAAAAGACTAGTTTGGCACATCCCGAACATATTTTTGGCTCAGTTCTGCCTTTTCTCCAGCTTGCTTATTCTTCCACACCTAGAGTCAAACATTGAATGATCAGTAATGTTGTTTTTACTACAAGTACTTTTGAGCCTGTGGATGAAATCCTAAAATGTGACCATTTGAAAGAAAAATTAAAAAACACTTTCGATGGTGTTGTTACTTTTTCAGTAATATTTAAAAAAAAGCTATATTTTAACTCACCGCACACTGATCTAGTTTTAGTCACAAGATTGTTCAAACTCAGGCGTCTGACCACGCCCTACATACTGAACAAAACTTCAGAAAGAAATTTGATTTCCTACAACTTTTCTTATCGAACTTACTACAATTACATGGAAGACAAAAATCCGTTTTGTCTGCCATTTTCTCTTACTTTTCGCCTCCATTTTCTCTTTTCGTCCCACACGGGGCATGAAAATGGTGAATATAATAGTTTCCCGTGGGAGCCTGTTTGCCTTTCTACCGGAATAAAACAATCAAACGTTAAATAACACCAAATGTTATTTCATTATTCAGAACAATGCACTCGCCAATTTCGGGAAGGCAAACCCTGTAATCTTGACATTAACACAAAATAGGATAGACGTAAATGTATCTCTAAATATAGGGTTAGTACAGCAATTATCAATATATTTACAGTGTCAAATTTGAAATATATTTTCCAGGTGTCAGGCAAATAGAACTCGATACTTTAAAATCGGCTACAATTCGCACATAAATAAAGGGTTTCCTACAGGCGGGCATATAAAATCACTTAGCTCAATTGAGCGAAACATCTTCACGCTGTTCCAAACAATGACCAGCTCTCGAACAAAGAATTTTATTCAAAGTGGGTGCTGTGACAAGACAATGACATTTTCAAATCCCCGATGTTTTCACGTGTTTCGCGAGTAACGAACAAACACTAGAGCGACAGAGAAACCAGTTAGCTCATAAAGGACAAGAAGCTATTTCACTGCAACTTGATTAGAATAGAGAAAAAACAGCGTGACAGCATGGAAGAAAAGAAACTGAATCGATTTAAAACAAATGGTAAAGGGTAAAGTGTGAGAGAATCGCGTGGTTGACTTTCTCAGCCTAGCCCTTTTATTGTCACACATTTGTTGTTACTGTCTTTTTAAAAGATCACCCCTACAATTTTACAAAAAACAATTGGTGTCTTTTTAACCTCGAGGCAGTCTTTTGGTCTTAAACATACTTTCCGCTTTATCGTTTACATTTAGTTATACATAATTTATTATTGGCTGTATGCATCATATCATTGTTTACAAATAAAATAGAAAGAAAGGTGGCTATTTTGAGTGGGTTAAGGCTCCTTTTTTTAGTTTTCAATGTTTCAGTTTTAACTGATGAATTTATTTATAGTCTTAAACTAAGGCAGGATGCCCGAGGTAATTTTATGGCCATAAAAAAAATTATAAAACGACAGCATGCATATGCATTAGTGCAAAATTATTTTAAAATTTTTAACATGATTCAACTTAACAACTTTTTAATGGATAACATTTTACATGTTACTTTAATGGTTTATTTTTATGAAATGGGAAAATTGATGCAATTAAAAAACAAACGACCTGTTTCGCCAGGTTATTGAAAATCGGCGCAAGTCAGTCTAAAGAATTAACCATCAATCATACAAGTTTAAAACGGCTACGTTTTATATGATAGTAATTAAACTTTTAGTGAATTTCTGAGAGGGACAGAATTTCTTGACATTAACGAAAAAAGCAAAATAATAGCTTTACAAGGCACTAGGAGAACGCCAAAAGAAGGGATAATGAACTATAACAGAACAAAGATGTCTAGTTGAGATCGTAAGGTAGATTAAATTGAGATGGAAAACGAGAGTTTTTCTTTATTGAAAACAACCGGTAAAGTATTAATTTCCACCACATAATGTGCTTGAATTTTAAGTTACACTTTTAGATGTATGAAGTAAATTAACTTTGATACATTTTTTAGCCTCTTAATTTAATTCAACATTTTTGTTCGTTCAACACTTTAAAAATAGTAATATAAACTATAACGAGCTTGTTAACCCCTTTAAAATACAAATTCTCCTTTCTTGTTCCCATATGTTTCTTTTAGAAGAAGTGGTGCAAAGTTATCAGAAACATCATCTTGGGTGATCGTGACCTTAGTTCTCATTACCTCTCTGATTGATTAAGCATTGATATTACAAGGAGAAATTTGATGATGACCAGTCATGATTTATTGGTATAAAAACACAAAGAACCGTATTCCTGTCATACATAATTGTAGAATATATTCGCTATATAAATATTTCGTGCAAAAGGAAAGTCGCAAATTTCGGTAATAGGAACTTTTAACCAGAGCTTTCCAAGATTGTAGAATTTTAATAGGTGGCGCAAAATACCACCCTCTGGCTTTAAAAATCTTGAAGATGAATTGTTGCAAAATGTGTCTTTCTTGCAGTTCACTGAAGAAAGTTTTTAAAGAAAGAAAATAAATTACAAGTTTGTTTTTCTCGGAGAAAATGATAACAAGGCGTAAATAAGTGCAGGCCAGTTGTAAACTTTGAATTGTTATTTGCGTATTATTTTAAAGCAAAAATATGATAAAAAAAAGAAAATGCTCGATCACGTTTGAGGCGCAAGAATGTTTTACCCAATCAGTCATAATTTTCCTTGCCTTCGATCTTTAAAGTTCATCCTCTATTTTTTTCTGCTTCGTTTTTCTTTTCGATGTCATTGTCAATTCACGTGACTCGAACTGGTTAACGTTCTCAGCTTTCGACGACTAAATGGCCAAACAAAGCCAGCTTGCCTGCAAAGCAATCAGACAAAAACGCCACATATCCTCGATCGCACAGGTATGTTTCGACATCAAATATTCTTTGCTCTCATTTCATTGAAGCGACATTCAGTCTCAATGCCCATATAGATTTTAAAGTTATTCCACGTTTGGTATCGACTCGTGCAGTACATGATTCATAACTTAAGACTGCAAAGCGCGCGGGCGCCTCGTTGGCTATGAACTCATATACGACAAGAAACCGGTGAATATGACCTGATAGCCTTGTTGTGTGTAGGCGGCCAATCAGGAAGCGTGATTGCTCATACATAGAGGCTGTTTTTTCATAATTATTAATGAACGCATTTCCCCATTTGTACAACACCAATGTTTGCATGACGCCGATCCTGTCAAATAAAACTTTATTGGCAATGATACATGCATCGGTCTCAACAAACAAGATTTTTAACCTTTCATCATCAAGATCAAATTGTTTATTCTCCTTATTTCGTGTCATATGTTTCTTTAAAACTTTGTACTGAGGATTTGTTGGTAAATCAAGACAAAAATCGCTGAATGTTTCTTACTCTTGTCACCAGTTAGCTCGTCAATGTGTTGATTGTAAGGAGATTGAAGATATTGACCCGCACTCTTAAAGACTAAAGGACTGAATTTTTTTTTTGCCTGGTTAGAAACCAGCTCATCTTAGTAACCTGCGATCAACTGATATACGGGAGTTAAAACATATCAAGTTGCAGATAAAGCACTAGTCCGAATTTACAGAATAAAATTGATGTCGTTATAATTCCGATCTTATCTATTGTCTATGTTCAATGCTCTACAGCTGTGGAACTTCAAAATTCAATGCTATTCTCTTTCACTTCCTGAAACTTTAGTTGACTAGAGACAGCTTTCATTAGTTTTATATACACACTAAACCGACTGAACATTTGAACCTTTAAGCTCAGCAATAAAATTAGCTCCCGCGTCGCGGCAAAAGGTGTCAACCGGTTAACGACAGTCAGATTGAGTCGTCAAAACGTAATTCCTCTTTTATTCGGGTTTAAGAAACTTTAAATATCGTTTGCCGATTATGGTGAATGTAAATGGCGTTGTTTGGTTGATGTTTGCATTTTGTATAAACAAGTTTATGAAAAATGTACAAGGGTGTGTTTGCGAAACAGAGAGGGACAGATGTTGTTTTCCCATGGCGAGAAAATAGAAATCTGCAAAACTTTTAAGCACGGAAGCGCGTACTTAAGCAATTACAATATATCATAAATCTTTTATTTAAAATCGTTCAACCTTTTAATGCAAAAAGAACGAAAGATAATGTCGCTGATTCTCAACAAAGAAAAGGAAAATCACCTAAAGTTATGACGTAACGACAAGATTGATTAGCAGTAATTCTGCATCACCTGTGTGAACAAAAACTATGAAGTTCACAATTTAAAAAATGAGGAGCGAAAAGCAGAACTTTCAATGACGCTGAGTTAAATCGATGAAGAAAAAAAATCATAATGCTGCCATATCAGCTGCTTTGCCTCCCAGTTCTATAATCTTCTTCACAGGAATTAATTTCAAAATAATAACTTTTAAAGTAGCATTTTTTCACTCGGGCGTGAGTTCATTTACCTCCTGGACTTGTTTTGCTTCACTTCCATTATGAAAAACTCAATCGCATCTTTTCATTCGCAGCAGTAGGTCATCTTGCTTAATTTAACCAAACTTTAGCGCAATAATTTCACCGTAAAGCTCCGCTTATTGCCTCATTCATATTCCATTTGGAACAAGACAAAAATAACTAGTATAACGCGCGAATTAATATCCGTATAGACTGGTCATGTAATAAGGCTGTTTATTCCGTAAAATTACCACAACTTTAAGGCAAAAAATCGATTAACCCACGGTTTTAAGTATAGTTTTTCTCACTGTCCGAGTGAGTGCAATAAAATATAAATAAACACCTCGGTATTGATAAAAGTACAATTTCAGATTTGCTTTCAAGAGTTTGGAAAATGTTTTTAAATCTCATTAAATTTTGAACAGCGTAAAAGGCGAAAAGTGCAAAAAAAATAGCGATATTATTTAAGATTACTTTATTCACCTTAAAACATAAAAAGCATTAAACAGTGAATAAAATTCAGTTTTAACGTAGATAAAATTACAATGAATTTCATGTGTTATATATTTCATTTTATTTTTACTTTTCATGTAAGGAAAAATATACTGAAAGGAAAGCGTTTTTTCGAAAAGAGATAACTTGTACAAGATAACGCTGCCCGCCAAAATATGTACATAAAAAACGTTGAAAGTTAGGCTAGCAACAACAAGAGAAAAGGTAGTTCGCTAACACTTTCACTTTGTGAAGCGAAAGTATCAAAAAGCTACCGGATATTTCTTAATTGAAATTTACTTAGCTTAAATAAATGAACTGTGAAGACCGAATTTCTTTCTTTATAAACCACGGGCCATCTTTGTTCAAACAAACAAAGCTAGTCTTTTGTTGAGCGCTAATAAGTTAAGACTACGAAGTTACGAAAACGCGATCTCTTAACATATCGGTATGACAATCAAGCTGGAGTTTTCGGAGCTACAATTAATCCGCGCGGCGAAGCTATATTTCTGTGCTAATGCCCTAAAGTTCAGTGCTTAAGTGAAATTCATTATTTAGTACGAATTTTCAAACAGATACGACGGGAGATTATTAAAATGTAATGAAGCTATTTTCAGTTTACCATATGGTGGTTTTCATTGAAAGTAAAATCGCTCAGAGTTTGAAAGCAAAAGAAACAAAGACTGATAAACGAATGGCTGATCACATTAACTTCTTTGACAAATCACTATTTGTAGCTTTCATTCTTAAATCCTCCGCTTTTTGAATCTAATAATCGTATGACACCTTTATTATCTTTACACACTGCATATCCCGGACGCATCTTAACTGGAAGTTAATTTGAGTCTACCTTCATTAACCTGTCTCATGCTTCACTTTATTAAGTGAAGAATTTGCGCGAAACAGCACATCCGAATTTTGATGCTCTGTTTATATTTGATTTCATTAAAGAGACGCAATTTCTCCTATTTTAAAATTTTCATCAGCTGTTTCGAGCTATCATTGGCTTAATAGAGCAAAGACGTCAATAAAAATGAAATCACAAATGACCCGATCATCTCGGTTGTTGATCGTTTGAGCTGTTTGCTTGGACACAAAATTGCCGAGTGTTTATTATTCCTCAGTGGAAGCTTCACCTCGTACCTAATTTCCAAATTTCACAGTTTTTATTACAATGAGGCATCCGGCAGCTTGTATTTTTTCGCTGCTTATACTTTTAATTAGTACCAAGTCATTAATTGAAAATGGGAACAATGTATTGTAATAATAATTAAATTGTAAGCTATATAATTGGATTGGCCCTAAGAAGCAGTCACTCGTTCCCCTGAACTCAAGAAGATCGCACTGACCACAGCGCTCAACTGGTTCAAAGATGCATGCTTATGAAGGTTCGCAGTCATCCTTTCTCAACTCTATGTACAGACCTACCTCTGCCCTTCAACCTTCGAACAACCAAAGCTATGCGAGCTATAAGTCTCAAACAGATTACCCCATGGCAGTGAGATTTGACTCGCATCCCCTTCACAGCCTGTCTTCCTACAATTCAGGTTCGTTCTCCTTCTACCCGTGTGCCTCAAGTCATCGCTATGTACACGACCTCAACTGTAGCTACACCGCCGGTAGCTTGCACAGTGGTAAGGCGAATTCACAGCTATTTTACTTTTCTCTAGCACTTAATCTGAATTCCTTAGATAAGTCAGTCACAATCACACCGCAATCTTTGTTTTTCAAGAGTCTTTTATCATCTGCCCGCATATTATGCCATCCAGACTTTCGACAAGTTTTTTTGTAGCGCCGGATAGCTTCAGTGTTCTCTAGGCGAGAAAGTTTTGAGAAAATGTTTCAAGAATTGTATCCTAAGATTAATTACGAGCGATATACACGGATGATGATGAGCATAAGAACGCATTTTCCTGCAGGGTTGTAATTTGTTTAACTTTGATAATGATAATTTTCCATCACTTTTACTCGTTGAAAAACGTCAATTTACTCTCGGAAAGCTGCGCTGCGAGAATTGACAACGTTATCGCTGTCATTCTAAAAAGCTTTTTCTGGCTAATGCAAGAGCTGATTATTTAAATGTTTGGTACTTTTTAATGAACCATTTTCATATTAATTTTCCTTCTTCTTCTTAATCTTCTTCTTATTATTATTCTTCTTCTTCTGTTGCAATAGGTTTTGTGGCATGTCGCAGACCCAAACGAATCCGAACTGCCTTCACGCCAACGCAACTCCTTCACTTGGAAAACGCCTTCGATAAGAACCATTACATCGTAGGGACAGAGCGCAAGCAACTGGCATCGTTTCTGAACCTGTCCGAGACACAAATCAAAGTTTGGTTCCAGAACAGAAGGACAAAGTGGAAACGACAACAAGCCGAGGAAAAAGCTTCATCACAAGGAAAAAGTTCGTCTGGCGGGATTAGCGTGAGTGAATGCCATGGTTTGAGCAGCGCCCAACTGCAGAAAGAAGAGAGCGACCATTTGGGATGATTTCATGCAAGCGGAAAGTTTTCATAGTTCCTCTTTTATGACAGTTTTTATCTGAGAAACGTAAACCTTGGATAATTCCCACTTTTGCAAAAACGTGCGATTTTTATCAAACATGATCGCCCTTTCTTGAAAAATCTTTGCTCTTCTTTGAGCGACAAAGAACAAATAGTATAATATAGAGCTTCTTGGTTTATAAAATAGTATAGTGGTTTAGTAATCCAAAAGACCTAAAAGAGGTTAAGGATTTTTTCTAGCCAACATAATTCTCTTTTTACTAACGGAAAGCTAAAGACTGAAGAAACGTAAACGAGGAACATTATTCCTATCTTTTAATATAAATATGTACTTCCTTTTGAGTTTACTTCGTTGCTTCATTGAACTCTGCGGGCAAGTCTAAAACTTTACAAGACATGTTGTATTATCGCCAAGAATCGGCTAACTTAGAGCTAATTAAGTATACCGTTGAAAAAAGGAAAAAAAAAAGACCTATATGAAGATAAAAAAATTGGTGCATGGACATATAACTTAAGCCGGACAGTTTAAGACGGCTTTTCAATAAATGCATACAAAATCTGCAATAATGTAAAAAGACCGAGACTAAAAAGAAAAAACGATTCGTGTTGACGAAATAATGATGTATTGTACAATAACATAAATTTCAGAGTACTCACTGTACATAACTTATTGCTGGTCAACTTTAATAAACAGGATGGAAGGTTGTAAATATGAAAAGCCTTAGAAAAAATAAAGATTTTTGAAACTTATAAAAAAGAATGCGTTGAAAATATGCGATATTCCTCAACCCTGTACAACAATTTTATGTCAATCATTATAAGGGCAAGATACTCTTCTCAACGAACAACGATGACGCCCTTCCCCGTTGTAAGTTCAACGACGAAGTACTGTTATATGAGTATCCTGTCACATAGAAATAAATTCTATTGAACCACTTTATGCAGGTAAAATAAAATGCTGTGAGTGTGATAGAACATTGTAATAAATTTTGTTTTATTTTCCAATGAGGAAAAAATGTAAACAACAACCGACGACAATCTGGACTATCAAGGAAAGCTCCAGAGGGCGAGACGAAATTTAAAAGAATTTTCATCTGTATAATTATATGTTGAAAAAAAATCGCTGTGGATACCGCTGAAAACAGATACTTGGAGTTCTATTGAACACCTGTCTCGGATAAACGAAAATGTTTAAGTGACCGATCGAGTTACAGGCTTTCAAATCACTTTTCAAAGCGATAAATTTTCTATCTAAAGCCGTCGGACTGAAGAGGAACAATCTTTAGTTAGAAGCTTCGGCATCGAAGAGCACTTGCGACTTACTTTAGAAAGCAGAGAAGAATTTACCATAACAACTCAAATCCCCCTTATTCTTCGAATCAACGTTTAGTTGAATATAACTCAATTTCCATCGATTTGTAATTTTTGAACTAATCTTACTTTATCTGGCCTTTAAACGTCATTTACGGCTGTTGCTTCCATGCAATAGAAATAAATTCGAGTTAATACATGAGTTAATGAAAAATTTATACCCGTTAGAAACGATTTCAGCGCAGGGTATCGAAAAACATATTTGTCTAAAATGAGGCTGAGACGGACAAAAGTTCCAATTACTTTTCATTTATTTTGCGTACAGGATATTTGGGTTTCGCTTATCGAATTTTTGGTCTGATCGCCGACACAAAACTGTCGAGAGCTATTAACTTCTGCGTGGGATAAATATGAAATTGAACTGCTGTCTGTCGTAGCTATTAGAAAAACAGTTCAATTTATTCATTTACCGTGTTCTCCCTGTTTAAATTAAAAGATACTCACCGGCCCTAAGTAAGAACGTCGAATGAAAAGAAAAATAATTTTTTTAAGGTCAGTTTATCGGCTGAGCTTTCTGATGAATTTCATTCCTTCAAGGCAAAGATTACACAAACAAAATACTGTAATCGCTAAAAACAACTTTATTGAAATTAATTAAATTAGGACTAACTATGCGCGTTCTTACAATTAAGATGGAATTTAAAGGTTCATGGAATAAACAATCGACTCTTAGACATGGATGTGTAAATTAAAACAAAAAATAACGTTCGGATGATTAGATCTCCTTCGACTATATGATTTTATGCATTTCTTGCGGTTTTGGTTGAGGAACAGTATTCTAACCATTAAAATTCACTGTAAAATTAGAACATCACCATATAAAGACTCTTTAATACTGTTTTAATAGGGAAGAAAGTTAGATCATTATATACCCAGAAAGGGAACTTAACTGCGTCTTTATTTCTAAAAATCGAAGCATTTCAACTGCTATCATGTGATAATTTAGAGTTGCATTTAGCAAGGAGGTTCCACTGATCAGCCGGTACTGAAGTTGAATTCCGATAACTTGAACCGTCCGGGGAAACACATAACTGACCGGCCGGATTCAACGAAAGGTGAAAGGAATGGCTAGCTTAGAGAGAAATAGAGAAAACCTACTTCTTTGTCGAGATTCTACCGTATAGAAAACTTGCATTCTGAATGTTTATGAATTACTACGGAAAAGGTTATTTCCATTGAGTTTGCGACTATGAAGAAAGTAAATAATCCAATGGTCAGTGTATATTTCTGTGATACAGGTCTATATTTTTGGCAAGTGATCGGTGACCAATGCTTGCCACATTTGATCTGAAGATGACGTTTTTAGCACGTAAATAGTAGGAAGGCCAAGTTAACAATTCCGCTAGAACCTTCTCACGAGAGACCACTTGGGATAATTGATCACTTGGTTAACATACTGGTAGGGGACGCTATGATAATTTATGAGTCTAACAAGGCAAGGATTTTTAATAGTCGTTAAAACAAAATGATTAAAGATAAACATTTTTTGGAATGACTAACATGGCAAAAAATGAGTCAAAGATCTAGTCTGGAAAAATACAGATTAAAATCTTCTCTGACTCTAACGAAAACACACAATCTTCAATCGCACATTAATAAAGCTAAACGATCTCTCAGTGCTTGGCGGTAAATAAATGATTTCCACTTGCACTGTGCATGACAAGTTTGCGTTTCCATGACAACCACGTGGTGTTGAGAATGCTTTGCGGTCTTGTTCACTTCTAAAACAAACAAAAAAACCTCTATTTTGTCTCAGTCCAAGTCTTTAATTGATAATATTTAAAAGTGATATATTTAATGAGTGAGTTCTAAAAATAAGCTGAAGTCATAACCGAAGTCATTATATTCATCGTTGAAAAAAAATATGGATCAATTGATACAGATCCGTATTTAATTTAAACAATTTTTAAGTCTGTATTCACTGCCGCCTTTTCTGCTTCCTCCTCCTTCGCAAGTTTAAATGTTTGGCCCATTTGGAGTGTGTAAAATTTCCTCTCTTTTGATAGCTTTCATCAGCTGCGAAGGTGTGGCGAACAACTAGGCGAGCTTTTGTTTTTAATCAACTTCGCCGAAGCCGGCCTTGTTGCGTCGATTGTTGCCTTAATTTGGGATCTAGTTTCCGCCACAGCATAAGAGTATTTCCCACGAGAAAAATAGCCAAAGTGTTAGCAATTACTAAGGCTGGTTGGTAATTTAATAGAGCTTACAATTGTCTGTGTTCATGTTGCTTTAAACGATTTTGCACGGGGTAACAAAGCATTCAGCGAAACGCCCTTTATCAGAGAATTCGAGAAATGATACAAGTTCTAAGCAATTCTTTGTCACCTGGAATTAAAAACGTCCATTATCAGGTTAAGTTACCGCAGGCGTTAGAGACAAACATTAAGCTGCAAGAAAGACATCACGACATCTGGCGAGTTTAACAAGTTGTTTTTATCAGTGCCTTCGTCTGATACGAGCTTAGCAAGATTAATCAAACTGTTCAATGTGTATTAACACACATTACTTCTAGAAAAAGGCGAATTTCTGAATATTACGCCTATTAAAATTTGACCCTAACGACGACTAAACTGAAAATCAGAAGAAAATGTAAAATTCTGCCATTCAAGATGGCATTTGCAATTTTCCTATAAGAAATTACACTGAAAACTATCTTAAGATCTCTGCTTATAGATTGTTAAAAATATCTCTCTCAGGAACAAGAACTGTCACCATTTAAGATAAGTCTGTTTATGTGGGAAATCCAGATTAAAATTAATTCAGCTGATACATACAAAAACAACTTCAATGAAACGTCACCTTTTCTAAAATCAGAAGAGAAAATATCACGAAAGCAGAACTTTCAAATATCTCAAATTGCCCTAGGCTTTCTCGGCATCAGGTGTCAATAGTTTTACCAACGTATAATCTTTATGTAAAATCAACTCTGATAAAGCGAAACAATTAAATAAACCAACCGCTAAAAAAAACTACAAACGACTTTTTAATTGTATTTTCGTCATTTTACTGAAGACAAATTAGCTGTCAACATGATAAGAATATTCAGGGGGCGAAGTTACTCAAGAAAATAAAACTGATACTGCTAAAAATAACATATTATTGTGTTATAAACAAGTAATATCCATTATAACAGAAATTACAAGTTTCGATACCGCGTTAGCACCCACTTAATGGAGGGCGAATTTAAAGTCCCTCTACCGCTCCAAAAAAGGTAAGCAAGCTTGAGTGACGTTGATGAAAAGATAAAAAAACGCACTTTTTGTCTAAATGAAAGTTTAAGCTCCAATCAAAGGCAAACGACAGAAACTCCCAGCCCACCCGAACGAAAAAGTGTTAACTTATTGTCTTTTAAATTTGAATTTAATTTGGCCCCAGCCTGACATGACGACTCAAATTGTCCTCTGTTGTAAAAGGTCAACCAGGGCATTAACGAACAAATTTTATGATTAACAAAACTGAGTGATATCTTGAAACGCTCGCCGCTGATTGAAGCCAAGATGTTTCATTTTTTTTTGGAAATGCGTGCAGGGCATCCAGCAGGCAAATACACAAGAAGGGAGTTTATTTCTATCATCCCTGAAGCGTGCCACAAGCCCAATTTACGCGCCTTTAATGTTAAAGGCAATTATGCAAGAAACAAGCAACAATTAAAAAGTTGCACGTGTTTATCTTGGTGAGAGCAACTGAGCCATTGTTCGTAACTCAATGAATAAATCTTCGCTTTGTTGAATTTTCTTTTGTCAAAAAGAAAGACAAACTTGGGTTATTGAAGAAAATGACCAGCCATTGTTGCAGAGGCTTAATCATGTGTCTCTACAATAGGAAACCTCCTGGGCCTGTGTTCATCCTCAGCGTTCCTACCACTCTGACTGGATCTACGGTTGAGTGGGAATTTGTCATCTGCGGGTTGTGTAACATGTCTGCAGTTCAATGAGAGGATGCTTACAGTTTCAACCAGGCGAAGAATGGTGAATAAAGTTTTCACGTGTTATTATTAGCTCGTCCTGTCTAATTAACGAAATTAAAGGCTTCAAATTGTTTGTGTTAAACTTTCTTGTACAGTGTTTAAAGCAGTTTAACATAAATGAAGAAGCAAGAAAAAATCTGTTTGATTCGCGCATCTCAAACAGTTTCAGTTATGTAGTTTTCAGAACTATTGAATCGTTTATCTATAGAGATTCATCATGATTTCCATTCTCTTGCACCACGACATTTTCTTGGACACCTCCATCACAAGAACAATTCCTTATGAACGACAGGAGCTCGCATAAGACACTTAATTCACCTGTGTAACAAGGAGTCCTTCACGACACTCGAACTCATATCTATGCCTTCAGTATCTTAAAATGGTTCAACTGTGTAATTTCAGTTATTCTTGTTTAATAACAAGTTAATTTGTTTGACAATTGGGCTAACTTCTTAACCAGTCCTCCCCGCCCCGGTTATACTAATCCGTGCGTTCGTGTGCATTCATTAAAATGCTAATATGACTCTTTTAAAGGGAGGGTTTCACGGTTCGGCGCATGTGCTCAGATTAAAATGCTTTATTCGCTTACTTGCCAATTTTATCGGTTAGAAAACCACTCACATTTACTCCAATAATCACATACTATAATTAGTCCAAATAAAGCGAAGGATGACCAAAATTCACAGAAAATTTCAACGGATTACACCGACAAAGTCAACACTGAATAAAACCTTTGACCCGAAGGATTTATTCTACGCTCTGATGGCTTTCATGGCGCACATTGGTATGTATAATCATCCATTCAATCAGCGACATTTTCACAGGCAAATTTATTTACTTGCTTCCGATTGGTCTAAATAATGAATTTAAATGAGTCTTAAATGGCTTACGCCATAGCTTGCACATGCGCCGAACCGTGAAACCCTCCCTTTAATTTGAAGATGTAACTCTGACATCTGAGTGACGTAGGAACGAACTAGTCAGAATTTTTATTCTGACGGCACGAAATAGAGGCTTGTGTGTCGTCATGGGAAATCTCGGGACTATTTGAGTAGTACTGTAGCTCTTCCAGACCTCTCTTTTTATTGGCCCCGTAGTACTGTAGCTTCTATTGTGTTTAGGTCTAGGGCTATTGTTTGTGTTGTTTAACCTATTGTTTCGTTAACCAATCACTGAGCTTGTTTGGAAAGGTACAGCCTCTCCCGACTATTTAAGGGTTTTGCGGGAGATATTTATCATTCTACGTCGGTCAGTCTTCTCAAACGTTGCGTTTCTCGTTTGAGTTTTTATTTTAAATACGTTGGGAAATAAAGTGTTATACAAAATATCAAGTAATGTTATCAGTTTTTGTACCTTTGCCCCCGAGGTCCAGTGCCACTGCACTGGGAATACATTTCCACATTTCTTGGCCACATCTTAAGAGTGGTTTACTGTAGTTTTTCGTAGCTGGCGTGGCACAATTTTCTGAAGTTTTGAAATATAATGTAAGGGCCTGTTTACATGGAGGGAGGGTGACCCGGGTACCAGGGTCACCCTCCCAGCCGGGCTAACACACAGCCCGCCTTTACATGGGCGGGCTATTAGGGCGGGCTATCATATAGGTGAGCTATCTTTTTTTTGGTGGGCTCTTAAATTGTTTTGGCGGGCTCTTAAATTGTTTTGGCGGGCTCATGTTTTGGCGGACTTTTTTTATTGCAACGGCACGCTTTAGAGCAGTTTTCAATTGAGTGTCGAAAGCAATTAAACAATTGCTTTGGTTTTGCATTGCTACGCTTTGTGATTGGCTAAAAAATCTCGCGCCACTTTCTTGACCAATCAGAAGTAAAACCAAAACCAATCGTGACTTGCTCGCACGCGTTTTCCCGCGCTTGGCGCCGCCGACATGTAATTGCTTCGAGCTCTGATTGGTTCATTGGATTGTTTACGACTGCTGTGATTGGTCAGAGTAATTACTTTGGTTTTGGTTTTACGACACTCAATTGAAAACTGCTCTATTAAGCACGACATATTAACAAACATGGCAGCACTGAAGAAAGGCTATAGCGGCGAATTTGCTATTTTTATTGCTTGTTTTCACGGGTAATTTCAAGTCAAAAGAGATAGCCCGCCTAGGAGGGTGACCCTGGGGTGACCGTTTACATGCAGAAAAGATAGCCCGCCTAGGAGGGTTACCCTGGCAAGCAGGCAGGGTGACCCGGGTAGGCGGGTGACCCTGTCTATCATGTAAACACTTCAGTGTGCTTTGTAAAGAAATGTATGAAAAGTTGGCCCTCCCAGGGTAGCCCGGCTAGGAGGGTGACCCTGCTACCCGGGTCACCCTCCCTCCATGTAAACAGGCCCTAAGTGAAATGCAATTTAAAAGGATCAGGAAAATAGACATGATATGTTATTAGGATACATTCATCGAATGACTGACTGACTCATCCTAAATAAACTATTTCACATTGAATGTCTTGTGTTAGTGGAGTCAGAATAAAAACTTTCCACGAGTCCAAAAAATAAACCTTTATTATCTTTTCTATACTTTCTGAGAAGATACATACTTTATAAATTATATTCAAATAAATAATCGGTAATCTATTATAGAACATACCCAAACGTTACGCCACGAATTTCAACTTTATGAGATGTGTGAAGTAAAAGAAAGAGATAATTCGATAATATCGTACAATTGCATTTCTATGATTATTATAACGTAAAATAGTTCTTTGTGTGTATTAAAAATGTTCTGCAAATGTTGTTACAAAATTAGAAAAGGAGAAAATGAAAGAAGATATAACTAACGTTAGGAGATATACGAAGTTAAATTTCTTGTTCTTAAGTGTTTTTCTTCACTTAAGACTGTTAATCATACTCTTCCTCACTGTCTGTAAGATCTTCGTCTGATTCCGATATCACTGCAAATTAAATAAAAGCAAAATTAACATAATAAACTTGCAAGTGAAAACCAATCGACGAACCGACTTCCTGCCTGACTGACCGACTGAGACTGACTGCGAACTGTCGACTGACCGACTTGTCTAACTGACTAGCTGTCTTACTAACTAACTGTCTAACTGAGTTATTAACTGATTGTCCCACTGACCGTCTCACTGACTGACTGCCCCACTGACTGACTGTCTCACTGACTTACTGTCAGTCTTTACTGTCGACTTACTGTCGCACTGACGTATTGTCGGTCTCACTGACTGATTGTCTCACTGATTTACTGTCGCACTGACGTATTGTCGGTCTCACTGACTTACTGTCACACTGACTTACTGTCACAATGACTTATTGACTGTCTCACTGACTTAATATCGGTCTCACTGACTGACTGTCACACTGACTTACTAACTGTCTAACGCACTTACTGTCGGCTTTAAGCATTGAGCTTTGAGCTTTCACCCGACAACGTTAATTGAAATAGCTGTATACGATTTGTACAAATCGACAGTGAGCCGTATATTGCGAAAGCATGCGCTTATTCGTCCGTTGTATCACACCGGCGGTGGCGCGAAACAGCCGACGATAACAACGGATATTCTCCTATAATGCCTGTATTATTACCCCACTAGAAAGCTTGGAGCTCATAAGTTTGTCCGTCTCACCTGTGGACATAGCATCTATTTCTCCAAGTACCACTTCAAGCTGGTTCACTGTTTCCACTGATTCTCGTTGAAGCCCTGTCAAAAGCATCATTGGTAATAAGAACCATATAATTTCAATAAACAGAAGCGTCCTTTTAAGTTGGCGGGAAAACCGTGGAGGGAGCTTAAGCAACCACGACGGCGACGGCAGCGAGAACGGCATAAAACAATAGGTTTAATGAGCAAAAACAATGCCTCTGCACGTGCGTTTTACAATTTGGTAGATTTGTTTGCAGTTCCTGCAAAACAACAACGTCAAATGATCAAATTAAAGGTTTTGTGGAGAACGTGAACACGCAACGGTTAATTTTCCTTTCTCCATTTGAACTGGAAAGCCATCCCTTTAAATTCAGCTCCTGGATAATCCAGTCACATTAGACAAACTAAGCAAGTTGGAACAACTGCAAAGTGGTTTAAAATAGCTCGAATCCTTTTTTCAATTGACGTTTTCCTTGGCGTTGCCGTCGTCGTTGCTTAAGCTCCCTACTAGTAACGTTTTGAAGCGGAGAAGCGGAGCAAGTTTGAACATGATGATGAATAGATGAATGAAATCAAATATATGAACAGCTGTTATAGAATTATGAATAAAATGAACATTGCTATGATGAAAGCAATTTCAGTGCTGAAAATATATTCGGTCATCGGACATTTAATATCCCACCAAAATCCTAAAATGTCTGACTAAATTTACATCGTGTTTGGACTCCATAACTTACTTAGCTTTTGTCTTGAAAAGTCTAAATCTTGTTTAGCCATCACATTTGACTCCAAAAGCATTACAATAAACATTTTTGCTGTAAAAGACTGTCTCGATTAGAGACAATCCAGAATAGTCCTACAATGCATTGCAAACCGCAAAACATCTTATAGAACGTCGTGTATGCTTACAGATTGTGTCACAGGGAAAATCCAAAATGGCGGGTGTCCGACCAATTTTGCAAAATGTCCTATCAAAATAAAGGGTTTCCCGCACTGAATTTCTACAAATTACGAATGAAGCAAGAAAAATAATAATTATTCCTCGTGATCTCTGTATTGCCAGTAAGATGCTCTAATTGACAAAGCTATGAAGCCTCGCGTGTTCTGTTGAGAGCAGGTGTAAGGTTTTATAGCTCAGTTGGTAAAGCATAACACCTGTATTTAAATCGGGTTTACGCCTTAAAGTTTTTAGAGAACTGCATGCTATGGACACTTAATTTTGTATAGATTTTTCATAACGTTTTTTTAAAGCCTCAACCGTTTAATCAAAATGCAAGAACTGTAGAAGGCAAAGTTCCACGTTCGCCTTCACACAATGGACAACTCTAGTTCTTACATATTGCTTGAGCAAACGAAGCAGAAACCGGCAAAATATTGGAGGTCGATGTTTTAACGCTGATGTACCTTCTTTTCTTGGACTAGGAGTTCTCGTTTCTTTTTGAGCAATGCTCTGTCTCCTAACTTTGATTTCAGGTATCGGTTCCTTCTCCTTTGTTCGCACGGTTATCATTTTATCCACTATAGCGGCGCGTTTCATCGCATTTTTCCAAATGTCACGCAGCTTTTCTTGAGCGTGTTGCGTCACGCCAGATTGTCTGTATTCATGGCCATCCTCGGGAAGCCCATACGCCTGGCGTGATACTTGCGGACACTCCAATGCATTTATACTCACATAGGAACACTTTCTGCGGCGTTCCTTGTCCTTTGAAAAACGGTCTCGCACTCGTTTGAGTTCTGATCTGTTCTTCTTATCTTCCTCTTGCTTCTTTTTAAACTCCTTTAAACTGTAGTCTATTTCTGAATGAAGAGTTCTTGTTTGCAGTGAATTAATATTGTCCTGAAGTCGCTGAGCCCGTAAAGATTTTTCCGTAGAGTTTGCGTAGATTCCTTTCAGCCTCCTAAAAACCATCGCCTCCTTTTCATTCATCGCTATGACTTCGTTGTTCTTGCGCGCAGATTTAAAGCCGGCGTTTTTCAACGGGCTCAAGTGGTTTCGTCTGTTGTGCGTCGTACAAACCGAACATCCCTTTGTGTGGACGTTAGTTTGTTCCGCGCGCGCTCCTGCCCAACTCCTCGCCCAGCAAAGCTGTTTTTCCTGTTTGTCGTTTCTAAGTCCCACTTTCCTGTTTCCTGGCCGGGGCTTGTCTGTGATTGGTGGAAGGTTTCTGGCACGTGATTCCGTGGTAGACACTGCTCGCCGGCTAGCGAAACCCATTTCTAAAGTAGAAACTGAACAAAAGAAAATGAATATCATACAAGTACAAAGATTCAAAACTCGAATCACCTAACATGGTTATATAACTTTTAGTCTAAACAAAACGCATTGGTCCCTGCAAAACTCTCACTGTGTATGACCGTTAAAATTAACAAGAATGTAAAATATTACTTTTCTATTTTGACATAAAGCCGTTTCAGATAGCGGTAAGGTCTCCGTCAGTTTAACTAATAAGTAACGGTTGAAATGCGTTATTTAAAAACAGGTAGCGCGAGACAACCATGCGCGAGCTAGAGAATTTAATCTCTGCAATTTACTGTTTTTTAATTCTTGTAGTCACTACTCTGTCCTGTTATTTAATAAACGAAAGCTCTCAGTATAAAACTCTAAATATGTGTACAATAAATTAATTTTAGCTTGGCAAAGTTTTCATTCACTGGTTGTTGTGTAAGAAAATGGCGCGAGGTAAAATACTGTTTTAAGTCTTTTTACTTAATAATAAATTGTATATCTCAATGACTTTTTCTCAAAACTGTGATTTGTTGTGTTGAATTATAAAACAATTATAGTGCTCAAGCTTGCGCAATATCGCCTGGATGTAGCAGCTCTCGTAAGGTCTCACACCATTGGTTCGATACCCTTCGAGAGAACAATAGAACAAACAACACAACAATGGACCCTAGCCCTAAAAACAATAGCAGCTGTGTTTTACAAGGCTAATGAAAATAGAGGTTTCTGAGAGCTGCTACACTACCAGGGGCATTTTAGCCGACGCGGCCGTAAGTATCGGGCGATATTGCGCAAGCGTGAGCACTATAACTGTTTATTAATAACGGTCATAGGCAATGCGCGCGGGAATATAATGCAAATTAATAATGGACAGGCAATGCGGGCAGCAATATATAATGCAATATTAATGAAACTGATTCTGATTCTGATTCTGTTTGCTCGTAAAGTTGCAGAAGTAGAACTTGATTACAAAGTTCTGCTACGATAAGGTAAGGGATTTGAATGCAAATCATTAGTACTTACCTCCAGCAGGTCTGGAGTTTGGCCAGCTCATAGCAGCAGTTCCAGGAAGTGGAACAGGGCGGTGTCTCTGGAACGACATCCAGGCCTCCGAATCCTGCCTCACCGGGTGGCTGTGGGAACTAAAGAGAGAGGTGAAAAGGTAGTAGGTATGACTCGCTAGTCCGATTACAGTGGGACACAAATGTTGGCGTTGCTCAATAGCTTTCACTTGACTTGTCACTGTCTCAAGGCTTTCATCTCAAATGTTAGAGCCAAATAACAAGGATTTCATTCATATTTGCCACATGCTAAATACTTCAACTTAATATCTTACAAAAAAATAAAATGTATATATGTTTTATGCAATACGGATGTGCAAAGTTAAAAAGTTAAAAGATCATTTCAAATTTCATCCTTAGGTTATTTTAAAGCTTGAAACAAACACAGGGCTCCTAGACGATAATGATGTTTCATAGTTCATTTGGCTACCATATCAATCTGAATTTTTTTCAGTTTCCAAAATAAACGCTGTTCACTAACTTACTCGATACAAGTTTCCAAGCATTTTTCGCTGATCGGGGCGCAGATTTTCTAAAGAAATTCGTCACATGAACATATATATGTAGTATGTTGTATACAAGACGGATTTGCAAAACTTTTTTTTGTTTCTGAGTATGGTGGGATAGAGTTTTAAGCTCGCAGAGAACTAACTGGGGACGCTATTCTGCCAAAGACAGCGAAACTAGTGAATTCAGTCGGCTGGTAATTTTGCACTTGGCAAAAATGAAGCGCAGGATATTACGGATCAACGGATTCCATTAAATTGTTCACACAAAGAACCAAATGTTTGGTAAAAGCTTCTTCTAACGGTTTCCTTAATTGTTGATATTTAGAGAACTAACCTTTGGAATATGTAAGGGGGGAGGTGGGGAAGGGCTAGACAAAACTGGAATTAACTAGAATAAACAGCGGTTCCTAAAGGATGCAAATGTGGCGCAGACCTTTTTTGAAGCTTCATGAATGAGGGAGTGCCAAGAGTGTTCAAACAAAAATCGCTGCAAAAATAATACATTCGACGGGAAATTTTGCACTTGGCAAAAATGACACACGAGCACTGACAACTGCGCAGGACTGATATAGTATGGATCAATGGATGCCATTAAAATCGTCACACTTACAGATTTCAATCACAGAATACAATCGAATAAAACGTCAGAACCATATTTAATACGTGCACTAAGGCTTGACTCTAAGCGAAAGTTTGGTAAAAGCTAAATTTCACTGACCCGACTAAGGTTGCTATAAACCATAAATAAGAAAAGTGAAACGAATGGTGTGAACATAAATCAATTTATATCAAGATATAGTGTCGTTATGAAGTTTAGAATGCTCAGTTGAACTCAACCGCAAGTCATTGAAGTTGAACCACTGAAATCATTGAAAACAAGTGGTTAATTTGCTTTCCTTTGAAATTCCGTGCTAAAGTTCATATTCAACGAATTTTCAAGATAAATTTTCGAGAGTTTGTCAAACAAACGTCTGCATGTTACTGATTTGCTGTTTCTCTTGAAATAATTCTTCTAATTTGCTCTAAGCAAACACAATTTTACATTTAAGCATCTATTCCAGTCGTAATCTCCTTCTAGCTGGCGACTGTTCAAATCAAGCTACCATCTTCATATCTACCATGATTTGATTAAACTAATAATCGATATCTTCGCAATATATCAACGACAACAAAAACAAGACAACAATACCTCATTGCAAATCCCAGCATTGCTGTTAAATATTTGATTATAAACGTACAGTTATTAGTCAGTGTTCAGTTTATGTTGTTGATTAAAGCAACACATACTTCCTGTTGAACTGATAGGAACAGCATAGCGTGATCTCCTGCAAGCAATGATCGTGAGAGAGCCTCGGGCAAAGAAAAAAAATAGCCTTCAGTTCTTAAAATAAGTCGTGATGAAAGTTCAAATATTTCTTTGTGGATGAAATCATAAACTGTGACCATGTGAACTGTGAAGTTTTACTGAGCAGCGCTGATGCTAGCTGTTTTGAAACATTTTACAATATAAAATTTGAAAAATTTGAAAACTTTGAACTTGGCGATTGAGCGAGAAAGGATGAAATCAAAGCTCCTAGGCACCATTCTATCCACTTACGTAGCTCAGTACAAAGCCTTCATTAATCCTAAGTAATTTCAAGGATTTACCTCTATAGCCTTTAAGAAACGTGCCTATCATAATGTTCCACTTTTGAGTCTGCCTGGGCTTGTGAATTGTAACTTTAACCGCACCAATTCAAGGCTAAATCCGATAAGTTGTTTTCATAGTTCTTTTTACATAGTTCAACACACGCGCCAATACTTTCAACACTGAATAGACATACACTGCCTATATTTATTCACCAACAATCGTCTGAATCCACGCAACCAGGAGAAACAAACAAAGGTAAATAACTTTAACATGCAAATTAGGAATTATGAAAAACAATTGGTAATCACTTTGATATGATGGCAGTATACCGCCAAGCTTATTATTCGAAAATCTCTTCATAGTCCTTTCAGCGCCACTTTAAACCTACAATAAACAAGTTATTTATTTTCTTTTGAAACTCTGCCATTAACCATTTCACTCCCAGAGTCAATTATGGAGACATGTAGTGAAGTTCTAACTTCTGAGTCTGTTGACGAAATCCTGTGTTGTAGCCATTCAAATGAAATCTCTTCAGCAGTACGTTTGCATGGTACCATTTGTTTTTCAATATTTTACAAAATGAAATTTGGGATTTTTCTTGAATTTTGAGTCTTAACATTCTTGGGAGTTAAAGGCCAGCATTAAATCATAGTTAATAGAGGGGACTGGTTATGAAAGCCGGCGAACTTCAAAGAACGATGTCTTTGTTATTCTTTTTGCGTAGTCACGTGATATTGACCCTGCACATGAAAACTAAAGATGGCGTCCGGAGTGACATGACTCTCGAAGCGCGAGTAATCTTTTGCTTATATTTTGATAAATTGTTGTGCGATCGAGGATAAAATAGCATAAATACGAAAAACAAAAGTTCAGTATCAAAATGCCAGGTGAGAACTGTGCAGTGACTGGTTGTGGAACGTGCAGAAGAACGAAAGGTGTAGGAATTTGGAAGCTACCGGCAGCGAAGAACGACGCGTACAAGAAATGGAGAGACGATTGGTTGAACGAGATAACGAAAACGAGATGAATAGATCGCGAATTCAGGGAGAGAATCAAGAACGACAATGTGTTTACCTGTGAGAGGCATTTTGAAGCAGAAGATATCGAGATTTGTAAGTCAAAAACGCTTGTTGTTACCATATAGTTGTTACCATGGCTAGTAGAGTCCCCTCTACTAACTTTGTTGTTTAATACCTGTAGTTGTGAATTTTGCAGTCGTTTATTATATAAATATGATCGCGAAACGCACGCGTTATTGAGTTCTACTGAGTTTAGATGTGTGTATTTTCTATCTTGTAGTCTATGGAGAAAAAATGACAAAGAAAAAACCACGCTTTGGTGCGATCCCGAAGCTAAATCTCCCTAAAAAGAGCCACGAAACTGCCAAGTAGCAAGACTGGTGTTCGGTACCACCCGATGATTATACGGTTCTGTTTATCACTAGCAGCCAAGTCACCATCATGCTACGAGGAGTTACGGGTTATGTGAAACTACTCTAATAATTGTCCTGTTTTGTTTGCTAGACGATAGGAGGACATGGCCATAAACTTGCTTTATAAAAACTGTGCTTTCTGAGGGAACGTTTTAAAAGTTTTCAATAAATGAGTTGATCAACTACCTCAATACTCAGTAAACATCACCTCCAATTTTAAATAAGGCCCCCCTTTTTTTAATTCCCCCCCCCCCACCCCCCCCACCCCCGTCAAATGTATGTGCTTGAAAACATAAGTCGCCAGGGGCTTAATACAGAAATTATGGTATGCTGAATCATAGTTAATTAACTATGGCTGAATTCAATGCTGGATTATTGATGTGGATAAACGCAAAGGTAGTGGTGAGCTTATACAGAAACACTAAATTTCATATTTGAATCATGCTCAAGGATCCAGCGCTATTTTTCACCAACCACTAAAATATCCCTTTGGGAGTGCTCGCAAATTACACTGGATCCTCGAGCATGCATTTGAATGTCCTTGTCATATTTGTTTGAACCAGGTAACAGACTGTACATATATACTTCACTCCTATACCCTTTCTAGTCATATAGTAAATGTATATGTTGTGGTCCAATTTTATCCTTGGTGCAAATTTTATTTTCCTTTGTTTTTGGCTATGGTAATGTATGATAATGTGTTTTAAACAAAGGAAAATAAAATTTGCACCAAGAATAAAATTGAACATATATATTTTTGTTGTTGACAGAAATTGGTCATTTCATATTTATAGCAGTTGATAATATCCATTTCAACATCATGTACTGTAGGCAAAGAGGATAACATCAACATTCTTTAATTTTTAATGTGAAACTTCCTTTTCACATGATTGTAGCTGGTTTTAAAATGCTTAGATTAGTATATATATAAATGAATGTACATAAAGAGAAAGTAGTTTTTGGAAAGCTTGAAACAGCTGTTAATGTTATATTTACATAATGTCTGGATCCAAGATGTAAAATATTAATATAATAAACAGCTTGTTATTTTTAATCATGGCATGGTTATTCATTTTGGCAGCTTCTGTTTATTTCTTTCCTTAGTGACTTGGCCTTCGTCTGTTTTGCCTTCATCTTATACCGCTGGATTAAATCCTTAGCTAATGAGAATGCACGCACCCTAAGATACAATATTACCATACTTCGCAAGATGTCTTTGCTCACATGCCTCTCGGGAACTAACTCAGCATCAGATAAAATGATGGCAGAGTTACATTGTTAAAAGGCACTGTTCCCTAATACTTTCCATAAAATTTTTCAACATTGCTATTTTTCATATGCCCTTCAAAAAGACTTTTCAAGTTCTTGAATTCCTCACTTCCTTCCTCAAGCACTTCATACTGATAGAGAGATAGCTCACTTCTTATGCTTTTTGAAAACACCTTGGCTTCTTTGATTTCTGTATAGCAGTGCTCACTATCTCCATCAGAACACATTAGGTCAGTAACTGAGGAGCTTGGCTGTTCTGGCTATGCTTTGCAGCACGATGCCTCTCAAGGCCACCTTTCGTTTTATACTTTTTGCCACAGTGGCACACAAGTTCTACAGACTGGACCTATACAAAATAGACAACAATTTGAGATTAGTGAGACATAAAAACATAAATAGTTAGGCACAAGAATGTTTACAAAGTCTGATACATGTAGTTATTATCCATGTAGTTCTGTCACGAATAAACGAAGACCAGCGAACGCATTAACTCACATTTAAACTCTATTTTGAACTTCTTAGCACAATAAATCTGTGTAGTTGTATCATATATCCGTTTTATATTAAAACTCTTGGTTTATAAATGTCTACAGAACATTTAAACTCGAACAGAACGTAGAGTAAATTGTAGCCTGCTGGTTTGTTTACATCGAGATTACAATCGCATTGGCTCGAATTTAAGCTTTATTTTGAACTTATTAGCAGAGTAAATCCGTGTAGTTACATCATATATGCATTCTATCTTAACACTCTTGGTTTATGAATGTCCAGAGGACATTAAACACAAACAGATCGGCCTAGAATGTAGAGTTTAATTACAGCGTGCTGGTTTGTTTACAAGAAAATTACACACTTCGATTTGTTTGTTTTTTTGCACTTATTTTACTATCAAATGGAATAACTTTTACTTACTTCACTAACAGCAGACACAAACTGTTTTTCCATTGCTTTATCGCCTTCTAAAAGCTCCAAAATCGTCTCTAAATCGTCACCGAACATGAATAAACCTTCGTCGGCTATGCCGTGATTAAATCTTTTGACAACACGATCTGTGCAGGGTCAGTGTCACGTGACGTGCATGTTCAACATCAGAGAGCCGCTATTGTTTGGCGCCTTAGAAGTTCGCCGGCTTTCATAACCAGTCCCCTCTATTAACTATGATTAAATTCAATAAAGCCCTTGTTCTGCAAGTACGTTTTCGACCAGATTTTAGGTCAACAAAACCATAATATAGGGCTGTTTGCAGGGCCATTGTTTTGCTTGAGACCTGAAACCTGCACACCTTATTATACCTACAATGCAAGACATTTTGTTTTACTCTAACAACTTGAACATTAAGGGGGAAAGAAGGGAAGAAAACGGACACCGTTCCAGCAAATGAGACCGATATTGTAGTTTGCACTTTAAATTCAAAAGATCTGTTTTAGCCTAAGTTAAGTTCTGAATTAGGTAGTCCTGACTCCCCGAAGGCAATATTTAACCCTTCAAGGGGCCATTTTGGATACTGGTGTCTAATTCAGCCTAGCACTTGTTGAACTATTCTGGCACTATATGGCAATTTAACCTTTAATTATAATTTAACGCTGGTTTACTCATGTGACACAAGTGCAATTAAAATTAGTAAACGAACGAAACGTGGTGCAGGAGCTTAAGCTATCTATCTATAATCTATCTATAAGTGTGAACAGAGAAAACGCGAAGTCGAAGAAACTCGCCGGTTCCCAAAGCTGAGCCCGCGTTCCTTTTGGTCAGCATCAAGGAAGCTTTTGGTCTTAGCTTCGCTAACTGAAAACGTGTGGGCTCTGGGAACGAGAATGAAACCCGTGCAAATGAGGAATGTATGTTTGTTCAAGAGTTTGCCTTGCCGTTACCGCTTGCGTCACGTGCTGCAACCTTGCGTATTAAAATATAAGACGATGTATGAACAGTTTGCGTAAAAGAAAAAAAGTTGAAAACGGTTCAACTTTTACGTTCACGCGAGCTGTTCATATCGTCTTTAATCAGTTTTATTTACGCACGTACTGAACACACATAAAAATTACGCGACAGTGGAAATCCAGCTTTCAGAGACAGCGTAAGTCCCTTGCTCGACCAAACTTAGGATTAAAATATTGTCCCATATTTGCTACTTAATATGGAATACGATTTTCTAAATCATTTAGTTTTGTTTTCGATGCTGAATTCACATCTGCAACATTTTAAAATTGTCTTAATCTAGCACGAGCTTCACCGGAAAGATAACGCTTACAATTCAGAAGCTTTTCTCGTCCATGGTTTATAAGTTGACAGCGTCATGAACATACTTCCCGCAAGAATACGTCGTAAGTTTTCAGGTATATCTCATGAGGTCCTTTTTCAGTTCTTTAGTTCTGCTGTATTATATCTCGTGAGATCCTTCTTTGATGATTTCTGCTTAGTTAAATGGAAATCCAGGAAGCGTTGTCGTTGCTAAAACCGATAATCAGTGCATTCAATTTGCGGCGCGCCGCAAATTGAATGCGGGTAACAGCGGATTACTCCAGCGTTTCCTTGAATTTCTATTTTTTTTCGGTCGAGAAAAACATAAAAGAACGGAAAGTGAGTGAACCACTGACGTTTTCATCAGTAAGGCAATAGCTTTTAATGGAAAATGAAGTCTATACTAAGAAAGTCATTCATTGCATGACGGAACGAATGAATGAACTGAATCGCCTTAAATCTACGGCACGCATTGAAACATGCAGAGCGGGATTCTGAATTGGGACATATGTTCGACCAGATTAACGGTCGATAGAAAACTTACCTCTCAATGTGACCTATGCAGGTTGTAAACGTTCCTATTTACTTTGAAAATTCTCCATCCAGTTTTAAGTCATTTTACATGAAAATATCAAATATTACTAACACATCATCACAGTTATAAAATCGGATTACATTTTCAGAGCTATTATTTGAAAAAGCGAATCTTCAATATTTATGTCTGCCGCTAGTTGAAAAGGCGGATTAAGATAAAAATGTCGCGAATGTTTGATTTTAGGATTTAGCCTACTATCTGTCGCATTTATCTGAAGCACGCATCCCCCCCCCCCCCCCCCCCCCCCCCCCCCAGGGTAAATCCAGCCACACATGCGCGGAGAAAGCTCTAGGGCCGGTTATTTAAACGAAGTTTAGACGGTGTTTAACAAAACCGCGCACGATCTAAACCAATTTCAATCTGGAGTTACACTAACGTTTTTTTTTATTTCACTCCTGTCTCAATCTCTTCTTCATACCGTAAGGATGAGTTTTCCGTTTTTACCTATGATGTCAAGGTCTTTACTGATCCAGGTCTACGAAAGATCCTGAAGATCCGGCACTCTTTCTTGGTTTGTCGCTGTGGTTTTGCCGTTATGATATACAGTTTTAAATTCAAACATCATCATAGCCATCCATTGAGATCTATCAGAAGCTTATCTGTTATGAGCTTCTGGATCTATAAATTCAAGCATTTTTTTTGCTTTTCTACAGACTTCCTTGTCACTTACATTGCAAGAGTCAGTTAAGATATAAACAATGTATTAGGTGATGGAAGCAATAAAGTTGAAGTTAAAAGTTGAGGAAGAACCGATTATGTGACGTGTGGAACTCTTCCATAGCAACCACCTAGGGTTGAGAAACACTGTTCGAGTCAAATGTCAATCTGTCACTGTCAATATTTGGGTGTGACAGTTGGCAGTGGCAAGAGCTGGTACCGGCGAACTGTTGGGGGTCAATTACTGTCAAGCGCGTATTAAAGCATAACCACGCTTGAAATAATCCTAAGTTTAAAATTTCGTTTTGAAAAGTATGATGATAAAAAAACGAGCAGCGCAGGAAAATCTGTAACACAGTCACTTTAGGATCCAGCTCGTTTTGCAGGGCGCCCTTTCGCACTGTATTCGCAGGCTATTTCGCACTAAAATGAATGTAATTTTATGTTCCTGAGCAATAGTAAATCTACTATAGTGTGAACATAGCGTTAGAACATCTTGAAAGAAAAATGAAAGGCACGAACTTCACTAAACGGTCATTAAGTAGCTTTAAATTGAATGGTCACACAGTTAAGATTTCATGCCGCTACCAACTCAAATGCATAACATGTAGGAAAGTCAAAGTACTGTTTCGGCTCATCCACGGTGTAAAAGCCTACTAAACTCGCGAGTGACATAAAACAAAGAAGGCAAAACGTATAAAACAATAGAGTGCAAGACAATAATAGCAAGAAATAGGTAGATAACAAAGAAGGCTTTTTACCGATCGAACGTCATCGAGGAAAACCCATGCAGTGTTTCAATAGCTTTAAGTTGAATGGGCACAAACATAGAACAACAATGTACAACTTTAAATAAACAGTAGGACAGAAACTTCACAGCTTTCGTATGAAAGAGTACACTTTAGGATTTCATCTTAGGACTTAACTAAGTTAGAAACACCCTGCATCATGCTGAATGTACAGCATAATTTTGTGGCCTCATATCAAAGAACGGCTCAGTAGCTTTTATTTGCATGGTCGCTAAGTGACACCAGTTAGGATTTCATCCACATATTTTGTGACAGACACTGCACTACTACGGTATTCATTTGACTCTTAGTCTAGCAGTAGGAAAATTAATGATTAGAGCAAGGTTCAGTTGTACTTCCGTAAATATTCAGCATATTTGACTGAATTTGACTGACACACTCTTTCAAGACTGTAATATGTTTCTGTATACCGGCAAACGGGCAAAAAAGCGATGAATAATGTATCATAAGTACCCATTATTAAACTTGAAGCAACGATTGCAAAGCCCGGCGGCCGAATGCAATTTCAAGTTATGCTGGACTGGAAAATTAAAACTGAAGTATCAACAAAAAACACAGGAGGTAAATCGGGGGAAAATAGAATGTGCATGGCGACAGAAGCTGTTAATCTAACTGTTCAACAAAATTAACATGGCTAAAAACAAAAGGATATAGCTAAAATGTGAAGTCTCTAAAGTCGCGGAGAACAAACCTGGTCTACAAACAACGATGAGCTACAAAGCAATGTACATTCGAGGTGATGCTAAGCTGTGGTGAGAGACAAGGGAAAATGAGGCTCTTGTAGACAATGAATGCTTTACTTTAGGAATGCTTGGTGATGACATCGGCTACTTTTGAAAGAGATACAGCCCAAGTGCATGTAAACGCAAATGATTACAGACAAAGATAACTGAAGAGCATCTGAAATCAATTAGAGTGTTGAAGAGGGAAGCATACATCCAGTTACATTTGGAGTATTAATTTGAGCTCTCTCACGACTAAAAGAATGTCGCAAAATATTGGCTACACAAATATCTCTGCTTAGCGAAATGAAAGGAGGTCATGACATGTCAATATAAACACTTAATCGCATCCAACAATTTGTCTGCAAAAGAAGCTACGAAACACCCGTTCAATGTCCGTTTTCACGCATTTACCGGCCTAAATGAAAATTGCATCTCAGGACTACAACTGACAAAGCATTATAAACACAAACGCCTTACAAGGCAAAGGGGACATCACACTTACGTAGGACGCTTTGAGACAGGAAAAGAAGTTTTGGGTCGGCGACTTTCCGTGGACATTTTTGAAGCCCTGGAACTCAACCACTTCCTTAAACGTCGTGGATCAAGCGCGAATTCTTTTCTTTACAAGCATCAAGTCCATCCACTGAAAGACTACAGTTAGCAAAGAGTAGAGAACGAAGGTCCCACTGTACTTTTTGCCACTATGCTTCTCGGTTGGCGATGGATGAAATTCGAAACGCGAACGGTCTACAACGGGGTGAAATACGTTTGGTATGGCACGTCTTGCAGGTCCAGGGGTTGCGGCGTGGAGTCGGATACTGTTCAGTTATGACTAATGAATAGCACAATTTACACTTCCTCTCAGCTGGTCACCTAGTTGTTGTTGCTAAGTGACGTAAAAAGCACCAATGAGCGAAAATCTCAGCGGAAGGTTTATAAATAAAATGTTCGAAGACAAGCGACAATCCGGCAATCTACTTTTCAATCCACGTGTTCAGAGCAGACTGATGGCGAATTTAAAGGCATGTAATTTCAGTTTCTTTGGAAACCGCATAACTTTCGGGTCAATGACACTAGGACTTTTGATTAATTTTGCAATCTTTATACTGTGGCTTTGAGCATACAATAATTTATCAACCACTTTGTAAAAACAATGACAGCTTTGTTTGCTTTACCAAGTCGTCAAGTCTTCCTCCTTTAATTTGTTCAACTCCAGTACAACAATCAAGTAACTAAACAATTAGCTTTACGCACAATTAGTACAAATTCGAAATATGTAATCCGCGTTTTGAAGTGTTTTTCACAGTTGAAGGACGGATCGTGAAACAATGACGTTTTGTAATGGGAAAACGTTTGTCTTCCTTATTGAGTCTAGTGCATGTTTAATTAGTGACGGTCTTGATAAGCCAGGCACGCATAGGGACACGCAATACCGTAATTACTTTAGATCAAACTAGAGTAGCGCGCGCATGCAAGGTTTGACAAGCGCAACTGAAAAGGACTGACATAGTTTATTTTTCATCATTAATTTACGGATTTACTAATGCTTTATCCACCTTTATCCGGTAAATGCACAAGAGACAAGTGCACTTGTGATAAAACGAAAAGTGAAAAACATACATACATCAACAAGAACTTAATAGCCGAATATTCTCGTTTTAGGATTTCATGTAAAGAAATTTTAAGTGCCGATATGTCTTTAAATATTAAAAGTACAGCGATCAAAATCGAAAGGAGTTGAGTTTGAATGGCCAAATATTAGGTTTTATTAGCAGATCAGTAAAAACTAGAACCACCGTGTACATCATAATAAACAACAGAGTACCGTGCAAAAGTTTACACAGCTAAATTGTTTTAATTAGACTCGTACTTTAAGATTTTTTCCTCATAGAATCGTAGAAAGCCACATTGCATGACATGGAGTGTTTTCACGGTAGCAGAAAAATGGGCTGAAATTCATCTTAGAGGTGAAGGGAAAGATTAAACGGATTTATAAGCTAATCCCAGAAAGCGACGGATTAGATGCGCATGGTTTCATCTGCGTGATAGACGAAAAGTGTTTCAAACAAAAACAAATATAGGACAAGACACGAAAGGGCTACTTTTCAAGCAAGGCGCGTTAAACTCAACGAATTTATCTGTTATACGTAACAAACAATATGTAATTTTAACATGTTAATAAGTTTCATGTGTTTTTGTACAAACTGGCCATCTAGGCGAGAGAGTTTCCCGACCGGACGACAGCTAGTAGCTTGGCATTTTATAAGGCCGGATACAGATAGGGATCAAACATAAGCTCGCGAGAATAGAACAGAAATGTTTATCAACGTTAAAGTTTCAGTATTGAAACAAGCTTCATTGTTGATGATCGACACCCTTTTATCCTGAAGTGTCTGAAGTTGATAAGTTCATTACAAGTTGACTTTTTTTCTTTTCATTCTTGCACGCAACCAACAATAAGTTTGTCGGATTTCCCTTCTGCTTGTCTTGTCTCAGTTCTTTAATTTAATCTAATCCTAGTTTTTACTCGCGATACAAATACAAGTCAAGTGAAAGCATAATGCTCTTCAATTTCAACGTCAACACGGGTCCCACGCAACATACGCGCAAGTGCAAGCAAGTCAGGCAAAACTTCTGACTTTCAACATTGTTGGCGCCTAATATTTTTTTGACAATATTGGAACATTGTTGGCCAACATTTGTCGGGTGACAATGTTGCACGCGCGACAGTGTTGAACGTCCCAACATTGTTGGCCACCATTTGTTGGACGCGCGGTAAGACGGCCGTGCTGTCCCCAACCAACAGCTACCACATGTGTTGTGCAGCTGGCGCTTAAAGGGATGCTTGCATCCGCCTTGGCAGTAAAGGGCACCTACAAAACGACTTTCGGGTCGTGTAGGGGTCCGACGGCTATGCCATGCTGATGAGTCCTAATAAGAACAAAACAGCTGTCCATGGCTGCCACTGCCAGGGTAATATGGCTGTGCGCATGCGTAAGATACTGGCCAGACCACGGGGTTGGTGTTTTCGTGTTTTTTGTCCCAACATTGTTAATCAACATTAGTTGGACGAGTGGCTGAAACATGATTGGCCGTTGGTGAGTTGGAAAGCCGGCTAAACGTTCAAACATGCTTGTGCCCAACAAAATGCTGCACCGACACGGCAAAATTTCTCCCAGCATTCATGGAACAAAAAAATTGTGGGTACCAGAGGTTCTCTGGAAGCGCGCTTTAGTGAGAAAATATAAGAGAAATATAAGAAAATATAAGAGACAAAACTAGGGGGCCCAGGGTAAGGGCTGTCAAAAGTAGCCGGCTACCGGCGAAAATCAACATACCTACTTTGTTTGCTACTTTGCTTAGCAGTTCTGTAGAGAAGATGGTATTTTTTAAAAAAGAATTCCGGTTGCTTTCCAAAGGCCGTTGTCTACTCCCGGGTATACTTAAAACTTTTCTGACAAACCTGAATTTACTGTGACAGACAGACAGACAGACAGACAGACAGACAGACAGACAGGCAGGCAGACAGAAGCGGCCGACCGGGCGGGCCCGCCTGGCAACAATGTTGGAATGTGTAGCGGGGGTACTTTATTATTGTGCTTGCGTTACGACAGGAGTGACGTGCGAAAACATGGCATTGTAATTTGCGACAGCTCCGGTTTATATGCCACCCGGGATATGCGACAACACGTAAAAAACCTGAATGTGCAATAGGTTTTGGAAAGTGTGAAAAGCTACTACAAAATGCGATTGCAATATAATCAACCTAAACTTAGAAAACATTTCCCTCAAAAAATATGTTCTCAGTTTTAAAGCGCGTCACTGGTTCGTCAAAAATGAAAAGTATACTTACATTTGCGAACTTCTTTTGGCGTCCGTCGGTCTGTGGACCGCGCTTGCAAAGTTTAGAAGCATGTGAATTCCAAACTGTATTCTTTGATTGACACTTCAGTTCTATATTAAATATTACAAAACAAAATATGTTATAAACAAATTGAATATTATCACGGCCTTCAGGAACTAAACGTTTTATGCGGGAGACCCCAACCGGTAACCTAACCTCGTTCCCAGCGTTTTCCCTTCCAAAAAAGACCGTCCCCTTTTTTTGGAGGGGAGAAGCGCTGGGAACGAGGTTGCCCGAAGTCACCTCAAACGCCCGAAACCGCCCGTGACGGAGCCACGGTCCAGTTCTAACATTTTGTGACGGCATCCCTCTTTACGACAAAAGCTGCTCTTATAACTAAAAGAAAAGTGCCCAAAAGAGATCTCGAGAATTGGGCCAGAATTACATGCGAGAAACCTATCAGATTTGACTGGCAAAATCTGAGGAAAATCTAGTCTTCCTACCACTTGCCACTTCTTGTTAAAGACATTCATCCTCTTCAACTTTTTCAGGGAAACTTTTACTAGGTAAATAAAGCCTAGTGAAAGGCCAACAACGAGGGGAAAAAATGGAATGAGAACGAAAAGGAACGTGAAGTAAAACGAAGAAAAAAAAAAGTCAAGCTTATTAAGCTTGTTTTGTACGCATGCCCGAAACCAAAAGTCGATATATTTTACGCAGAAAGAAAGCTTCGTTTTCATGCTGCAAACAATGTTTTGGACAGTTTGCTTGCAATTTGTTTCCACAGCAGTCAGAAAACGGCATTAGTGGCTTCAAATTGCCGTTTTCTGCTAAATTTCTAGAAGTCAATGGGTTAAAACCTCACTGGCTGTTTCATTTACTAGACTATAAAGACTATAATTGCCGTTCATGTATATACCAGCCCTGCATTTTAAAATACAATCTACCCTTGCCGAGTGACGTCTAGTACAAGCATCCCGCACTGCGGGTGTTTTACACTCATAATTTATTAAAAGGTCACGCTTTACGATCCACCAGACGAATTGGAAGTTTAAAACAGACTTTTGCAGATGAATTAGGTGAACTGGGTTATTTTCTGTCGAATAATTTATGGCGTAATAATGTCACAATTACTACAATTACCTATTTTTGCCGGCAGTGATCCCACATTAAGTATTTTAGCCAGAGTAATGTAGGGCGGACACAGGTCTTATTTGTATTTTGGTCACCGTTAAACGTTCCAAAATTTTAATCCTGGAATTGGATCAATCTGAAGAATGTTAGAAATTCAGCAACAAAGCCAACGTAAAATAGGGCGGTACGCAGATTAGCTGAGAAAACAATAGAACAAACAACACAACAATGTGAAGAAGGCAGCCATGGCAGCATTGCCAAAACGTCGGTAAAGAAAAATTATACGAACAGCGTCAAATTTTACATCTTTTTTTTTCATCCCAACACAACAATGTACCCTAGCCCTGAAAACAATAGAGCTGCGTAAAACCCAGGTCCAATAAAATTAGAGCTACGGGCTACTGGGTGAAAAAGCCCGATTGGTATACACAAAAACAAGAGTAATTCTTCTCATACATTAACCAATGAAGAAAACTAGAGCGGTTTTCAATTGAGTATCGAAAGTAATTTCGCGATTGCTTTGGTTTTGCATTGCTACGCTTTGTGATTGGCTAAAAAATCTCGCGCCACTTTCTCAACCAATCAGAAGTAAAACAAAAACCAATCGTGACTTGCTCGCACGCGTTTTCCCGCGCTTGGCGCCGGCGACATGTATTTGCATTCCGGCAAAAACTATAATAACGGCAAAACCACAGCGACAAACCAATGAAGAGTGCCGGATCTGTCGTAGACCTGGATCATTAAAAATCTTGAAATAGTACATGTACAAACGGCTAACTGATCCTTACGGCAAGGAGAAGAGATTGCGACAGAAGTGAAATAAAAAACCCAAACAGTTGCATGTATTTGACTTCTAATTGGTTCATTGGATTGTCTGCGCCTGCCATGCCGTGGTCGGCCAGAGTGATTACTGTGGTTTTGGTCCAACAACGCTCAATTGAAAATTGTCCTAAAACAATAACAGAAAGCAATTCTTCTCCTGCCAACATCCTCTCCCGTTCCACCTCCTGGAGTCGGTGTACCAATCCAGCATTTTCACTTAGTAGTTCAACAGGCTGATAGTTTAAGTTAAGAGGTGCATTTTGACTTGTATTCGGATCAAAATGATTAAATTGGCACTGTAAATTGGATGTTAATATTAACAAAACTATACTTTTGCCTCCCTGTTATAAGCTGAGTTGACAGGTGTAAGCCAACAATCATCTTTAACAAGATGAGTGACCTTTGTAAAAACCCACCAGCACGTTCGTTTCATCGCGATATGCAAAACTAACAATACCGAAAGGGGTTGAGAGGAGAGTTCACAACTTCAAGCCAAGCAACGGCGCGCATGGTCTTGAAATACTCGAGGTGTTCAATGTCGTAACGATAACAATTAAAGAATGAATGATTGTTGCCAATATTTACGTTTAATAAAGGGGCCAGGTCAATTATTCTCTTTGTTTATAGGGCCGATTCTTCTGCATACAAACTCTGTACACCCACTAAGTTTAGATAATCGGCCTTGAGCGAGATAGAATCGGATAGCAAACTCATAAATCAGTGCAATTTTGTCGGTCCAGCCCTCTTAGACCAAAATTAGAATTCACCAAATATCCCAAAATTCTTTGTATAAAATACGTAAGATTAAACAATGTTCATGATAGGGAAGAACTGTCAAATAGCTTTTAATCGAGCATAATCAAACTGTAGGATTTCATCCACAGAATCAAAAGTTAGAAAACAAATTTTACTGGAATAAAATGCAAAACTGATCAAGCAGCTAGTTGGCCAATATTTGGGTTTGACAAAACTAGGGCTGGCAGAAGGCTAAGTGAAGATGAAAACAAACGGTTATAAAAATAATAAAATAAAGATAAAATGTAGATATTTATATGATTGGGTGATAAGATTAAGCGAAAAGAAGTGACGGTCAGAAAAGGGGTAAATGCGATAACAATAAATAAAGCTAATAACAAAGATACGGCTGAAATTTGTTGTTCTTTGCAATTCCAAGTGGTCCTTGGTTAAAGATTGAACTCATCAAAAGTTATAACCACATTTCAAAAATTAATAATAAAACGAAACTGAATACAGTCCAATAGAAGGCTGGCATTACGGTAATGGGCTAACAAAATTAGCCTTCCTCAGGGCCAGGCGTGTTGCCTTAGTGACAGCCTTGCATTCAGTTTCCGCGTTTTATTACACTTCAAGTGAAGTCTGGGTCGAGCATCTCTACATTAGAGTTCCAGCAAAACCGAATCAGTGCGTTTTATTAACGCGTTGTGTGATTTCTATTCTCACATTTCAACTTAACAAGATTTGACCTCGGGAGTGAGCAGTTTGTTTTGAACGTTGATTTATAATGCTTAGTTATCTTTAAACCTATCGCTATAGCTACCTGGAAGAGTAACTCATTTCCCTTTGAGCTCATATACATGCATGGTGAATTGCCAAGATTCGACAAAAACAGCCCTAACCTTATGTCTTGTTTTCTGCCGGGAAGGCGAAATCTAAAACTATAAGCCTTTCAGGTCAATTGAATTATCTAAAAATCAACTCTAAGACACAAGTAAGTGGACAAGTAAATGGACTGATTGTTATCTATAATGGATTTTTTGTTCATAATAAAATACCGAAGATATCACTAACAAGGCGTCAATAGACTAGAAATGCTCCAAACATTAACTTACAGAGGCAATTTTAGCACTAAATATACCTTGGATGCACGGATATTGAATTAGGTTTATTATGGGGGCTTGTCTATAAGACCCCCAGTTAATGTTGTGAATCAGTGCTACATCAGGAAAAGGCAATATTTGAGCTGTTTGGGTTCAGCGTTTGAACTATCAAATAATTAAGACCAACTGTTCAAAATTCCGTACCAATTAGTTTTGCACGAATTCCTTCTTCACTGTCACTACCGTGTAGCACTAAATTTTTGCGGGTTCTAATTTTTGCGATTTTTGCGGGTTTTTTCACGATCCAAACATCACCTTTTACACGTAATGTAAAATAGTGTTGGTTATCCAAAAATCGTGTCTTTCGTTCGGAAAAAAAAAAAACGTTCAGGAATAACACGATGAAATTACAGTCGGTACACTAAAAGTATTTAGCTGCTAATGAACGCGACTTCCTGCAAATCGCATAATTATATCCTAGCAAGAAAAAACAGTTTTTCCTAATCGCAAAAATTAGTTCCCGTAAAACAGAAACATCGCCCATCCGCAAAATTAAACCCCCTCGGAATTTTGGTGTCACCCGGCAGTATTTATTAATCATGATTGTATGAGCAATTTGCCTTGTGTAAATTTTTTTTGGTTTGTTTGACTTGTTTGTTTGTTTGTTTTACTCAAGAAAATGTCGTCGTAATGGCAGTCTGGGGAAGAACTCCCAGATAAAGCTGGCGGTCGGGAAGCCTGCAAAAACGTGAGAAAGAATCGAATAGCTACAATTTGCCACAATTTTCTTTTGCGGTTGTAACCAGCAATCATGCATTTTTCATTCCCACGTCGGTATCAATTATTTGTGACAAGTCTTGTCATATTTTTTTCCCGCCGGCGCAGTACCCAAAAACGTACCGGGATAACTGAAAACATTATAGTAATTTTTTTTTCAAAAACAAAATTTATGCCGTAAGAACTTTTTATATGCGAGTCTCTCCCTCCCCCCTCCCCCTGGCCTCCCACCCCCGGATAAAACTTACAAACATCCGTGTTGGAGTCTTCGATGAGTTTTTGAATTTAAAAGCATGATGTGATTATGCTAATCCATTCACCTTTACTTTATCTTTCGATTAGTCATCGATATCTCGTTGCCAAATGGCAAATACATATGACCAAAGGTTGGTCCGATCACAAACACACTTAAACACAAGAACACGGAACATGTTTTTGGTGTATTCACATTCTCCGTAACACCTAACAACCTTCAGTTTGTTGCAAGCTTATACGGCAATGTGCCAAGATGCATGAAAAAGCTATGAAAAGCACTTCTAATCGCTCATTTCCTATTCGGACGATTTGACGTTGTTCTCATTGCCAAAACCTTTATAGTTAGTTCAGATAAACATAAATAATCGATAAACAATTTGTTTGTGAAAGCATGTTGTAAGAATGAACGCATGAAGTATAAAACAACGCCGCATTTACCGCATTAGTCACCATACTGAGAAAGTGATAAATTGTTATAAAACCGGGTATAAAATCTGGTACAACTTACCTCGCGACAACACAAACCCAAATGGCACAATCTCTACGGCATTATTAAACCAGTTAGCATCAAACTCAGACCGCATACCTAGTAAACTCTGTAAACACTCTTATTACATGGGAAGTGTAAAGATTGAAATGTAATGTCCCGTTGCGATGCGAGAAAGATAACTAGAGTTACATTCAGGCTGAGTTAAAAACACCACACTGAAACCTACAGATCACGTTTCTTTTGACGGAAGAGCCGCATCAATTTGACGAACGCCAGGTCAAACGCATCACATGCTTTTACTTCTTGTGAATCGCAGGGGTAGGGAGGGTATCCCAGGGAGGGGATGGGAGAAACACCGGGAGGGGCTCCCATATAAAAAGGACGGGGTTTTCGAAAACACCCTTAAACAGACACCAGAATCTCGTTTGATGGGCGTGGGTCAAATGAATTTTTACTCTTAGAGGTACCAATTCGAATTATAAATAAAATGTCGAACACCCCGTCATTTTCATATCGGAGTTCCCCACAATACAATATTTTACAATACAATATATACAATATAATACAATACAATATTTTTTTTTATTCAACTCACACAAGATCTTTACAGAAAAGGAAAAAGAAAATAATTTAAAAATAAAACTAGATTATAGACGGATATAGAAAAGAAAAACCAAAGAAAAAACATAATAGATAGAATTTGTGAGTTTGGAGCATCCAAATAGCTAGAGCTAATCGAGTGGACGACCCAAAAGGAAAACCGAGTTCATAGAAAAATAAGATTTAAATTACATAAATTAAGATAAAAAATATTTCTTCATGAGCTAATAATGTTAATTTAAGTATTTAATGTATCAAAAAGTCATCGTAATTATTGATCATAGAGTTCTTAAGGTGGCTGAACACAGTTTCACTGTACCTATGCGTCATCCATTGTCATTTTAAAACCACTAACGTCTGGGCGTCCAAAATTGGTGAGGCATACGATTAAGCAACAAGCTATATATTTTCATATTTTTGTTGAGCTTTTAGGGTGTTGCCATGGCAACACGGTGGATTGTAAATGAGCCTGCAATATTTGGTTTCGTTTATTTTTAGAAAATCTAGTCATTAGATTTTGTCCATCATTTGACTCTAGTAAACTCGTAAAAATATTTGCATGTTAACACCAGTCTCATGTAATTTTGACAGAGGGATCTTCCGTAATATGTGGTTTAATATGTGTAGGTTTTGTAAAAATCTCCTCTGTTAGATTTCAAATTTTTGATAGCAGGTGAGTTCGGCATATTCGGAACTATTATTGTGCCAAATTTCGTGAAATTCTAATGAGTGGTTTCGTAGAAATCAGCACGTTTCCGAGGAAAGTCGCTAAAACATCCAGTCACAATTTTTTGATCAACTGCGCATGCGTTGCATTTGACTGGGTTCTCGATCCAAAGACAAAACGACCAAAAAGGCAGTGTATTTCTTCAATGGTTTGTTATATCATCTATTGATTCAACAAACATTTTTACGAACAACAAATTGTTTGATTTTAAGACGAAAAACAACACTTTCGCGATCCACGATGGGCGAAATAAAATGATCGCTGAATAGGCGCCACGTTTGTTTTCCTCAAAACTCTGCGCGCGCTAACTCGCGTAAGCAGCTGAAATTTGAAGAGCGCGCGCAAACTGTATTCAGCCACCTTAATAGTTTTACGAAATGAGGAGAGAAAAGGAATTTGTTTAGTGACTTTCTTTTAATTGCTCAAGTTCAATTCTTTTTCGTTTTTTTTTAATTAATTCAAGTCTCATATGGGAATTAAAAAGCTGGAATCTTGACAAGTTTGCAGATTTGGCAGAAAGCCTTGGAGCTTAGTTGGAGTTTTAATATATTCTGCGCTGACTCAACTTCTTGGTCAGGACGCATTTAAGATTGTGGGTAACTCTTCTTCTTATGTTAGCAAATAGCGGAGCTAATTGTCATGTCAAACCGTTATTACGACCAAAAAAACTAAAATACTACTGTCATTATTTCAAACTTGCATCTCAGCGCATGTATTATTCATTTCAAGACAATTCGGGGGGTGGAGGGGGGGGAGGGGAGGGGGGGAGGGGAGGGGGGAGGGGGGAGGGGGGAGGGGGGAGGGGGGAGGGGG
Source organism: Dendrophyllia cribrosa (assembly GCA_024195265.1). NCBI lineage: Eukaryota > Metazoa > Cnidaria > Anthozoa > Scleractinia > Dendrophylliidae > Dendrophyllia > Dendrophyllia cribrosa. The sequence continues at coordinate 6,317,802 of JAJLRJ010000001.1, read as the reverse complement.
GAGGGGGGAGAGGGGGGGGGGGGGTAGAGAACCTCTCGCCCAAACGAAGAACCCAAGACAGAACCCCAATTAGGAATAGGTTAGTATTGTCTTTGAGAATCACTGGTACTTAAAATCAACACCAAAAAACAATATAGTGCAGTTTGTTTATTTTATAAAATCGTTGTTACGAAATTACTTCTCTAATTCTACCAAATGACAACGACTAAAACAATGTGACGGGTCTCGCTCGCTCACTGCCGTGCGTCAGTCCTTTTTTGTTTTTGTTTTGTTTTACATTGTTTTTTTTTAGTTTTTGTTTTTGTTTTACATTGTAAACATTTTCATTCACCGTAACATGGCAAATTAAAATCAGTGTCTTTAGAAATGAAAAGTCCGTAAAAATAATCTTCGTCAAATCCTTGTTGCACTGAATTTTAGCAGAAGCTAATAAGCTCCTGATTTTAGTTACAAATTCACGCGTGCACGGAAGGTTCCAAGCATCACTGCTTAGTCACCACGTGTTTGGGCGTGTCTCAACTTAGAACAGCGCTCGATTTCTGCCTACAAGTGGTGGGTGTGGTCCAGCCATGATGTCCGGTTTGGTCACCTTACAATCCGTAGCAGGGTCTTGAGGAGTAATTGTGCGGACGTACTCGCCAAATTCAGCTATAGTGCATGGCGAGCTCTTGCAGTAAGGAATGCGCCGTTCCTGTCCTTGGTAGAGCAGCCTGACGGCATAGTCCGTGTTTGTGGAGTTAACGACCTCGAGTAGCTCCAACTGCACCATGGAAGCGTACGGACTCCACTTGTAATCGCTAGCGTTGAAGGCTTGGAGGAATGGCATCACTACAGAAAGAAAACAAAACTACACTGAAAACCTGTATTTAACCAGTATTAAACCTGTATTAAACCTGTATTAAGGCGGGGTCCACATGAACGCCATTTTGCCGCCACTTGACATGGCTTTTTCTTTCTTCTTTCCGGCCATCTTTAAACCTCTTCAAATTTCATTTAAATGCACGTTTACCTCCGCCTCGGGACCCTCGTAAGTGCTTGCTTAATACAGGGTGTCCGCTAGCCTGCAAACACCCCTAGCGGCCTGGAGCGATAAGAGGCGGCTGTATTCGCAGGCAAGATGTCCGCTTCATACATGTTCTAATAAATTGAGCAATAATACATAATTATTCACTTTTATTATACCCAAATTTCATGCAACAGGCCGTATCAAGTTGAATAACTTAATTACCGAAAAAGAAACGCTTTTAGTAAATAGTAATCCCATAATCTAATTAAAACTGATGCATTCTAAAAACACTTGAAAAGCGTCCACTTAATACAGGTTTCGTGTAACAAAATGGATTAGTTTTGGTGTCCGCGTCCGCTTAATAAAGGGGTCTGCTGAATACAGGTTCGTTTTAAAGTAAATATGGGAATACATTTTATGGAATCAAGCTGGTGTCCGCTAAATACAGGTGGCATTGTACACTTAAATTTCTCCAAGTGTCCACTCTCGTAGGAGACCAAAGAAGAATAGACAAGGGGGACAATGATGATGTTCTGTGCTGATTCACTCTTATCTGATATTATGATGATGTTCTGTGCTGATTCACTCTTACCTGATATTATGATGATGTTCTGTGCTGATTCACTCTTATCTGATATAATGATGATGGTCTGTGCTGATTCACTCTTATCTGATATAATGATGATGGTCTGTGCTGATTCACTCTTATCTGATATTATGATGATGGTCTGTGCTGATTCACTCTTACCTGATATTATGATGATGTTCTGTGCTGATTCACTCTTATCTGATATTATGATGATGGTCTGTGCTGATTCACTCTTATCTGATATTATGATGATGTTCTGTGCTGATTCACTCTTATCTGATATTATGATGATGTTCTGTGCTGATTCACTCTTACCTGATATTATGATGATGTTCTGTGCTGATTCACTCTTATCTGATATAATGATGATGGTCTGTGCTGATTCACTCTTATCTGATATTATGATGATGTTCTGTGCTGATTCACTCTTATCTGATATAATGATGATGGTCTGTGCTGATTCACTCTTATCTGATATTATGATGATGTTCTGTGCTGATTCACTCTTATCTGATATTATGATGATGTTCTGTGCTGATTCACTCTTATCTGATATAATGATGATGGTCTGTGCTGATTCACTCTTATCTGATATTATGATGATGTTCTGTGCTGATTCACTCTTATCTGATATTATGATGATGTTCTGTGCTGATTCACTCTTATCTGATATTATGATGATGTTCTGTGCTGATTCACTCTTATCTGATATTATGATGATGTTCTGTGCTGATTCACTCTTATCTGATATTATGATGATGTTCTGTGCTGATTCACTCTTATCTGATATTATGATGATGGTCTGTGCTGATTCACTCTTATCTGATATTATGATGATGGTCTGTGCTGATTCACTCTTATCTGATATTATGATGATGTTCTGTGCTGATTCACTCTTATCTGATATTATGATGATGGTCTGTGCTGATTCACTCTTATCTGATATTATGATGATGTTCTGTGCTGATTCACTCTTATCTGATATTATGATGATGGTCTGTGCTGATTCACTCTTATCTGATATTATGATGATGTTCTGTGCTGATTCACTCTTATCTGATATTATGATGATGGTCTGTGCTGATTCACTCTTATCTGATATTATGATGATGTTCTGTGCTGATTCACTCTTATCTGATATAATGATGATGGTCTGTGCTGATTCACTCTTATCTGATATTATGATGATGTTCTGTGCTGATTCACTCTTATCTGATATTATGATGATGGTCTGTGCTGATTCACTCTTATCTGATATTATGATGATGGTCTGTGCTGATTCACTCTTATCTGATATTATGATGATGTTCTGTGCTGATTCACTCTTATCTGATATTATGATGATGTTCTGTGCTGATTCACTCTTATCTGATATTATGATGATGGTCTGTGCTGATTCACTCTTATCTGATATTATGATGATGTTCTGTGCTGATTCACTCTTACCTGATATAATGATGATGGTCTGTGCTGATTCACTCTTATCTGATATTATGATGATGGTCTGTGCTGATTCACTCTTACCTGATATTATGATGATGTTCTGTGCTGATTCACTCTTACCTGATATTATGATGATGTTCTGTGCTGATTCACTCTTATCTGATATAATGATGATGGTCTGTGCTGATTCACTCTTATCTGATATTATGATGATGGTCTGTGCTGATTCACTCTTATCTGATATAATGATGATGGTCTGTGCTGATTCACTCTTATCTGATATTATGATGATGTTCTGTGCTGATTCACTCTTATCTGATATTATGATGATGGTCTGTGCTGATTCACTCTTATCTGATATTATGATGATGGTCTGTGCTGATTCACTCTTATCTGATATAATGATGATGTTCTGTGCTGATTCACTCTTATCTGATATTATGATGATGGTCTGTGCTGATTCACTCTTATCTGATATAATGATGATGTTCTGTGCTGATTCACTCTTATCTGATATTATGATGATGTTCTGTGCTGATTCACTCTTATCTGATATTATGATGATGGTCTGTGCTGATTCACTCTTATCTGATATTATGATGATGGTCTGTGCTGATTCACTCTTATCTGATATTATGATGATGTTCTGTGCTGATTCACTCTTATCTGATATTATGATGTTCTGTGCTGATTCACTCTTACCTGATATTATGATGATGTTCTGTGCTGATTCACTCTTATCTGATATTATGATGATGGTCTGTGCTGATTCACTCTTATCTGATATTATGATGATGGTCTGTGCTGATTCACTCTTACCTGATATTATGATGATGTTCTGTGCTGATTCACTCTTACCTGATATTATGATGATGTTCTGTGCTGATTCACTCTTATCTGATATAATGATGATGGTCTGTGCTGATTCACTCTTATCTGATATTATGATGATGGTCTGTGCTGATTCACTCTTATCTGATATAATGATGATGGTCTGTGCTGATTCACTCTTATCTGATATTATGATGATGTTCTGTGCTGATTCACTCTTATCTGATATTATGATGATGTTCTGTGCTGATTCACTCTTATCTGATATTATGATGATGGTCTGTGCTGATTCACTCTTATCTGATATTATGATGATGGTCTGTGCTGATTCACTCTTATCTGATATTATGATGATGTTCTGTGCTGATTCACTCTTACCTGATATAATGATGATGGTCTGTGCTGATTCACTCTTATCTGATATTATGATGATGGTCTGTGCTGATTCACTCTTACCTGATATTATGATGATGTTCTGTGCTGATTCACTCTTACCTGATATTATGATGATGTTCTGTGCTGATTCACTCTTATCTGATATAATGATGATGGTCTGTGCTGATTCACTCTTATCTGATATTATGATGATGGTCTGTGCTGATTCACTCTTATCTGATATAATGATGATGGTCTGTGCTGATTCACTCTTATCTGATATTATGATGATGTTCTGTGCTGATTCACTCTTATCTGATATTATGATGATGGTCTGTGCTGATTCACTCTTATCTGATATTATGATGATGGTCTGTGCTGATTCACTCTTATCTGATATAATGATGATGTTCTGTGCTGATTCACTCTTATCTGATATTATGATGATGGTCTGTGCTGATTCACTCTTATCTGATATAATGATGATGTTCTGTGCTGATTCACTCTTATCTGATATTATGATGATGTTCTGTGCTGATTCACTCTTATCTGATATTATGATGATGGTCTGTGCTGATTCACTCTTATCTGATATTATGATGATGGTCTGTGCTGATTCACTCTTATCTGATATTATGATGATGTTCTGTGCTGATTCACTCTTATCTGATATTATGATGTTCTGTGCTGATTCACTCTTACCTGATATTATGATGATGTTCTGTGCTGATTCACTCTTATCTGATATTATGATGATGGTCTGTGCTGATTCACTCTTATCTGATATTATGATGATGGTCTGTGCTGATTCACTCTTATCTGATATTATGATGATGTTCTGTGCTGATTCACTCTTACCTGATATTATGATGATGGTCTGTGCTGATTCACTCTTATCTGATATTATGATGATGGTCTGTGCTGATTCACTCTTATCTGATATTATGATGATGTTCTGTGCTGATTCACTCTTATCTGATATTATGATGATGTTCTGTGCTGATTCACTCTTATCTGATATTATGATGATGGTCTGTGCTGATTCACTCTTACCTGATATTATGATGATGTTCTGTGCTAATTCACTCTTATCTGATATTATGATGATGGTCTGTGCTGATTCACTCTTATCTGATTTTATGATGATGGTCTGTGCTGATTCACTCTTATCTGATATTATGATGATGGTCTGTGCTGATTCACTCTTATCTGATATTATGATGATGTTCTGTGCTGATTCACTCTTACCTGATATTATGATGATGGTCTGTGCTGATTCACTCTTATCTGATATTATGATGATGTTCTGTGCTGATTCACTCTTATCTGATATTATGATGATGTTCTGTGCTGATTCACTCTTATCTGATATTATGATGATGTTCTGTGCTGATTCACTCTTATCTGATATTATGATGATGGTCTGTGCTGATTCACTCTTATCTGATATTATGATGATGGTCTGTGCTGATTCACTCTTATCTGATATTATGATGATGGTCTGTGCTGATTCACTCTTATCTGAAATTATGATGATGTTCTGTGCTGATTCACTCTTATCTGATATTATGATGATGGTCTGTGCTGATTCACTCTTACCTGATATTATGATGATGTTCTGTGCTGATTCACTCTTACCTGATATTATCATGATGTTCTGTGCTGATTCACTCTTATCTGATATAATGATGATGGTCTGTGCTGATTCACTCTTATCTGATATTATGATGATGGTCTGTGCTGATTCACTCTTATCTGATATTATGATGATGTTCTGTGCTGATTCACTCTTATCTGATATTATGATGATGGTCTGTGCTGATTCACTCTTATCTGATATTATGATGATGGTCTGTGCTGATTCACTCTTATCTGATATAATGATGATGTTCTGTGCTGATTCACTCTTATCTGATATTATGATGATGGTCTGTGCTGATTCACTCTTATCTGATATAATGATGATGTTCTGTGCTGATTCACTCTTATCTGATATTATGATGATGTTCTGTGCTGATTCACTCTTATCTGATATTATGATGATGGTCTGTGCTGATTCACTCTTATCTGATATTATGATGATGGTCTGTGCTGATTCACTCTTATCTGATATTATGATGATGTTCTGTGCTGATTCACTCTTATCTGATATAATGATGATGTTCTGTGCTGATTCACTCTTATCTGATATTATGATGATGTTCTGTGCTGATTCACTCTTATCTGATATTATGATGATGGTCTGTGCTGATTCACTCTTATCTGATATTATGATGATGGTCTGTGCTGATTCACTCTTATCTGATATTATGATGATGTTCTGTGCTGATTCACTCTTATCTGATATAATGATGATGTTCTGTGCTGATTCACTCTTATCTGATATTATGATGATGTTCTGTGCTGATTCACTCTTATCTGATATTATGATGATGGTCTGTGCTGATTCACTCTTATCTGATATTATGATGATGGTCTGTGCTGATTCACTCTTATCTGATATTATGATGATGTTCTGTGCTGATTCACTCTTATCTGATATTATGATGATGTTCTGTGCTGATTCACTCTTACCTGATATTATGATGGTCTGTGCTGATTCACTCTTATCTGATATTATGATGATGGTCTGTGCTGATTCACTCTTATCTGATATTATGATGATGGTCTGTGCTGATTCACTCTTATCTGATATTATGATGATGGTCTGTGCTGATTCACTCTTATCTGATATTATGATGATGTTCTGTGCTGATTCACTCTTATCTGATATTATGATGATGGTCTGTGCTGATTCACTCTTATCTGATATTATGATGATGGTCTGTGCTGATTCACTCTTATCTGATATTATGATGATGGTCTGTGCTGATTCACTCTTATCTGATATTATGATGATGTTCTGTGCTGATTCACTCTTATCTGATATTATGATGATGGTCTGTGCTGATTCACTCTTATCTGATATTATGATGATGTTCTGTGCTGATTCACTCTTATCTGATATTATGATGATGTTCTGTGCTGATTCACTCTTATCTGATATTATGATGATGTTCTGTGCTGATTCACTCTTATCTGATATAATGATGATGGTCTGTGCTGATTCACTCTTATCTGATATTATGATGATGTTCTGTGCTGATTCACTCTTATCTGATATTATGATGATGGTCTGTGCTGATTCACTCTTATCTGATATAATGATGATGTTCTGTGCTGATTCACTCTTATCTGATATTATGATGATGTTCTGTGCTGATTCACTCTTATCTGATATTATGATGATGGTCTGTGCTGATTCACTCTTATCTGATATTATGATGATGGTCTGTGCTGATTCACTCTTATCTGATATTATGATGATGTTCTGTGCTGATTCACTCTTATCTGATATTATGATGATGTTCTGTGCTGATTCACTCTTACCTGATATTATGATGATGTTCTGTGCTGATTCACTCTTATCTGATATTATGATGATGGTCTGTGCTGATTCACTCTTATCTGATATTATGACGATGGTCTGTGCTGATTCACTCTTATCTGATATTATGATGATGTTCTGTGCTGATTCACTCTTATCTGATATTATGATGATGTTCTGTGCTGATTCACTCTTATCTGATATTATGATGATGGTCTGTGCTGATTCACTCTTATCTGATATTATGATGATGGTCTGTGCTGATTCACTCTTATCTGATATTATGATGATGTTCTGTGCTGATTCACTCTTATCTGATATTATGATGATGGTCTGTGCTGATTCACTCTTATCTGATATTATGATGATGGTCTGTGCTGATTCACTCTTATCTGATATTATGATGATGTTCTGTGCTGATTCACTCTTATCTGATATTATGATGATGTTCTGTGCTGATTCACTCTTATCTGATATTATGATGATGGTCTGTACTGATTCACTCTTACCTGATATTATGATGATGTTCTGTGCTGATTCACTCTTATCTGATATTATGATGATGGTCTGTGCTGATTCACTCTTATCTGATATTATGATGATGGTCTGTGCTGATTCACTCTTATCTGATATTATGATGATGTTCTGTGCTGATTCACTCTTATCTGATATTATGATGATGTTCTGTGCTGATTCACTCTTATCTGATATTATGATGATGGTCTGTGCTGATTCACTCTTATCTGATATTATGATGATGTTCTGTGCTGATTCACTCTTACCTGATATAATGATGATGGTCTGTGCTGATTCACTCTTATCTGATATTATGATGATGTTCTGTGCTGATTCACTCTTATCTGATATTATGATGATGTTCTGTGCTGATTCACTCTTATCTGATATTATGATGATGTTCTGTGCTGATTCACTCTTATCTGATATTATGATGATGGTCTGTGCTGATTCACTCTTATCTGATATTATGATGATGGTCTGTGCTGATTCACTCTTATCTGATATTATGATGATGTTCTGTGCTGATTCACTCTTATCTGATATAATGATGATGGTCTGTGCTGATTCACTCTTATCTGATATTATGATGATGGTCTGTGCTGATTCACTCTTATCTGATATAATGATGATGGTCTGTGCTGATTCACTCTTATCTGATATTATGATGATGTTCTGTGCTGATTCACTCTTATCTGATATTATGATGATGTTCTGTGCTGATTCACTCTTATCTGATATTATGATGATGGTCTGTGCTGATTCACTCTTATCTGATATTATGATGATGTTCTGTGCTGATTCACTCTTATCTGATATTATGATGATGGTCTGTGCTGATTCACTCTTATCTGATATTATGATGATGGTCTGTGCTGATTCACTCTTATCTGATATTATGATGATGGTCTGTGCTGATTCACTCTTATCTGATATTATGATGATGTTCTGTGCTGATTCACTCTTATCTGATATTATGATGATGTTCTGTGCTGATTCACTCTTATCTGATATTATGATGATGTTCTGTGCTGATTCACTCTTATCTGATATTATGATGATGGTCTGTGCTGATTCACTCTTATCTGATATTATGATGATGGTCTGTGCTGATTCACTCTTATCTGATATTATGATGATGGTCTGTGCTGATTCACTCTTATCTGATATTATGATGATGGTCTGTGCTGATTCACTCTTATCTGATATTATGATGATGTTCTGTGCTGATTCACTCTTATCTGATATTATGATGATGGTCTGTGCTGATTCACTCTTATCTGATATTATGATGATGGTCTGTGCTGATTCACTCTTATCTGATATTATGATGATGGTCTGTGCTGATTCACTCTTATCTGATATTATGATGATGTTCTGTGCTGATTCACTCTTATCTGATATTATGATGATGGTCTGTGCTGATTCACTCTTATCTGATATTATGATGATGTTCTGTGCTGATTCACTCTTATCTGATATTATGATGATGTTCTGTGCTGATTCACTCTTATCTGATATTATGATGATGTTCTGTGCTGATTCACTCTTATCTGATATAATGATGATGGTCTGTGCTGATTCACTCTTATCTGATATTATGATGATGTTCTGTGCTGATTCACTCTTATCTGATATTATGATGATGTTCTGTGCTGATTCACTCTTATCTGATATTATGATGATGGTCTGTGCTGATTCACTCTTATCTGATATTATGATGATGTTCTGTGCTGATTCACTCTTATCTGATATTATGATGATGTTCTGTGCTGATTCACTCTTATCTGATATTATGATGATGTTCTGTGCTGATTCACTCTTATCTGATATTATGATGATGGTCTGTGCTGATTCACTCTTATCTGATATTATGATGATGTTCTGTGCTGATTCACTCTTATCTGATATTATGATGATGTTCTGTGCTGATTCACTCTTATCTGATATTATGATGATGTTCTGTGCTGATTCACTCTTATCTGATATTATGATGATGTTCTGTGCTGATTCACTCTTATCTGATATTATGATGATGTTCTGTGCTGATTCACTCTTATCTGATATTATGATGATGTTCTGTGCTGATTCACTCTTATCTGATATTATGATGATGTTCTGTGCTGATTCACTCTTATCTGATATTATGATGATGGTCTGTGCTGATTCACTCTTATCTGATATTATGATGATGTTCTGTGCTGATTCACTCTTATCTGATATTATGATGATGTTCTGTGCTGATTCACTCTTATCTGATATTATGATGATGTTCTGTGCTGATTCACTCTTATCTGATATTATGATGATGTTGTGTGCTGATTCACTCTTATCTGATATTATGATGATGTTCTGTGCTGATTCACTCTTATCTGATATTATGATGATGTTCTGTGCTGATTCACTCTTATCTGATATTATGATGATGTTCTGTGCTGATTCACTCTTATCTGATATTATGATGATGTTCTGTGCTGATTCACTCTTATCTGATATTATGATGATGTTCTGTGCTGATTCACTCTTATCTGATATAATGATGATGGTCTGTGCTGATTCACTCTTATCTGATATTATGATGATGGTCTGTGCTGATTCACTCTTATCTGATATTGTGTAGTTCCAGAAAATATCCAGACCCCCACCACGGAGGGAATTGGAAATTCCGGAGGGGTGGGGGGGTCAATGGCCCAGGAAATTCCGAAGGGGAGGGGGGTTTGGAGGCAAAATTCGCGTCCGAATGGTCGGGAAAACGATTGATTTTTCGTGAATTCGTATTGACTCCGTAAGTGTCACTTACTAATTTTTGCGGGTCGTAAATAAATCAGACAACCTGCGTTTTTCCCAACCATGCTGCAGTTAAGAAACGTTTTTCTCTTTCTTAAAAGTTCTTCGGACGCAAACTAGAAACAATTGAAGACGAATACCTTTCGTGAAGCAGATAAACCCACCATTACTCATTACCAGTCTCTCTCTAGAATCCAGGCTCATCGCCAACAGACGCGTGGAACGCCTGCAGGTTAAAAATCGCTCGTGAACAAAGCGGAGTTTTTTCGTCAATGTTTAGGAGAAAACCTGCTTCAAAATAATCAATCTCTTCGGCTTTTATGTTTGTGACGAAGGTTCACAGCTGCTTTATCGTTAATATTGGGCAAATTTTTCAGTTTTATGTGGAAAATGCTCGGAACATGCAGAGGATGCGGAAATTAGAGAATTACGCGGATCCGCACCACCGCATCCTGTCGGATGCCCTGTCTAAAGGAAGAAAAAAACTTTCCAGAGGGTATGGGGGGTGGGCAATATTTCTGTGGAAATTCCAGAGGGGTGGGGGGGGGTCAACGTTTCCTTGTGAAAATGGAAAATCCGAAGGGGTGGGGGGTCCTGTTTGAAATTCCCTCCGTGGTAGGGGACTGGATATTTTCTGGAACTACACATTATGATGATGTTCTGTGCTGATTCACTCTTATCTGATATTATGATGATGTTCTGTGCTGATTCACTCTTATCTGATATAATGATGATGTTCTGTGCTGATTCACTCTTATCTGATATTATGATGATGGTCTGTGCTGATTCACTCTTATCTGATATTATGATGATGTTCTGTGCTGATTCACTCTTATCTGATATTATGATGATGGTCTGTGCTGATTCACTCTTATCTGATATTATGATGATGGTCTGTGCTGATTCACTCTTATCTGATATTATGATGATGGTTTGTGCTGATTCACTCTTATCTGATATTATGATGATGTTCTGTGCTGATTCACTCTTACCTGATATTATGATGATGGTCTGTGCTGATTCACTCTTATCTGATATTATGATGATGGTCTGTGCTGATTCACTCTTATCTGATATTATGATGATGGTCTGTGCTGATTCACTCTTATCTGATATTATGATGATGTTCTGTGCTGATTCACTCTTATCTGATATTATGATGATGGTCTGTGCTGATTCACTCTTATCTGATATTATGATGATGTTCTGTGCTGATTCACTCTTATCTGATATTATGATGATGGTCTGTGCTGATTCACTCTTATCTGATATTATGATGATGGTCTGTGCTGATTCACTCTTATCTGATATTATGATGATGTTCTGTGCTGATTCACTCTTATCTGATATTATGATGATGGTCTGTGCTGATTCACTCTCATCTGATATTATGATGATGTTCTGTGTTGATTCACTCTTACCTGATATTATGATGATGGTCTGTGCTGATTCACTCTTATCTGATATTATGATGATGGTCTGTGCTGATTCACTCTTATCTGATATTATGATGATGGTCTGTGCTGATTCACTCTTATCTGATATTATGATGATGTTCTGTGTTGATTCACTCTTACCTGATATTATGATGATGGTCTGTGCTGATTCACTCTTATCTGATATTATGATGATGTTCTGTGCTGATTCACTCTTATCTGATATTATGATGATGGTCTGTGCTGATTCACTCTTATCTGATATTATGATGATGGTCTGTGCTGATTCACTCTTATCTGATATTATGATGATGTTCTGTGCTGATTCACTCTTATCTGATATTATGATGATGGTCTGTGCTGATTCACTCTTTCCTGATATTATGATGATGTTCTGTGCTGATTCACTCTTATCTGATATAATGATGATGGTCTGTGCTGATTCACTCTTATCTGATATTATGATGATGGTCTGTGCTGATTCACTCTTATCTGATATAATGATGATGGTCTGTGCTGATTCACTCTTATCTGATATTATGATGATGGTCTGTGCTGATTCACTCTTATCTGATATTATGATGATGTTCTGTGCTGATTCACTCTTATCTGATATTATGATGATGTTCTGTGCTGATTCACTCTTATCTGATATAATGATGATGGTCTGTGCTGATTCACTCTTATCTGATATAATGATGATGGTCTGTGCTGATTCACTCTTATCTGATATAATGATGATGGTCTGTGCTGATTCACTCTTATCTGATATAATGATGATGGTCTGTGCTGATTCACTCTTATCTGATATTATGATGATGTTCTGTGCTGATTCACTCTTATCTGATATTATGATGATGTTCTGTGCTGATTCACTCTTATCTGATATTATGATGATGTTCTGTGCTGATTCACTCTTATCTGATATTATGATGATGTTCTGTGCTGATTCACTCTTATCTGATATTATGATGATGTTCTGTGCTGATTCACTCTTATCTGATATTATGATGATGTTCTGTGCTGATTCACTCTTATCTGATATTATGATGATGTTCTGTGCTGATTCACTCTTATCTGATATTATGATGATGTTCTGTGCTGATTCACTCTTATCTGATATTATGATGATGTTCTGTGCTGATTCACTCTTATCTGATATTATGATGATGTTCTGTGCTGATTCACTCTTATCTGATATTATGATGATGTTCTGTGCTGATTCACTCTTATCTGATATTATGATGATGTTCTGTGCTGATTCACTCTTATCTGATATTATGATGATGTTCTGTGCTGATTCACTCTTATCTGATATAATGATGATGTTCTGTGCTGATTCACTCTTATCTGATATTATGATGATGGTCTGTGCTGATTCACTCTTACCTGATATTATGATGATGTTCTGTGCTAATTCACTCTTATCTGATATTATGATGATGGTCTGTGCTGATTCACTCTTATCTGATATTATGATGATGGTCTGTGCTGATTCACTCTTACCTGATATTATGATGATGTTCTGTGCTGATTCACTCTTATCTGATATTATGATGATGGTCTGTGCTGATTCACTCTTATCTGATATTATGATGATGTTCTGTGCTGATTCACTCTTATCTGATATTATGATGATGGTCTGTGCTGATTCACTCTTATCTGATATTATGATGATGTTCTGTGCTGATTCACTCTTATCTGATATTATGATGATGGTCTGTGCTGATTCACTCTTTCCTGATATTATGATGATGTTCTGTGCTGATTCACTCTTATCTGATATAATGATGATGGTCTGTGCTGATTCACTCTTATCTGATATTATGATGATGGTCTGTGCTGATTCACTCTTATCTGATATAATGATGATGGTCTGTGCTGATTCACTCTTATCTGATATTATGATGATGGTCTGTGCTGATTCACTCTTATCTGATATAATGATGATGTTCTGTGCTGATTCACTCTTATCTGATATTATGATGATGTTCTGTGCTGATTCACTCTTATCTGATATTATGATGATGTTCTGTGCTGATTCACTCTTATCTGATATTATGATGATGTTCTGTGCTGATTCACTCTTATCTGATATTATGATGATGTTCTGTGCTGATTCACTCTTATCTGATATTATGATGATGTTCTGTGCTGATTCACTCTTATCTGATATTATGATGATGTTCTGTGCTGATTCACTCTTATCTGATATTATGATGATGTTCTGTGCTGATTCACTCTTATCTGATATTATGATGATGTTCTGTGCTGATTCACTCTTATCTGATATTATGATGATGTTCTGTGCTGATTCACTCTTATCTGATATTATGATGATGTTCTGTGCTGATTCACTCTTATCTGATATTATGATGATGTTCTGTGCTGATTCACTCTTATCTGATATAATGATGATGTTCTGTGCTGATTCACTCTTATCTGATATTATGATGATGGTCTGTGCTGATTCACTCTTACCTGATATTATGATGATGTTCTGTGCTAATTCACTCTTATCTGATATTATGATGATGGTCTGTGCTGATTCACTCTTATCTGATATTATGATGATGGTCTGTGCTGATTCACTCTTACCTGATATTATGATGATGTTCTGTGCTGATTCACTCTTATCTGATATTATGATGATGGTCTGTGCTGATTCACTCTTATCTGATATTATGATGATGTTCTGTGCTGATTCACTCTTATCTGATATTATGATGATGGTCTGTGCTGATTCACTCTTATCTGATATTATGATGATGTTCTGTGCTGATTCACTCTTATCTGATATTATGATGATGGTCTGTGCTGATTCACTCTTTCCTGATATTATGATGATGTTCTGTGCTGATTCACTCTTATCTGATATAATGATGATGGTCTGTGCTGATTCACTCTTATCTGATATTATGATGATGGTCTGTGCTGATTCACTCTTATCTGATATAATGATGATGGTCTGTGCTGATTCACTCTTATCTGATATTATGATGATGGTCTGTGCTGATTCACTCTTATCTGATATTATGATGATGTTCTGTGCTGATTCACTCTTATCTGATATTATGATGATGTTCTGTGCTGATTCACTCTTATCTGATATAATGATGATGGTCTGTGCTGATTCACTCTTATCTGATATAATGATGATGGTCTGTGCTGATTCACTCTTATCTGATATAATGATGATGGTCTGTGCTGATTCACTCTTATCTGATATAATGATGATGGTCTGTGCTGATTCACTCTTATCTGATATTATGATGATGTTCTGTGCTGATTCACTCTTATCTGATATTATGATGATGGTCTGTGCTGATTCACTCTTATCTGATATTATGATGATGTTCTGTGCTGATTCACTCTTATCTGATATAATGATGATGGTCTGTGCTGATTCACTCTTATCTGATATTATGATGATGTTCTGTGCTGATTCACTCTTATCTGATATTATGATGATGGTCTGTGCTGATTCACTCTTATCTGATATTATGATGATGGTCTGTGCTGATTCACTCTTATCTGATATTATGATGATGTTCTGTGCTGATTCACTCTTATCTGATATTATGATGATGTTCTGTGCTGATTCACTCTTATCTGATATTATGATGATGTTCTGTGCTGATTCACTCTTATCTGATATTATGATGATGTTCTGTGCTGATTCACTCTTATCTGATATTATGATGATGTTCTGTGCTGATTCACTCTTATCTGATATTATGATGATGTTCTGTGCTGATTCACTCTTATCTGATATTATGATGATGTTCTGTGCTGATTCACTCTTATCTGATATTATGATGATGGTCTGTGCTGATTCACTCTTATCTGATATTATGATGATGTTCTGTGCTGATTCACTCTTATCTGATATTATGATGATGTTCTGTGCTGATTCACTCTTATCTGATATTATGATGATGTTCTGTGCTGATTCACTCTTATCTGATATTATGATGATGTTCTGTGCTGATTCACTCTTATCTGATATTATGATGATGTTCTGTGCTGATTCACTCTTATCTGATATTATGATGATGTTCTGTGCTGATTCACTCTTATCTGATATTATGATGATGTTCTGTGCTGATTCACTCTTATCTGATATTATGATGATGTTCTGTGCTGATTCACTCTTATCTGATATTATGATGATGTTCTGTGCTGATTCACTCTTATCTGATATAATGATGATGTTCTGTGCTGATTCACTCTTATCTGATATTATGATGATGGTCTGTGCTGATTCACTCTTACCTGATATTATGATGATGTTCTGTGCTAATTCACTCTTATCTGATATTATGATGATGGTCTGTGCTGATTCACTCTTATCTGATATTATGATGATGGTCTGTGCTGATTCACTCTTACCTGATATTATGATGATGTTCTGTGCTGATTCACTCTTATCTGATATTATGATGATGGTCTGTGCTGATTCACTCTTATCTGATATTATGATGATGTTCTGTGCTGATTCACTCTTATCTGATATTATGATGATGGTCTGTGCTGATTCACTCTTATCTGATATTATGATGATGTTCTGTGCTGATTCACTCTTATCTGATATTATGATGATGGTCTGTGCTGATTCACTCTTTCCTGATATTATGATGATGTTCTGTGCTGATTCACTCTTATCTGATATAATGATGATGGTCTGTGCTGATTCACTCTTATCTGATATTATGATGATGGTCTGTGCTGATTCACTCTCATCTGATATAATGATGATGGTCTGTGCTGATTCACTCTTATCTGATATTATGATGATGGTCTGTGCTGATTCACTCTTATCTGATATTATGATGATGTTCTGTGCTGATTCACTCTTATCTGATATTATGATGATGTTCTGTGCTGATTCACTCTTATCTGATATAATGATGATGGTCTGTGCTGATTCACTCTTATCTGATATAATGATGATGGTCTGTGCTGATTCACTCTTATCTGATATAATGATGATGGTCTGTGCTGATTCACTCTTATCTGATATAATGATGATGGTCTGTGCTGATTCACTCTTATCTGATATTATGATGATGTTCTGTGCTGATTCACTCTTATCTGATATTATGATGATGGTCTGTGCTGATTCACTCTTATCTGATATTATGATGATGTTCTGTGCTGATTCACTCTTATCTGATATAATGATGATGGTCTGTGCTGATTCACTCTTATCTGATATTATGATGATGTTCTGTGCTGATTCACTCTTATCTGATATTATGATGATGGTCTGTGCTGATTCACTCTTATCTGATATTATGATGATGGTCTGTGCTGATTCACTCTTATCTGATATTATGATGATGTTCTGTGCTGATTCACTCTTATCTGATATTATGATGATGTTCTGTGCTGATTCACTCTTATCTGATATTATGATGATGTTCTGTGCTGATTCACTCTTATCTGATATTATGATGATGTTCTGTGCTGATTCACTCTTATCTGATATTATGATGATGTTCTGTGCTGATTCACTCTTATCTGATATTATGATGATGTTCTGTGCTGATTCACTCTTATCTGATATTATGATGATGTTCTGTGCTGATTCACTCTTATCTGATATTATGATGATGGTCTGTGCTGATTCACTCTTATCTGATATTATGATGATGTTCTGTGCTGATTCACTCTTATCTGATATTATGATGATGTTCTGTGCTGATTCACTCTTATCTGATATTATGATGATGTTCTGTGCTGATTCACTCTTATCTGATATTATGATGATGTTCTGTGCTGATTCACTCTTATCTGATATTATGATGATGTTCTGTGCTGATTCACTCTTATCTGATATTATGATGATGTTCTGTGCTGATTCACTCTTATCTGATATTATGATGATGTTCTGTGCTGATTCACTCTTATCTGATATTATGATGATGTTCTGTGCTGATTCACTCTTATCTGATATTATGATGATGTTCTGTGCTGATTCACTCTTATCTGATATTATGATGATGTTCTGTGCTGATTCACTCTTATCTGATATTATGATGATGTTCTGTGCTGATTCACTCTTATCTGATATTATGATGATGTTCTGTGCTGATTCACTCTTATCTGATATTATGATGATGTTCTGTGCTGATTCACTCTTATCTGATATTATGATGATGTTCTGTGCTGATTCACTCTTATCTGATATTATGATGATGGTCTGTGCTGATTCACTCTTATCTGATATTATGATGATGTTCTGTGCTGATTCACTCTTATCTGATATTATGATGATGTTCTGTGCTGATTCACTCTTATCTGATATTATGATGATGTTCTGTGCTGATTCACTCTTATCTGATATTATGATGATGTTCTGTGCTGATTCACTCTTATCTGATATTATGATGATGTTCTGTGCTGATTCACTCTTATCTGATATTATGATGATGTTCTGTGCTGATTCACTCTTATCTGATATTATGATGATGTTCTGTGCTGATTCACTCTTATCTGATATTATGATGATGGTCTGTGCTGATTCACTCTTATCTGATATTATGATGATGTTCTGTGCTGATTCACTCTTATCTGATATTATGATGATGTTCTGTGCTGATTCATTCACTCTTATCTGATATTATGATGATGTTCTGTGCTGATTCACTCTTATCTGATATTATGATGATGTTCTGTGCTGATTCACTCTTATCTGATATTATGATGATCTTCTGTGCTGATTCACTCTTATCTGATATTATGATGATGTTCTGTGCTGATTCACTCTTATCTGATATTATGATGATGGTCTGTGCTGATTCACTCTTATCTGATATTATGATGATGTTCTGTGCTGATTCGCTCTTATCTGATATTATGATGATGTTCTGTGCTGATTCACTCTTATCTGATCTTCTCTCGTTAGCAATCATCTCCTATAAATGACCACCCATTTGTCAGACACAAAGGGTCACCGCTTTAGAGAGATTTCCCCTGAATGAACTTCAGGCAGTCGACAAACAGGCTTTGTTCGAAATTTAGTCTATGAGAGCCAAAGGGATATTTTCCTAAAAGAGGGCCAGGTTATTTGAACTTTCATGGTTCTTTATGAAAAATAGTCAGGGCAAGCTATGTATATTGGTAATAGTAATATTTCTACATGAAAACCTTTGAAATACAAGAAAACAGAATACTTCTACAGTTCTGCTGGACAATACTGTTGAACTTTTAAGTTCAACAATATTGTTATTGTCAAATGTTAAAACATTTGACGTATGATGTTGTGCGTCAGTACTTTTAAAATTTCGGAAATCGCGCAAAGCCAATCACCAAAAATGCCAAGCCTTGCCAAGTTACAGCTGAAATATCCATCCCCGATTCCGTAACGACAAGAAACTATGATCATAGTCTCTTGGTAACGAGCGTTTTTTTTGTACTTGAAACAGTTAAGAACACGCCCTCATTGAAAGCTAAAATTCGTGATCCGGATGGCAAAGCATCACCTGACTGAACTGCAGTATTAAAGGGGCTGACTCATGCGTGTTTGTGGCATTGGAACTGTAGCATTGTTGCGATCGTTTGGGATTTGAACTCGAATTCTCTATTTTCAAATTGCCCATAATACACTTTGTTTGCCCCCAAAATTTTGCATAAACTATTGTTTTGAAATGCTCTTGGGAATATGCAGTCCTCCCAAGAGCATTTACAAACAGCAGTTTATGCAAAATTTGGGGGGCAAACAAAGTGCATTATGGGCAATTCGAAAATAGAGAATTCTTTCCCCTCTTTCCCTTTCCCTCCCGATTCAATGGTTGTTTACCATTTACCCAAAAAATCCGGAAATTTCGGATGGAATGTAAATGGGAAGACTATTTTTTTCTTCCCGAACGGAAATTTCCACGGGAAAACGGGATTTCTTGAAAGGTAGTCCAAAATCCCCAACCGGAATTTCCGAACGAAAATGTGTGTACCATTTGCTTTTATCTACCAGTTCCAGGCCCAGCGCCAGTTTTGATGCGTAAGCGTGGTTACTCAGCTTGTTTCTGGTGTCAAATGGTAAATGGTACACGCCAATCTCAAACGGAATTTCCCTTTCTGGAGTTCTGCTTACCATTTACACAAACCGTGGACCAACCGGTTTTCCCGTGTAAATGGTAAACAACCTATATGTTCGCTTTCTCTGCCCCTTTCTGTAGATTATGTTTGGTAGAACAATAAGCACCGGATCTCTTTGGAAGCTGGTATTTCAACGAGAAATACAATAAAATAAACTACTTCTCCAAATGAAAAAAAATCAGTATCTGGGGCCCGTTTCTCGAACTCCCCGACAATTTTTCGGGCCCTGAGCTATATTTTTTTAATCAGATCTGTAGAATGGAAGTGTAGTTTTTAGTCCGCAAACCAGCCCGACTTGTTTTATCAACTTATACTGCGCACAAAAAACAGCTTTCGGGGCCCGAAAAGTTATCGGGACTTTCGAGAAACGGGCCCGTGGTCCTTATAATAGCCAAGAGAACTGAAAAGCAACATGCAGTGCAGATCAGAGATAAGCGAACCGAAATGTTCGCGTATAACGTGTCGGATAATGCGCGTACGTGCGTCTGCGCATTGCTAACGCACACCAACAACGCGTATTCGCCTCTCCAGAAACTGTGGGGAGACTGAGCACCAGCTTTCGGCACTAGGCATTCTGGGACCGTTTGGATAACCAGCGTTAGTTACGATAGGTTAATGGTTTCCAAAAGCATAGCTCATATTGTTTACCCAAACGAACTCAGAAATCTTATTGACAAAAGCTGGTACTCATGCAGTCTCCCCACAGTTTCTGGAGAGGCGAATTCAGGATGTTCATTAGTATGTATGAGCAAAATCATTGATTTCCTACTGTTGTAGTCTGTCTACAGACCGATTTATTTTTAATGAGGTTAGTTTCTAGAGAAACTGTGGTGCTGCGTCGGTGGGGGGATGAAACACGAGAATTTAGTTTTATCGACTGAGTCGATAAGGTAAATTGACCACCGTAAAAAGATTCAAATAGCTGACGTTTCGAGCGCTAGCCCTTCGTCGGAGCGAATCAAGGAATTGTGGGTAGTGTGTGGTTTATATAGTAAGCGGTGGAGCTACGCTATTGGTGGAAATTTGGTGACGTGAAAAACAAATGTAGATTAGTTGAATGAAAAGCGTTCGTTGATTCCGTGGGGTTTGAGAGTGCCGATTTGAAAGATGATTTTTTGTTCTAGGTTTTTACGGCTTTCTGTGTTACCCTGGTGTAGGGAAAGGCCGCAGATTGTCATGTGTTGTTTAGAATGGTTAGTAAGATTAAAATGGCGCGCGACTGGTTTGGATGCGTCTTTGTCATTTTTTTCAACGTCTCGGAGATGTTCACGAAAACGGTCGCCCAGTCTCCTCCCTGTTTCGCCAATGTATATCTTTTTGCAAAAAGTACATGTAATGCAGTAGATAACATTTACGGAGGTGCATGTAAAACGATCAGTGATTTTAATAGATCGTTTGGGTCCTGTTATTTTGTCCGCGTTGTGAATGAAAGGACAAGTGTTACATCGTGTGCGTGTGCATTTGAAAGTTCCCGGTACATCGTCAGATTTCAGTGCGCTCGTAACTAGAAAGTTGCCTATGTTTTTGTCACGTTTGAATGAAATTAGTGGGGGTTGTGAAAAAATTCTGCCAGTTTCGGGGTCGTTTTGGAGTAATTTGAAATTTTTTAAAATGATGCTTTTGACTGTGTTGTTGTGTGGGTGGAAAGTGAGGGTGAATGGAATTCTCTCGTTCTGTTCCTTCTGTGGCGTTTGTAGTGCAGAAGTAACAGAAGTAACAGAACGAGAGAATTCCATTCACCCTCACTTTCCACCCACACAACAACACAGTCAAAAGCATCATTTTAAAAAATTTCAAATTACTCCAAAACGACCCCGAAACTGGCAGAATTTTTTCACAACCCCCACTAATTTCATTCAAACGTGACAAAAACATAGGCAACTTTCTAGTTACGAGCGCACTGAAATCTGACGATGTACCGGGAACTTTCAAATGCACACGCACACGATGTAACACTTGTCCTTTCATTCACAACGCGGACAAAATAACAGGACCCAAACGATCTATTAAAATCACTGATCGTTTTACATGCACCTCCGTAAATGTTATCTACTGCATTACATGTACTTTTTGCAAAAAGATATACATTGGCGAAACAGGGAGGAGACTGGGCGACCGTTTTCGTGAACATCTCCGAGACGTTGAAAAAAATGACAAAGACGCATCCAAACCAGTCGCGCGCCATTTTAATCTTACTAACCATTCTAAACAACACATGACAATCTGCGGCCTTTCCCTACACCAGGGTAACACAGAAAGCCGTAAAAACCTAGAACAAAAAATCATCTTTCAAATCGGCACTCTCAAACCCCACGGAATCAACGAACGCTTTTCATTCAACTAATCTACATTTGTTTTTCACGTCACCAAATTTCCACCAATAGCGTAGCTCCACCGCTTACTATATAAACCACACACTACCCACAATTCCTTGATTCGCTCCGACGAAGGGCTAGCGCTCGAAACGTCAGCTATTTGAATCTTTTTACGGTGGTCAATTTACCTTATCGACTCAGTCGATAAAACTAAATTCTCGATTTATTTTTAGCCCAGCGAACGCGTGCGAGTGCGAACTCGGCTCAAAAGGAAAAGTCTGTGAACAGACTACTACTGTTGGTATTTTATTGTTGTTTGAATGGCTTTAAACGTGCACATGGTTTGCGTGGTTCGCTTATCTCTGAACTGCATTGTAACCTTTATATTTTTCTCCATACCTGTGTGGTCGTGCCCTGAGTAAAGATAAAACTTTTCAAATCTTTCTCCTTCTATGACGTCTTGCATTGCCTAAGATAACAGAAATAGTAAGATGTTATCGTTTATCTGTCACCTTTCCTTCCCTTTAATCAACTGAAACAAATTATTGGGTAAATTACATTACTCTTCGAAGCCATGCTAGCATCCCTTCTCTTGGTCAATCCTATTTTTGGGAGCCGTATACCTATTTGTGGGATACATGTTCCTATTTGTGAGGTTCCTGTGCCCTCTTACCTGCCACATCTCAGCAATCAGAAAGCCGATGCCGACTTTAGAGTAGTTCTCGATAGTAGGATAGCTGTATGTTGCGTACCAAGTGTATTCTAGTTCGCTGGAGATACGCTCCATTAAATCTTCTGTTACAGTAGACGGGATGGGAAAATCGTGGCATATATGGGTCAGCAGGCAATCAGCTATGTGAGTCAACCCATCCATGGCTGGGGGTAAAAATAATAGCAACGTGTATTAGCCTCATTAGCAATAGCGCCGTTTGTAAAAAAATTATTTAGCTCCTTTTGGGTCATTTTTCTCATTATTTACTAAATAAGACTTGGTGATATCATATACTAAATTATTATTTCAAATGAGTTCCCGTCATTTAAATAATGTGTTCATGATTTGAAATCACCACATGTTGATTTGAAAAGAGCCTACGACAACTCTGTGATTTGATATCACGCGATTTATGTCAACCTCCGATTTAAAACCACGAAAACACTTATTTGACATGTAACAAGTCATTATTTGATATCAGTGAAACCATGATTTAACTTAATAAGCTTGATTTATGGTTTAGTTAACCTCCGATTTGAAACCACGAAAACACGTATTTGAAATAACAAGTCATTAATATTTGATATCAGTGAAACCATGATTTAACTTCATAAGTTAGATTTAACTTTAATTCATAATCGGTGTGCGTACATGTGACAAGTCACGCGATCTATTGCGCGGGAAAACATAAACACGTCGGATCAAGGTCGATTGCTTCTGCCTTCTCCCAAGCAGTTCAAACGGCGGTCGATGAGGCCCTGTTACGTCAGGGAATATGACATCAACAAGCTCGAGCTCCACTTCAATTTTAAGTCCAACCTCGACCTCCACATCGAGCTCGACTTCGACTTCCAAAGAGGTTATACATGTACATGTGCTCGCGTGAAAGCTATCATTGTGTTGGTCTAGAGTCTCGTGTGATAGTCAATACTGCGGAAAATGTTGCCATTGTTCGTTTTTATGTCTTACTGTTTTACTTTATACTGGTTCCTCCGGGTTGTTCGTTGTTCGAGTAGCTATTAAAAGATGCGCCAGAAACGAAAATCCAATGACTTTCATACATCATTTTCTTTTTCCCATTGTGTGAAGCTCGGCTGATGATAGTTATCAAATTATCGCTCTTTATCTGTCTCTTGCTGTGGCGAATTTCGTCACACATAGCTGCGATTTACAAAGGTTGTATGTAATGTTTTAAAAGGCCGATCTGTACACCCTCTATCAACAGCCGAGCGTCGCGCAACGGGAAAAAGAAAATGATGTATGAAAGACAGGAGATTTTCGTTTCTGGCGCGTCTTTTATTAGCTGCTCGAACAACGAACAACTCGGAGGAACAAGTATAAAGGAAAACAGTAACACAAAAAAACGAAAATGGCAACATTTTCAGTATTGACTATCACACGAGACTCTAGACCAACACAATGATAGCTTTCACGCGAGCACATGTACATGTTCATACCTCTTGGGAAGTCGAAGTTGAGCTCGATGAAACTTGAAGTGGAGCTCGAGCTTGTTGATGTCATATTCCCTGACGTAACAGGGCCTCATCGACCGCCATTTGAACTGCCTGGGAGAAGGCAGAAGCAATCGACCTTGATAATTCGTCCGACGTGTTTATGTTTTCCCGCGCAATAGATCGCGTGACTTGTCACATGTACGCACACCGATTATGAATTAAGTTAAATCTAACTTATTAAGTTAAATCGTGGTTTCACTGATATCAAATAATGACTTGTTATTTCAAATACGTGTTTTCGTGGTTTCAAATCGGAGGTTAACTAAACCATAAATCAAACTTATTTAGTTAAATCATGGTTTCACTGATATCAAATAATGACTTGTTATTTCAAATAAGTGTTTTCGTGGTTTTAAATCGGAGGTTGACTAAACCATAAATCGCGTGATATCAAATCACAGAGTTGTCATTTGAAATCAAAGTAGACTGTTTTCAAATCAGCAAGTGGTGATTTCAAATCATAAACACATTATTTAAATCACGGGAACTCATTTGAAATAATAATTTAGGATATCATATCACCAAGTCTTATTTAGTAAATAATGAGAAAAATGACCCAAAAGGAGCTAAATAATTTTTTTACAAACGGCGCCCCATAATAGAGATTTAGCATAGCGGTCTGCTGTAAATAAGTAAACAATATGACATGCATTGAAACTTGCTAACATAAAATGCAAGAAACGAGTATTTGTAGAGTGTGTAGTCCTTCTATATCTTAGATCCGGGGAAAGTGCATTCTAACCACACCCAAAAACTGTGATGCCATGTCCTTTTCAGTCCCTTCCCTCCACCATTTTTTAAGTTAATTTCTTTTAGAATTTCTGAAATGCAGTGTACTAAATGAAGCTTGCAGTTCACTTACTCAAATCGTATTTCAAGCCAAGAGCCTTTCGAACTTCATCTAAAAGGGGCCCAGTTTGTTCAGCGTAATGTTTCTTCCACATATCGCTTGCAAAAAATTCCCTCTCATACTGATCCAGCTTGGGGCAAAGTCTGCAAAGATGAAAATATTAGAGCCAGCTTTCAGCAAAGTTTACTACATTTGAATGTCACCAGCCCAGAAATCCTTTAATTCTAAATCCAGAGCTTCCATTTCAGTTAAAAATTGTTAAAATTGCTTTCAGCAGGTTCTTTTCTAGAAAGCATATTAGGTTTGGGCATCTAACCAGTACATCAGACGTACCAAGCTAAGGCTTTATAAGAGCAATATGTTGTCAGTCTTCATGTTTTGGGAGCTCAGTGCTGGAAAGTAAGTAAGTGGGCTGGAGATAGAATCAATGTATTCTATAACAGATGTTTGAGAAGGATATTCAAAATTTTCTGGCCTAAGATCATAGGTAACGTGGAGCTTCATAGAAAGGCAGAGATGGTGTGAGCTACGAGCATGATAAGAGCACGGAGATGGGAATGAATAAGAGGTGTGTCAAGCAGGAAACTGTCAAATGACAGCAGAGTTGTAATGAGTTGGACACTACCTGGAAGAACAAGAAGAGGCACCCTGAAGGACATGTGGCGAAGAATGGCGGAAAAAGAAAGTCCAATGAATTTGGTTGAAAGAGTTGGGCTGAGATACAGTTAGCTAAAAGCAGGCCAGAATCAACTCTTAAGCTCAAAGGATAATTTGCCACTTCTCAGAACTTTACATCTAATATACTACATGTATGTGTAACTTAAAGGCCCACCTTCACCCAAAAGGCGTTGTGATCGTTTGTTTTTGTTTTGAAATGCTCCATTGTTCATATTCATGATCTGATTGGTTGCACGCATTTCGTGTTACACGGAATTCAGCACAGAAAGAGATCACGGTGTGCACAGCATTTTGGGTGAAGGTGGGCCCTTAACTAAAATGAAAAGGAACCCAGATTGCTCGTCGTGTATGCTTACTGAATATTACTAACATCTGGGGAGTAAACAATAATTTCAGGATGTAATTGAATAGGAAGCTTTAATCATAATAGCAAAATAAATGCAAACAACTACTTGTTGATTTCACAAAAAGTTCCTTGGGAAATGTAAAGATCCTCAAAATAACAAACCTGCTTCAAACTACCTTGTTATTGACAATGCATCCAAAGGTTTATTAGTGGTGAGAGATGCATTTTCAAGAATCTGTTCATGGCTAGTCCAAGATGGCGCCAAAAGAAGAAACCAGCCATAGACAAAAAGAATAAAGATTTTTTATGCCTGCTTTCAGAACAGTCATCCCAACACACAAGTACCTCTGCCACAAAATTAGGTCCCCAGATGCAAAATATACCACTATTGTGTTCAACAAAACTTACCGTGGATTTGGCTCAATGTCATCATAATCTTTGTCCATGACATGAATGTCAACAACCTGTGCTTTGCCTGGAGATGGTGACGGGGGAGGAAACATGGCTAATCCAAGGGCTTGAGCTGACTGTAAAGAAAACAACCATTAAATTAACCCTTTAAATGTGACAGTGAAAAAGATCTATCTCAGGTACTTTCAGGGATGTTATTTAACTTCATGCCTTGAGAAGGGGGCTTGTTTTTAGATCATCACTTTAAGGGAAAATTCAAATTAATTTATTAGTAGAAATGAGACCTGCATGTGCATCAATGATTTAGACCTACAATGTCATTTACATGTGTATACTGTAATCATTGGTCAGGAAGACTTAAAGGGCACATTTTTGGGACATACAAAATGTATTCTGCCATTCCAAAAACAGAATATTGCGCCAAAAAAAGTAGCTATTCCTCTCATAAAAATAATAAATTAAAACTAACCTGTCTTGTTCTTGACATATCTTTAAAATGTGAATTTTAAAAATGAGAGAGCAACAAGAAACAAATTAGCCATATATTTTAAAACATCGAGCAACTTTATACATGCAGAATAGCAATAAGATACCACATTTTCATTAGTTCCTGTATATTAAACTTTTAAGGGAATATTTAACACCTTTAACTGTGAAGCAATGCATTCTCGACACCAGAGCTTTTCTCTTTTAAGCACCACTTAAGGGCAAGAAGAGCTCTGGGAAGCCTGTACCAGACTTCTCTCTTATTGGTTTTCAATAGAGAAGATAAAATAGATCTCATTGGTTTATTATTGTGTTCACAAAACTTTGACAAATGGCACGCATTTTCCTGTCGCAGTAAGTTTACATTGTAGCCTGTGTAAAGTAGAATAGACATGAACAATAACTGAACAGACGCACAGCAAAATGGAATCTATTTGTTTTATACAAAAACAGGGAAGAAAAATTAGCCTTTTAGCACTCAACTGTGGTCATGACTGTTCAAGAATTTTGTTTTAATGTTAGCGTTTTCTACGTCAGACTTCTTTTAAGCATTTTTTGGATGCCTTCGCTTGCCCTTTCCGGAATAATCTTGTCACATTTTCAAAACGTCCACCATGTTGGATGAAATAGAAAACAAATGACAACAAATTATTCTCCATGACATCAGCTGTGTGTCTGGTAGTGACCAAAGTAGAATTCAGTATACATGTATTACATAAACCAATGTCAATAATCACTTACCATCAGTCCTAAAAAAGTCCTCATGTATGTTATAACTGGGAGAAAGGAATCCGGTATCGACATATGCCTTGCGCAAGTTCTCTCCATTGATTTCCTGTTGCTTGTACCCCTTAAATGTAAGATGACCTAAGCCACAGTCTCCTTGCATGTCATTACGGCCAGGCATGTAAACTGGAATTTTCATGTTAACAGAGATAAAATGTAATAATTATTTAATGCCATTGTATGCCATTACAGCTGGCCATGAAAACTGTAATTCTCACCTTAAAGGGGCACTGTCATGCAGATTTTGCTGTGTTTTGGTCAAAATACACTAATGACAAAGTGCCTTTGCTTAAACATAAAATTGCTTTTAGAACAGCAAGAAGATAATATCAAGTGATTTCTTCAATTTCTTCAAGAAAGAACGAACCATAATAAGTTTTTCTGCGATTTTTCCACGACTCTTGGGAGGAACATGAAAAAAATGGCCAATTTTTTCAAGTTGCAATCCATTTCCATCCTGGCCATCCACAGCCAAAGATAACGAATAGTAGTTTCTGTGCACTGGTAGAGTATTTTGTTAAAAAAACGGGACCATTATTTTAAGGTTTCCATTGCAACAAATATGTTTTTTTGGCTTTTCAAAGTAATACTAAAAATAGGTGACAGTGTCCCTTTAACCCATTCGCTCCTACACCGGCCAAAACCGGCCGTACAATACTCCACTGCTTTAAAAAATTGCAACTTTCTCAATCGCGCGAACATTGCCCTAACTAGCAGTTCTGAGCATTGACTAGAAAGTCCCTCAAATTGAGATACCCAATAAACACAAAAAAGTCAGCGATTATTGCAGAATATCAGCGTTTGAATTTGGACAATAACAAAAATGACCGTTTTTAACGTCATAGAAAAACAACAAAAATCACGTTTTTGCCTTTAGTTTTTTTTATTCAAATCATCATGGCAAACCCAAAAGTCAACATTCACAGCAAAATTCAGTCCTAGTCCTAGCTTAGCAGTGAATTTTTTTGCTCTTATTCGTTGCTCGGGCCGAGCTCTAGCCTCTCGTTCTAATGCATACTGACCTTGCCTCGATTTTCAATATCACCACCGCACTGCATGCTGGGAAATAGCCAAAAATTTTGACAGCGTTCGTTTCTTTCCGCACACATTTCATATTTATACTAAGTCTACAGCCACTCCAACCCACTGCCGAAATTTCACGCTTGTTGTATTCTCCTGTGGTCGCAACTTCCAAAATATGCCACGGTAGGTCGAGAAATTCATCCAGAGTCGAGTCCCAAAGCTACTTCGTTTCCAGGCGGCCATTTTTCCAGTTCAACGAGCAACGAGCCAAATTCGTAAACGAAGTACAACACCTAACTCGCTTCATTGAGAAGTGGACTCTGAACTACCGTATTTTCCGGTGTATAAGTCGACCCCTGAAACCATGAAAATTTGCCCCAAAAATCGACCTCGTCTTATACACCGGCCAAAACTCAAGAGCTTTCGGTTCATAAGGAAATTAGCATAACAATGACACCCTGAGATTAACATGGAAGTGACATTTATTGCAGTAAAGGGGCAATGATCGATCTTGGTTTCGCTTTCCGAGCAAAATACACATTCTTACCTTTATGAGTGTGAATTCTTCACATTAGGGATTTGTCATTAGAAATGTTCGATTTTCCCGCTCAATGCATGCAAGTTTGAGGTTATTTTGTGCTTGAAATCCATGACTACTACTACTACTACTTCTGAAGAAAACAAATCGCACATCATCGCACATTGATTGACAAGACGCTAGAAACTTGGTAACCGCACACTACTGGTTTCCAGTGTTGTCCGAGCTTAGCTGGGTTACTAAGCATCCAAGATGGCGGCCTGTTCACAGACTTGTTCTATGGCTTCATGCGTTCATTTTACGGCATTTCTTCTTTGTAAAAAGCCTCAAAATGAGCCACAAACATAACGAAAGAAATTTAGAGCAGGTATCTTGAGAATTTGGATTCATATTTGTCAATTTATTAACGAAGTGCATTCCTTCGCGTGTTAGTCAATCTATTTGGTTCATTCAGTTTACTTTGGCTTTGGATCTCGAAGATGCTCTGCAAGAGAGACAAGACTTGTTTTCCTAGAAAATCGTAAAGAATTTTTCACCTCATACATGTACTTGATGCCAAATCAAGAAAATCCTAATTTTTAGGCTCAAAAAGTGGGGTCGACTTATACACCGGTTCGACTTATACACCGGAAAATACGGTACCTCCAAGCTTAATGATGCTCATCAGGCAGCTACTAAAGATGAAAAATGGCTGTGAACTTACCAAAAATCGTAGATAATTCATATTGGACCCTTTATTGCAAATCAACGAAGCAAAATGAGATCATCACAATGACGTTTCCAGTAGACTTGAGCCTTCAGTGTTTTAGAACAGCAGCACTTTCAATGGTAACTTTAAATATGGAGTCACGAAATCCTATGGGGCGTGTGAATGCATAAAATCGCTCAAAAACGTAAAAATTCTCAGGAGTGAATGGGTTAATGGAGATAAAATTTATATTATTTTATTAATTAATTATCAATAATTATATTTGAACAGCTTCAAACAGTAAAATCTAAATATACAATACAATACAATATGACAAGCATGCTGGGAATATACCAACCAAATAAAGCAGTTTTCAATCAAGTGCTGAGAAAGCAACAATTATTATAGCTTTGGTTTTCATTGCTGCACTTTGTGATTGGCTAAAATATCCCTCGCCACTTTCTCAACCAATCAGAAGAAAACCAAAACCAATCATGACTTGCTCGCACACATTTTCCGGCTATTGACGCCCGCAGCTACTTGTATTTGCTTCAAGTTGTGATTGCATGGCTATTTCATTGGATTGTCTGTGTCTGTTGTGATTGGCAGAGTAATTACTTTGGTTTTGATTTTACAGGGATTCTGACAGGGTGCGCGGGTGTGGGACCGCACAATTCGGTCAAACCCGCACAATTCCGCACAATTCCTAAAAATCCGCACAATCCCGCACAATACTGAAATATTTGCTTAAAATTTTAATTAAATCAGGTATTTCTATTGATTACCAAGATTTCGAGAAACGTTTTAGGCTATTTTCAGCCCATTTTTCTTCCAAACAATCGAGAAATCCCTCGCTTTCCTCGAACAGCTCGAGCGGATCGATTTAAAAACAACAAGGCGTTCTCTTCGCTGTCCTGGGAACTAGTCTCAGTTTTACTTCTTTCCGACTTCCTACAGAATTTTTCGCGTAGCTTTTGAGTTGTCGTTTTCCAGACATTGTGTCGTTTTTCTTAGCAGCCTGTTGATATTTTTTCGAGTGCTTTCGCTTTCTCTTTCAGTTTAATATGTCGGGGACCGAAGAAGAAACACCGAAGAAATGTACTCGGTCGCGCCGAAATGAATGTCACTCTGTCTAAATTATTTTCGCAAAGAACTGATCAAGTTTGCGAATCGACAAACAAACTATTAAAGCGCTGAAACTTCGGATTGATAAGAGAAAATTATTAAGTTCTGATCAGAATACTGGATTTTATTTTTTCAATCAAGTGAAAGACGTTTTCATTCAGGAAAATGCAAAACAAACATGCTATCAAATTACATTTAGCACGCAATTTGCATACTTCTCGAGGTTGTGTTTTTGCGGCAAACTTTCGAAGAAAATATTGTGTGAACCTTTAATGGAAATTATTCACACTACATAAAATGTACGGATTTTTCAGAAAGGAACTCGCTCAGATCGGAAACATTTTATTTAGAGGTGGTATTTCGGTTTTACCCGATCGAGTTCATCGTGTCACTCAATGTGATTTTGTTGAGACAAATAAACTTTGGTGAAGAAAAACAGCCGCAAATTGGCCATTGCTGGGTACATTTTAATCCCCAAAGTAAAACATCCATTTGTATTTTTCATTTATGTAGAATTTCCTCCCTGTCATATTTTTCTGGCCTGGTTAGAACACTGGTGATTGAATATTTTGTTGGTCACAGGATTGCGCAATCCCGCACAATTTCCCGCACAATCGAAGTTATTTCCCGCACAATTTGCCCCAAAACTCCCGCACAATTTTGGATTTTTTCCCGCACCCTGTCAGAATTAATCCCTGATTTTAGTGCACTCGACTGAAAACTTCTCTAATGCTCAGTTATGGTGTCATGTATTTTTAAAGTACAGGGATGTAGCTAAGAGCCGGCTACCGGCTAATTTTTGGTTTTTGGGTGGGTTTATATCTGTGGGGTTGGGGGTGGGGCTTACATCTGGGAGGGGGGATGGAGCTTATATCTGAGTGTGATTATAAGTGGTATGAAAAAAAAAGTTTCAGAATTAACTGATAGAAACAAAGTAAAGTTAACTTTACTGGCAGCATTATCAAGATACTTGAAGACAATTGCTAAGCATGAGACTTTTAGTAACTCTCGTTAACTAAAGTCAGTAAAAGGTTGATCAGGTAACAAAAATACCCAACTGTTATGTGAAGATCTGATGGGATTACAAAAGGTTGAAGTTGTATGATGTTCTGTTAGGATGGTCAAGTATAGGAAATAGATAAAAATTAGTGGGAAGGGGGGGGGGGGGGGGGGTTATAACCACTTTTTTTTTCGTTAGTGGGCAGATGGGCCTATAAATAGAGAAGGATAACCAAGATTTTACGGTATCTGAACAATACGAGACTGAATTGAATCAAGGGTGAGACAAGGGAGCAGCATTTTTATGTGCAAGTCCCCCCAGGTTCTAACCACCTTCCTACAAACTCTGTTGCTGATAACATGGACTATTTGTACACACCATCTCTGTAAAGCCTACTGACTGTGATATCATGTGTATCATGTTTAATGACAGGGATTGAAGCTGAAGACAACAGACAGTCCCATTGTGCAGTGTCATTATCCCAGCAAGGAGGGGCTCCAGCTCTTGTTCTATCACCATGCCTGTAAAATGAAATTAATAGACAGGGCTGAAATTTAAATCCAATTAAAATTTAGTTAATCGAGGTTGACTTAATATTACACCTGGAAATCATGCCAGGGACTTGATCATTAGAAAGCAATCACAGGCAAGAGCAAATTTAAAATTTTTTGAAATCTTTCTGCAAATGTGGGGCTCTGTACAGCAAAGTCTTAAATCTTGTGTTGTGTTATAGTTCAGGTTGCAGCCACTAATGATAACATAAACTCCATGTACACTATGAGCAAAATTCTCAAAATTCTCAAAATTCCAAGACATGCTTTTTGTTTTAAGAGCCTAAATTGCAAGACAGTTAGGATATTATAACTTAGAAATACCTTCCATTGTTTTTTTTACAATCAAAACTAAAAATATAGTGAAGGTTTGCTTAAGGGACATTGGCCCAGCCGATATATCACATTTAATGATTATGGTCAGAATCTTGCTTTAAGCTTGCTTTATTATCTTAAAATAGGAAGAAAAATCACAAAATGTAATGAAAGTAAAGAAATATGAACCAAAGAAACAAAACAATTCAAAATTTCACAAGAATGACACATCCTGCACTTTTCTAAACTACTGCTTCTGGTTTACTCTACAGAATCTTTTTATCCAGTTACCTAAGTTGTATATTTGGTGACATTTGGAAGATAGAAAGTGGAAATAAGGTCAGCAAAATTTTGTTATTTTCGGACACTGCCCCTTTCAGATCAATCATCACTGTCTAGGACACCCACACCCTCAATCACAAAAGGAACATAGAATGCACAATCACTGCAACAAACCATTGAGATTGGCCAGATCTGGGTTTCCAGACCTAGATCAGTATTAATACTTGAAGTTAAACAAAAGATACGGCAAACTGATCCTTACGGCAGGAAAACAGAAGCAGAAGCAAATAAAATAAAATAAAAGTGGAATATAATAGTGCCCAATATTTCGCTAAATGCAAAATAAAGCTTCTTCAGGGGCTACATGTCCCGGGGGGGGGGGGGGGGGGAGTACTCAACAAAGTTTTGTACGGGGATGCTCCACCCCAAGGTCCAAACCCTTACCCTTTCATATACCGTTTTTGACAGAAAAGGTACCCCTTTCATATACCTTTCATGGAAAGTTGTACCCCTTTCATATACATTTCATTGAAAATGGCACCCCTTTCATATAACCTTTACGTGCACTGTTTGTTTTATTTTGAAAGGCGCTTTTTATAATACTTAAATGGCAGTTTCCCTACCCTTTTTTATACTTCAACCAGTGTTTTCCCTACCCTTTCCTATACTTCATGAAATCCCTACCCTTTCATATACTTCAACTCGTGAAATCCCTACCCTTTCATATACCGCCAGCCTAAAAAAGGTACCCCTTTCGGGCGGAGCATCCTCGTATAGCCCATTACAGGGAGTACCCCCCCCCTGGACTACATGTAGCACTATCAAAATATTAATACATATCATACATGGGGGCAGAGATTGTGTTTCTCAGTGGGTTTATCAATTTGGAAAAAATGGCATTCACCTTAGGGCTTAAAGGGTTATAGTTGTGGAGCTGTTTGCAAAATAAATTTTTTTTCAGCTTTGAATGTGGCCACTGGTAAATTTCAAAATTTAAGAAAAGAGTTTTTAAGTTTTTCTGTTTTGTAAAAATAAACTTTAAACTGACAGCACCATTATTGTCACTTCGTTTTTATTTAGTTCACCCAGCCTCAAAATTTAAAACCACATCACAAGGCTTGTCCTCAGGTAGTACCCAGGGGGGTCTGAATAACCACACCCCTTTGACCTTTGTCAAAGTTCTCAGTGAAAATTTGGTGGAGTGATTTTAGAATACCCAGCCACTTATTTACATATCCCCAAACGTTTGGAAGAATAAGGTATATAAAAACAAAAGAAACCATTCACATTCAATGACATGCAAATAGGTGGTCTGGTATTCTACAGTTTAGACAAAAGCTTCAATATTTTATATTATAAGCTTTCATAAACTTTAGTAAGATCATGATATTTCACATGCAGCTTTATGGCGCTATAAAGCGAGTTTTGGTCAAACAGAAAATGTCTTTGATAACCACTCTGAGATCTGACTTCTGCACAAAGGTTTTGTGTCCCAAAACAAATTGCTTTTCCATTGTGTCTATACGAACCTAATCACGACATGGACTTGTTTGAGCGTATACTGCCCTCGTGGGTCCTTTCTTAGCGGAGTATAAGCATAGTCTTCCTTTCCACAATATTCTGGTAAATCTGCTCTCACATCCACTGCAACTCTGCAGAAGAAGTAGCAGCAAAAGGCCAGAAAAACTTTTCCAGACATCTTTCCGTGACTGCTCGCACACTTTTTTCTTTTCTCCCTGGTGTGTGTCGCGCGGGGGCTGGTGCGAGAGAATTAATAATC
This sequence comes from Dendrophyllia cribrosa, assembly GCA_024195265.1. Classification (NCBI taxonomy): domain Eukaryota; kingdom Metazoa; phylum Cnidaria; class Anthozoa; order Scleractinia; family Dendrophylliidae; genus Dendrophyllia; species Dendrophyllia cribrosa. Next base: position 6,281,892 of record JAJLRJ010000001.1, on the reverse strand, counting down.
GCGCTCAGTCCCTCTCGAAAGTAAAGAAAGAGTAACTTGGGAACGAAACTGACTGAACCACAGGCAGCCCAATCTCAGGATGTGATGGTTCATTTCTTTGATATTACGCAACGAACGATTTATAGACTTTGTATGGGAAATTCACTTTAGTCTTATATATGCTAAAGTAAAAATAAACTTCACTTACCTCAACATTGGGTTTTCGTTGTGTCTTTTATGCAATTAGGGCGCAAATTGTGTCCATTTTAGACGGTTTCGTGTCTTCGCTTTATGAGTGGAAACGACAACCAACGACATCGCAAAAACTCGTATTTTCTGCTTAAAACGGTATATAAACGGGTAAACAAGTAATTGTATTTGCAAAGACCACCGTAACTGAAAAGAAGCACCGGATCCTGTAGTAAAGGATCTAATCAGCTATAAAATAATTAAACGATTTAATAAAAAAGCAAGGCTGATTAACGGTACGGAAACGACTATATTTGTTTTAAAATATCCAATATTTCGAAAGGCACAGCCTTTCTTCTTCAGGGTCTTACAGATATCAAATCGTTTACATAAAAGAGTAAGGGTTTGGACCTCGGGCGGAACATCCCCATAAAAAACTTTGTTGACTATACGTCCCCTACTCTTTGTAATATGGAACCAAACCACAAAACAAAACAGGTTTCTGGTACGTTTTAGGGGTTCCTTTCAAAATTTCCGATTATCGTCCCGTCAATTTTATATGTTCCGGCGGGGGATCCCACAACACCGGGGGGTGGGGGACTCCCATATAAAAATGACGGGGGTGCTCGTCGTACCTTTTAGGGGTCAAAATTTGTTTAACTGCAAAAACCGTGGACGAAGATCCTGCTGGTTTTTCGTTGGATCTCACAGGAGGAGACCTAATCGGCTAAAATGAATCAATATACTAACGAGAAGTCCAAGGACTACTGCAAAGCTGATACAACGAGTAAATATATTTCAAACAATATTTCGGCCGTCAAAATTTGTAGATTCGTACCGCTTAGGGTACTAAAATCTAAAATGACCACCGTTAGAATTATCGCGGTACCTTTCAGGGTATTGAGTCGAAAAAATATGACAGAATATAACATGTGTTGCTTTAGAATTGGTACCTCTCAGAGGTAAAATTATGTTGAGCCACGCCCATCAAACGAGATTCCGGTACCTTTTAGGGTGTTTTTCGAAAATTTCCGACGAGCACCCCCGTCATTTTTATATAGGAGTCCCCCCCCAACCGGGCCCACAACCTCTTACTCTGCAGTTTGGAGCCCTATCGACCGAGCGGCGGACCAGGTAGGAGAGGAAAGATTGCGTGACGAGCCCTAAGGACGTCTGCGTAGGAGAGTGAGTTGTGCTGACAGTGCGTCTGATGTGCTGGACTTTCTTTTTAACACTCAGTGATGGTGGTCCATGCGCGCATGAAACAAGTAAGTAGAACGTAACCAAGAGAAGATAACGACTTATTTATTATACGAATTTGTAAAACATGTTGAACGAGGTCTAGTTGAAAACAGGAGCCTGTTGAAAATAAATACTTCAGAAACAAGAAATAGAGACCGGCAGGATAACGAGACCTTTTTAAATTTGTTCACCGACTCTGTAAATAACAACCTAACTGATACGACTAATCCGTGAATGATAGCTTTTAACCTGTTCTCAGTATCTGTGGTGTTTGGGGTGGTTCTTAATATACCTGAGTTTTCAGTGCCTGTTATGCTGTGTTACAAACTGAAAATGGCTACGATAAATTTCGTGGAAACGTTCTTTCCGGATCTCTTTGCGTGCATTACTGGACGTCACTCAAAATGTGGAACAAACAATTCGAAATAGCTAATACAACGGAAATAAAGATAGGCAGGTTGCAGTCATAGATGGCATGTTCCTTTGATCCTGTGGTGCTGTTTATTATGCGCGCTACCATGACAGGATGGTTCTATCTAGTTAGTCTTTTTGATGAAAGCCTTAATTCACTCATGGCTCACAATAAATTCAAATTAGAAAGCTAGTGAGTAGTACTTTCATGCGATACTGTTCATTATGCTGTACAAGATGGTTCTAACTTTTGGGCCTGTGAATGAAATCCTAAATTAAAAATGTGACCATTTAGACGCTCGACAGATGAAACTCACGGCTGGCTGTTTAGCAGCACTTAACTGTCGTGCATGTTTTTTGCAACTTTTTTTTTGTCAGTTTTGAACTAGCGTGAGACTTGGAGTGACAAAATTCATTAGCGCTCTTTTTTGTCTAATACGCTGTCCAGACATTCCTAATTTTCCTCTCACTTTCATGTGCCCCACCCTTGTCCCACCTCTCCCTCAGTTCTATTTTCAAACTCTTGAAGACTTTTCATATAGGGCGGGTGTCCTCCTACCCCTGCAGAAAGCTTGTTCCCTGACGGAGTCTTATAAGTGACCCATTCACTAAAGCTTTAGTCGTAACGTCTTCTGTTTTAATGCACGTACTTACTACTCGGGGATGAGTTGAATGTGCTTATCCTGGAAAAACTCCAGTCATTGTCCTGTTCAAAATTGTACTTTTTACTCCCGTCCCTTTAGTAGATCTTTTATAGATTAGCGCACCTCGGAGCTATAAAAGTGAATAATCCTTCATCTTAAAAGCTTAATTAAACCCAGGTAGCTTCAATCAGGCCAGTGATCTTAAAACACATGTATTTCATCTATGCCTTTTTAAAAATCAGTTATTGTGGTTAATAATTTTGTGGTCAACAATATTTAAAGCAATTGCAAATTAATAACCCGGCAAAACATGTAGACAAAATCAAATGTTATAATTGAACAATCATAAACGTATCTTTCTATACATCTGATCACACAATAATGATATTTTCTCGTAATTAAAATACTGTACTGATTAATGCAAATTACCACAAAGTGATAGCCAGATGGGAAATCCAGCCTTTTATTTCGTTCTCAAGAGGTTTTCAAATTTTATATCTGAGCTCGCGAGCGGACACTGAATCGCATGCATGCGTGGAAGTGACTCCAGTCGAATCTACTAAGGTACTGAAAGTATTGACTAACATAGCCACTGGAAAAAAGAATGCAATCAAGAGTGAAAAGTTTTACAATATTTTGAGGGAAAAGATATTTTTAACCCTGACACTTCCAAAGTCAATTATGGAGACATGTAGTGAAGTTCTAACTTTTGAGTCTGTCGAGGAAATCCTCCTGGTGTGACCATTCAAATGAAACCTCTTCAGCAGTACTTTTGCATGGTACCATTTTTTTTTTAATATTTTACAAAATCAAATTTGGTTTTCTTAGGAGTGAAAGGGTAGATCAAATAACACGAATTATAAAAGGAAAAAATATGCTCTTCTTTGAGGCTAATTTAATAAAATTCGAAATATCATTGATACAATTAAAATAGAATTTAGTGGGGGTTTTTTTTTCAGCTCCTTTTTGTTAGTGATAAGAGCAAGATTGATGAGTTGCGAAAAACGTGCCAGATAGCGAAAGGAGACAAGAACCAACAGAATAAAAAGATCAGATGCAGAACTCTCGGACCAATATTTGGCAGAATAAAGGCCGAGCGACATCAAATTGGGATAATTTTATGTTATTTTTCAACAACCCGTTAAAGCTTGGTCACGGTTCATATTACTTCGGATTGTTGACAACAAAAGTTTTTATTTTCTTGTACCTATTCTGCATACCTCTTGTAACCTTTGTTTTATCCGCTTAACAATGGACAAAAAAATAAGGAACGATTTCCTTTGTAAACCTCGAGGCTTCCGTTTCAATTCTGGTCAATTTATCACCAGCAGCTTAAAACTCTCGAAATTGGCCACGGTGGCCGACAAAAAGCCCTTTTCCTCAAAAGACTATCCGTTGCGGTTTACTGATCGATTGTCAGAAAGTAAAACACACACTTCGTTGAAAGATGATTTGCCAAGGCGATGAAACTCGAATGCGTGGATGTTACTTGGATATAAGCAAATCTCGCCGCAAACTTGATAACCATCGACTTTTTGGAGACTCGAAAAGCATTGAATAAACAACTCTGCCATTATTACCAGAGACATCACGAACGATGACTTAACTTCACAGAAAAGCACTTCTCAGCCGATTTCTTAGCTTAATGGATTTCTTAACCTTAATGGATTGTTGACCCTCTAGAAAATGAGAATTATTCACCTAGGAACTCCACAGCGCTAATGTTTTTAAAACCGCCAAGCAGGATCTGGTTAATAGCTTTCTCGGAATCCCGTTTGACGTTCGCGCACATTCCAGCCCTACTTACAAAGTTGGTGGTCTTTGGGCTCGCGCGACAGTCGTTTAGCAGTATTTAGGACGCCATGAACCTAACACGGTGTTACAAAAGGTTACACGTTTAGGAAACAAAGTTAACACATCCGTAGCGTAGAAAACTACGTCTCCGCGGGACAGTGCGCAAAATAAACGTTTGTCTAACATTTTTATAATTTGCCTTGTTGAACAAACATTTCAGTTCAAACAAAAACAAATGCCCCACTCTTATCTTATCTCTTAACTGCAATTATGTAGGTCTTCACATTTTGCCACGCCAACCCAGACGAAATGCGATCTACTAATTACGTTTTCAAGCCGCGAAACCTCGCATCTTGAGAAAGGAGTTTATTCTTCCTTCATCAAGCAATCATGATGACATAATGCAGGACGTAAATAATTATCTCCACCAATAACGTGTCTGCCCTTGTAGTAAAAACCCCCTCGGACTTAAATGCACTCCAGACCTACGATTGCCGAGATAAGGAGCTAACAGGCAAAAATTATCGGCACATCAGAGCTTAGAGAGAAGAGGGTTCACTCCGCCGCGCGCGCTTTGCTCAAAAACAGAACTGCGTCAGAACTTTTTTTCGGAACGTTTACGTCTTCTACAAGAGAACTGTTTGGGTAAGATGCTACAGAATAGCCACGGCATGAGTATTCCGGCTTTAGTGCCGCCACGCTTTGAAGAACCTGGTTATGGGATTAATACTAGTGCGTCTAGGCCTCCTTTCTCTGTCTGTCCGCCACACGTATCAGGCCCAAATACTATCGTGCCATCTGCGAGGGTTCTACAAGAAGTCATGTACTCCAACGAGATGAACTACCCTAGCTACATGCCCGACATCCCTTCCAACCAAGGACTACCGCTTCCATGGATGTCTTCCTGGCACCAGAGACAGAATTTGCAATATATTGGACATCCTTACCAAGGTAAAAACATTCCATTATTTTGCATCACCGACGACTCGAATCACGAACGCGTTGACCGAATCTGTTTTCAGTTCAAAGACTGCCTTTCTAACGGAAAGACATCTTGGTCTCATTTGGCACCCTTCAATAACTTATCAATTTGAACTCGAAATGCTCTTTAATAGTTGTCGTAGTTTTATTTGTATGTTATTAAAACTTCTTAGCCTATTTGCTTAGCCCTAGCTGTATGTTTGTTTACATTCAGTCCGCACTCTCGGGCGGACGAAGCGAGCCGAACAAGATGGTGTAAATTAGCTGCTGGAAATGACACGCGCGCGCCAACATGCGCACCTCAAATTTACTCAAGGTGCAAATTTTAACAGCCCGTTATAGTTTAAAGCTCACGAATCGTGACTGATTAAACTGCTTCGGCGGCTATCTTCCGATCATGAAAACAAGAATGTATCCGTTTAACCCCCAATAAAGCCTACCATTTGATGTATATGTTGCTTAGCAGTGGGCGATAGGGCGACAGTATATTTGTAAACTAGCGTCAAAGAAGCAAGAATGTTTTAGCATTGATAGCAATAATTCTTCTTGGCGGGTATGTTAAAGAACTGGTTAATTGCTCCATTAAAACAGTACGTGCTTTAGATTGGACGCATTATCAGGAAAGGAAACAAAATGAAGTCATTTCTGATCCGTTTCAAAAACATCGTTAAGCAAACGACAGCAAAAGTTGTTTTGCGGACCTTTGCAGTACTGAAGGGCGATCGGCACTGCCGTGATCGAAGGGCACAGATCGAAAACTGAGCCGAGCTACATAGATCATATTTTAGCGAGTTATCTGACACGAAATCTTGGTTCTGCGTTTCCAAACGCCAACGAATGTCTTTCTTCGTATCAATTATATGGCTTTGTTGTGTGTATAATTTGAGAGTTTACATAAACGGATTTCACTTTCTTCGTGTAAGGGTTGTAACTAATGCTGAGGTGAGAAATGCCGCAATTTGTGCTTTAATTTAGAGTAATAATGGGACTCTCATCCGTCCGTTTTCTCTTTTTCCTTAATTACAACAGTTTTATTACTGTCGTTGTTATCTATGTAAATCTGCGATCTTTCCTAGAGCAAAGTAACCCCTGAAATAAAAGACAGCAGAGAGAAAGCGCAGTTGTTTATCTGAAACGAGCATTCATTTGATTTGACAAAAATTCTGAAGTGTTCATGGTCGCCACATTCCGCCCACAAAACCCTCAACTATTAACTACAACGTTTAACAATTCCTGACCGGAAAAACAAAGTAAACAACTTGTTTCCTGACTTGAGATAAAGCAACACTTCACGCCGAAGTACTGAGAAAATACTGCAAGCAAAAGCCATGCAATATTTCTCAATAGGATACGCAAGTCAGACGGTTGAAAAATTGCTTGTCATGGGTGACTCTATTCCCATTAGTGCATATTTAACTTTTGAGTCCGTAGACAAAATCCTATGGTGTGACCATTCAAATGAAACCTCTTTGGCAGTACTTTTGCATGGTACCATTTGTTTTTCAATATTATTTAAAATGAAATTTGGTATTTTTCTTGAATTTTGGCACTCTTAAAAGTTTAAGGGTTAATCCCATACGGATTTCCCTTGATTTGCGGCGATGTAGTCTAGAAGTTAATGAAATCAAGTTTCAACTAATTTGTTTTCTTTTTTTTACGTTAAACAGGGGATTATTTTCCGTACGGGTCTGATTTTGGGGACTTCGACGATTCAGGAATGTATCCGCCGAAGAAGAAGCGAGCGCGCACAACCTTTTCAGCTGAACAACTCAAAAGATTGGAAAAGCGCTTCCTCGGCAACCACTACATCGTTGGCGAAGAGAGACAAAAAATCGCAAAGGAGCTCGACTTATCGGAGGCACAAGTTAAAGTCTGGTTTCAAAACCGTAGAATAAAATTCAAAAGGGACGAAGAACTGGAAAAGCTGGGAAAAAGCAAGAAACGAAAAGGGGAACATCATATCCGAAAATGGCAGCTGACGACCCATCACTTTGGACCCGAAACAAAGGTCCTATTCCATAGCAATCACGATGGTACTTCTAAAAAGCATAATTAGGATCAATTTGTTCTTTACAGCAATCGTAGAGATAAGCAGAAATGCGCTGAAGGGTAGCGGTAAAATTAATTTAATGCCGAACTCGTCAGAACTCTGTTAATGTATTTTCCAGCCAGGTCGACGAGAAGAGACAATTTAGGTTTTAACGTCATTTTACTGCCTCATCGTTTTAGATGGCGGCATTAAGCTTCATCGATCTCTTTTATCTATTTAGGTTAGTAGTTCATAAGAGTTTATAGGACGTTAAATACACTGAAACGCAGGCATATTAAGGCAGATTAGCCCATTTATAACATCTGTAACAACTTTTGTAATGAGCAAATATCTCTGTAATGTTTTCACGAAATGTCACAGTATTTGGTGTTATTAACGACTTTTTAAGGTGGACAGATTAACGAGCGCGTTGCTGATGCGATAGGCTAAGAAAACAGCTTTTTCCCGTATGGACTTCCCGGATAATACGCGCTAATGATAGCTAATTACAACGTGCAATAAGTCTCCGTATCTCCCTCGCAGCACTAAAGACACTGAAGAATAATCGTTTGATAACTCCGTAAGAGCATTTCCTCGCGATCAGACAAATTCACCGTATCGATATATTTAGCCTTGTAAATCCGCGCTCTAGCGGCCTAGCTTGTATATAAGTATTTCGTAGTTAGTCTTATTTGCTTTATTAAACGAGTGTTTTTCACTCAAGATAATGTATATACAGGAGGAATCAATGGGTTTGCGTGATGTCTTAGCGCAACTTCCATGTTATTTATAAAATTAACTTGTGTTTACTCTTAAAATAAATAGTTTACACAAAATAATGAGCGAGTGTATTTATTTCAGAGTGTTAATCGCCGATATTTTGGCGCCAGGGGAGCTTTTGGGCGTTTCCGATTTTGTCCCAAAAAACTGCTGCAAACTTTTCTTGTTTCTCAGAAACGAAAAACGTGCAAAAATGTACAAAGTTGTCGTCTGTCGTCGGCCAAGGTTTCTTATAAAAGGGTGTAGCTGGATCTCATAAATCGAAACAGATTTGTTTATTTAATCTCAAATGACTTTTGGCCAGCTCATTGTTTCTGCGAGATAACAAACTGCTAGTCGGCACTTGAATCACTTCAAGGACACTGTTTATTGAAAGTTTCCCATGCTAATTAACAAAACCTCGATGGAGCAGCGATATCGGAAGATAGGGGCGACATTTTCGGTTGCCTCTGGACCAAGAACACGATTTTTCCCGTTCGTATTATAAACAGATGATACATATTTTAGATTTCGGGATTTTTTATCTCAAACGCTGACTTGCCCTGAGTGAACTTACAACCGATAGCGATCTAGATATCTAGGGAATGCTGGCATGTAATATATCTTAGTATAAAGACAAGGACATTTCAATTGCTCGCCTGCATGTATGCGTGTTGTTTAGCACATTCCGGCTTGTTCACTGGGAATCTGTCTTTTTAATACGAGATTCTCGAAGCTCATTGAACGCCGCGCGTTTTCCAATCAAACTTACTACCTTTCGTTAACGACACGCCCAGATGATTTCTCTAGAAGATCTCTAAAAGCGTAAAACTACCTAGTGGCCGCGTGAAATAGCACGATAAGTTTTAATCCCAAACAATTTTGACTAAAGTATAACATTACCGTTCTTATCTCTGAGCTCCACGCAAATGGTAATTTTGGAATCGGGCACTTCCGACATAACAGATGTAGCCTGTCGTGGATTGTCAGCTATTTTCCTTCAACAGTAGGCAAGATATCTATGAAACTGATTACAAAGTGTCGCAATTATCAAGCTCAATCGTTAATTATTTATTTTACGTTTTATGTGCCTGTGGTGTGAAACTGACCGAATCTTGGTTTTTTGACGTAACCAGAAAGTTTCCATCAAAACTGTAAAAAATAACTTCAGAATAACGTTTTTAGATTATGCCTGCATGATCTTCCTGCTCATTGGTCAATCGTTCGAATGAAATCCGTACAGATAAGGCACATTCAAACGCCCATAGAACATTTAATCAATATGTTTCAGAACCGGTATTTGATTTGCCAAAAACAGTATCTTAACGAATTCATCACCTGCTTCTTAATATTTAGACAAGCTTCAACAAAGTACCAAATTTGGTAAACCGCAGACGAACATTTAAAACATACGTACTCAGTTACTGAGATAAATCCAAAATGCACAGCAGTTTTGCTTTTTGCCTGAATCACTCGGGTAAAGGATAAAACGTGTCCTTTTTTGGTATTTTCTCACAATTAAAAATAGCTCAAGGGATCAGGTCAAATGGTTCTGATGGGTTGTGCAAGTTTGAAGGCTGATAAGGAATTGGCAATTGAAACTCTGTCATGCACTCAGTTAGAACTGAAGGCAACTGAAGCTCAAGTTAAAATATAACTCTACTTGTATTTGAAATTGTTTTTCGTTCAAATAAAAAATGTTGAACAGTTCTTTTCACTAGTGCTGCTTGGTTTTAAATACTTTGCAAAGCAACATTAAAGATGTTTTGGCAGTGGGGTTTGATGAAGAAGGATCGGTGTGGTCACAAATTGTACGCATGGAGAGTTTAGTTTGACTTAGTTGAATCGAAACACAAACGGTCAAGAGTACACTATGAGTTGAATATCTCTAAGCCGACACTCTCGTAAGCGGACAGCTCTACTTACGGCCGTCTTGACTGAACCCCGTCTCAATTCTCTTACAAATAAGAATCATTCCCGTAAGCCGACTGAGCCAGCTCCAGTTACGGACACTGCTTTTACTGCTTCCCGAAGGTGTCCGCTTTATAGGGAGCTTCTACCCCTGTACATGCACGGTTGCAAGCTAATAGGTAGAAAAAAATATTAAGTGATTCTTGTGCTTGCACTGTTTTGAGAAGGCCCGCAAAATAAGGCTGACTCTGGTTGTACAAATCGAAGTCGCCGCGGCGATCGCTGTTAACCCTTTTAACTCCCAGAGTCAATTATGGACATCAACAGACATGTAGTGTAATTCTAACTTTTAATTCTGTGGAAGAAATCCCATGATGTGACCATTTAAATGAAACCTCTTCAGCAGTACTTTTGCATGGCACCATTTGTTTTTCAATATTTTACAAAATGAAATTTGAGATTTTCCTCAGTAGTGAATTTTGATTTTTGGAACTTTTGGGAGTGAAAGAGTTAATAAAACGACCAACTCAATGATTGGCACGACGATTTACTTGCCCCGCTCCAGTGATTTATTTCGGATGAGAACGCTGTCATGAACTAAAAAATATCTTTACTATTTAGTTAAAAAAAGAAATCAGACGATTTGCAAAAATGGAGCGACAAAATCGAAATCTGTGGAAGCCAATATATAGAGGGCTCATGTGTTTTAAGTCGCTCATGAAAAACAAGCCAAAAAGGTGACAGATAAAGACGACATTGATGGATAGCTTTTACTGAGATACGTTAGATCTCTGCAGTACACTGTACTTCTAAGCACACATAAGATACATTCTATACAGAAAGCTACAAGTTAGAGTGCAATCGGTCTATTCTTTAGATGTCCAACTCATTCAACAGCTACAGATTTATCTATCATTGTAAGATACGTATCATTGGTGTTTTTCCCAGCCTCTCAAAACTCTTCAAAAGAAAGCTCTAGAGCGCCGCTGTGGACAAAATTAGTCACTATAATGTTCTCCGCCGGATCCTCTTAGAAGGTTAAACCGTATAAAGGTTAATCTAAAGTCTAGTTCCGACTTCATTTCTATAGGAGTGCTCAGTGTTCTCCACTGACCTGATATGGGATTACTGCAAGTCCAGGTCCTTCGAAATTAATTTATTATAGCACCTAAATGTTTTACCAAATTGCTTCCTAACTTGGCCACGTTGGCTGAGTTATCCTTAAACAGTCGGGCTTGATTCTTTGAAGCCCGATTAACTAGTCCAGAATTAACTACAGCTAGAGTGCACTTCTTCAATAAGATATTTATTGCCCTTTGGTTTAAACTAGTCTCATATTGGAAGTAAATCCATCAGTGAAAATCTCTCTTGAATGATGACAAGAAAAATCCCAAATTTCATTTTATTTGTAAATATTGAAAAACAAATGGTGCCATGCAAAAGTACTGCCGACGAGGTTTCGATTTGAATAATAACATCATACTTACATCATGGGATTTCGTCCATAGACTCAACAGTTAGAACTGCACTAAATGTCTCTATAATTAACAAGAAAGACAAGACAGTGTAAATTTGTTAAGTTCTTGTCTTCACTAACAAGATATAAAAACTGGGCATGGTACTCAAGATCCAGCTCTCGATATCACCTAGCCATCTGGTTATCGCTCTAGTTTATGCTAATTGCATTCCACGCAAAATAGGATTGTCCATATTATTTAAGGTCAGTCGCCCAAAAAATACTAGAGGAGGCAACTAATAGCTTTTGTCTTGCTTCTTATATGTAGGTGGGTGGCAAAGGAAACCATTTTACGATTGTCTAGTAAGCCAATTTGTCGCTAACGGACGGCTTTATGAAAAAACACTTCATGCCGAAAAATTTAAAAGGTACTTCAAGCGTTCGAGTAATTTAGTCACTGATATTTTTAAGTAACAATTCAAAGGTGATCTGCATGCAATTACGCGATTGTGGTGGCTAATTAACGTCAAAATCACTGTTTCGCTGCCACACGATTTGAGAACTTATTTTCCCCTAGAAGCGAGATAAAATTAACTATTAAATTGATCCTTTTCTGGATTCAGTTTGTACGCCCATATGTATGAAAACGTCTATATAAAGCGAGAATGTTGAGCATTCAACATGATATGGCATGATACACTGTCCAACATTTGTTGAACAGCCGTTGAACATGTGTTGATCAAAAAAAGTTGTACCGTGTTTCAAGCACTCCGGTACCACTTGAGAGCAGCTCAGTGAAAAAGGCCACTTTCATTCCTTGCGTGCTAGCATGGACTAAGCCGGGCAAAAGCTATCTCTGGGGTCACTTATCGGTACCTCAGACTCCTCTGAGCCCTCTTCAGCACTTCCCTTCAATCTCAAATTCTCCATAATTTTGGTTCCTTTTGAAGTTATACTAACAATTGTCCCACTCTACTCGTTTTTGCTGGGATAGTCGAGCACGCGCGAGAAACTCCCTCAACGCGCGAAGTCTCGACGAAAATTATTAGCTTGAGTTCTCGTGTACGATTAGCACCCCCGCGCGGATTTTCTAATAACATAAAGCCCTTTTAAATTACACAAATCAACGTTATGAATTGATTTGTTTGAGCTAAATGGTTTGTGGGGTCTATCTAGAGGTACGCAGGATCAGTGTTTTCGTTTATAACTCATTTTTGTGTAGACCTTTCAGGTACTTGTGAATTATTTTTGACATCCTTTACTAAGCTTGATTACATCAAGGATTTTATTGAAAGGTCCGTCTAAGAGTATGGACATTCAAATTTAGGGTATTAAGGATAACCAATCTCTTTTCTCAGCCCTTTTCTAGAATAATTAGCAGCATAAATGGGATAGGTGAAGTATCAGTGAGGATCATTTTGCTTAGCTACGATCAGACGCGCTGATGAACCCTAGTCGCTCATCATGTCAGGTTTAGATAACCATGGTGCTGTGATGTCAGAGTTTGCAGTACCTTGAACAATTTTTATCACCCTCTATTCACCCTTTCTATTCAGAGTCCCTAAAAAAATTGTCAGTACATTACTGTAAACAAAGCCTCTATTAAACGGCCACCTCTTCAAAAGCGGCCACGACCCCAAGGAGTGACGTTGTATTGTTTTATACAGCTTTATTATTACCCTTACTCCAGAGGTCCGTTCTCTGCATTTCAAGAGTGAAATTAACCGCATAAACGGTTAGAAGAAGCTCCCGAAACGTTGCGACTCGTTGGCGCGGCTTCGTCGCTCGCGCGCACGCCGGTTTTCACTCAAATAATAAAACCCCTGGCACCCAGGGTGCGGCTCTATTTGTTATGAAATGAAATTTTTGTTATTTCGTTTTTCGTAATTCTAGACTTAGCTCGGTCTCACCGAAGATTCATCTGAAATTTTGAATTTCCCTCGCTTGTTATAAGCCATTGTTTCACTGTTGATCGTTTTTGCCCTTACACGGACAAAAACGATCAAGGCCACAATACCTATTGTTGTCGAATTTGAGCCGCTTTTCTTGATACCACACTTTTTATGTGCTCAATCGTTTTTTTTTTTTAGTTTATGTTTACATTTAGAAACCTTGACCGTACTGATCACGAGATATTAAAGAACGTTGCCAATAGTAAATAAAGATTTTGAGACAACTTTCCTTGTTTAAACCAAAATATCGAGACCACCGCCGAGATTTCGGCTTTGTCTAGTTCAGTAGTGTGATGTACTAATAAACAAAAGATTAGGTTTACTTGAGTTGTTATAGTGAAGAACAACTAACTCTGTTATTCACTTCTTTTAATCTTGTACTCAGTTGCAGAGCAAGACTTAGGGTGCTGCATGAGTTGTACTTTGAGGAACTTTACAGGCCCAACTAAGAAACATGGATGGGCATGGAAATCTTTCCCTCAATCACACCTTCTAAGGAAAATCTTTTACGTCGACTTATTTATAACCCATCTTTTGCACAAAACACCTCGAATAGCATGCAATCTGGTCAACTGATACAAAGATCAATAAACGACTGGAAATCCATAGACTCCCGGTTTGCGCTGTCATTATATATTTTAATAAACGGCCACATATAATTAAAAACAGTTTGTCTTTCTTGGTCTTCTTTCTTACTCACTATTTTGCTTTTTGTTTTAGATATTTTTACGACCTGATTGCAATTTCGTGATATTCAAAACTTTTCAAGTTCCTATACATAAGTGACAATAGCTGTTTCAAGCCTTTTTGAACCTTGTTATTTGTACCATACTACAAGCTCAGTTCGTACTTAGCCTGCGCGAAGACGTCTTGTATTTCCTTTGCTTCTCGCATAAAACGGACGTCTGTGCGCATGCAGGCTTTGTTTAGTTTTCGTTCAGCTAATTGCTTGCGAACCTCTCTTTTAAAACAGCCACTTGCACGAATTATTAAACAGGTTTGACACCATTAATTTTAGCAGTAATTGCTTACAATGCTGTAAGTTCAGTGAAGAGTACGTTTTGAAAACAGAATTTGGAATTTTTTTTAGTTTTTTTTTTCGATTTTGAGAATTACTTTTTGGGTCAGGTTAAGTACATAACAACAACATGATATGTTTAGAACTTGTAAGATTTCGAGTAGGACGGAAGTTGACATAAGAAGCAATTATGCCCGATTATCTTCTACTCCAGGTTATGTTTATTATTGTGCCTTATCAAAAATATGTAAAGATACATTAAGAAGCTGATATTACAACCTTTTGCTTCCTTTCTATTTATAAGATAAATAAACTAAACTCGATTAGATTTACACATAAACACGTAAGTTGTATGTTGTGTCGGAGTTTTTTTATAGTACACTCGCCAATATTTCGTGATAAGTTTATAGAAACTTTATTTACTTTTTATATGAAATCTTCGTCCAGTTTGACTTAGCCTAAGCCCTTAGTTAAAAAAATAAACTAAGACGTAACTTCGAAGTTTTTTTATGATAACTTTCGTTCCTTTTTTAAATAGTAAATAAATCTGCAGCATTTACCTTGCGTGCCTAGCTTATTAGTTAAGTAAATAAACTAGAAATGCCCCCTACAGAAGGAAGTGGTAGCGGCCCCTTTAAAAGTAACAGTTTACCCTCTTCAAAAAGCGGCCAAGACCCCAAGGAGTGATGTTGTATTGTTTTATACAGCTTTATTATTACTCTTACTCCAGAGGTCCGTAAAATTAACCGTATAACTTAAACGGTTAGAAGAAGCTCCCGAGATGTTGAGCCTCGTTGGCGCGGCTGGCGTGGCTTCGCCGCTCGCACGTCGGTTTTAACAAATAAAACCCCTGGCAGCCAGCGTGCGGCTCTATTTGTTATGAAATAAAACTTTTCAGTGTTATTTTGTTTTTTGTAATTTTAGACACACGTGCTCAAACGTTTTTTTTAGTTCATGTTATACATTTAGAAACCTTGACCGTGCTGATAGGAGTTGAGATTTTGAGACAACTTCCCTTGTTAAACCAAAATATCAAGACCACCACTGAGATTTGCTTTGTCTAGTTCAGTAAACAGAAAATAAGGTGTACTTGAGTTCTTTATTAAGGACAACTAACTCCGGAGTTCACTTCCTTTAATCTTGTACTCAGTTGCAAAGTAAGGCTAAAGCTTTGGCTTAAGTTGTACTTTCAGAAACTTTACAGGCCTACAGTAAGAAACATGGATGGGCAACCGCAATCCCTTCCGTCAATCACACCTTCTAAGGAAAATCTTTCACGTCAACTTAGCTATAACCCAGCTTTAGCACAAAACCTCTCGCATAGCTTGTAATCAGGTCAACTGATACAAAGATCAATGAACGAGTGGAAATCCATAAATTCCCGGTTTTCGCTGTCATTGATTATATATTTTAATAAACGGCCACATAAAATTAAAAATAGTTTGTCTTTCTTGGCCTTCTTTCTTACTCACCATTTTGCTTTTTGTTTTAGATATTTTCACGACGTTGCCTGATGTTCAAAACTTTTCTCCTATAAATAAGTGACAATAGCTGACTCGAGCCTTTGTACCATACTACAAGCCCAGTTCGTACTTAGCCTGCGCGAAGACGTCTTGTATTTCATTTGTTTCACGGGACCTTTGCGCGCAGGCTTTGTTTAGTTTTCGTTAATGCTATTTCCTATTTGTAAAGTTGTGTTCCTATAGCCTCCTCCTGTCATTATATGTACGTACGCGTAAACTTACCTCAAAACTAAAAGCTTGTACCCGATACCTTATAAGCTAATTGCTTGTGAACCTCTGTTTAGCGGCCACTTGCCCCTTATTAAAGAGCCTTTGACACCATTAGTTTTAGCAGTAATTGCTTACAATGCTGTATAAAGTTCAGTGAAGAGTGCGTTTTGAAAACAGAATTTGGATGTTTTTAGTTTTATTTTTTAGATTTTAAGAATTACCTTTTGGTTAAGCGTGAAACAACAACACGATATGTTGAGGACGGAAGTTTACGCAAGAAGCAATTACAGCCTGTTTATCTTCTACTCCTGTGGTTGTTTATTATTTCGCCTTGTCAAAAATATGTAAAGATACATTAAGAAGCTCGTACGTACAACCTTTTGCTTCCTTTCTATTTATTAGACAAATAAACTAAACTCGATTAGATTTAGACATAAACACTTAAAAAGTTGTATGTTGTGTCGGAGTTTTTTTATAGTACACTCGCCAATATTTCGTGATAAGGTTTATAGAAACTTTATTTACTTTTTTTATGAAATCTTCGTCCAGTTTGACTTAGCCTAAGCCATTAGTTAAAAAAATAAACTAAGACGTAACTTCGGAGGCTCTTTATGACAACTTTTGTTCATTTTTTAAATAGTAAAAGCAAGAAGCAAGAAGAAGAAGAAGAAGAAGAAGAGAAGCAAGAACGAGACTGCTTCTCAGCTACTTCTCTGGGATCCAACACATGGCTGGCGATCGAGGGGGCGCCCAGCAATAACTTTTATAGACCAATTAGAGATGGACACTGAACTTGCGCGACAGGAATTCCCAGTTATCATGTCTAACAAAGGAGAGTGGAAAAAACTCATTAAATCGGTGCGGGTGTGCTCGAAGTAGTAGTAAATCTGCACCATTTACCTTGCGCGCCTAGCTCATTAGTGAAATAAACTAAAAATGCCCCC
The DNA here is from genome assembly GCA_024195265.1 of Dendrophyllia cribrosa. Classification (NCBI taxonomy): domain Eukaryota; kingdom Metazoa; phylum Cnidaria; class Anthozoa; order Scleractinia; family Dendrophylliidae; genus Dendrophyllia; species Dendrophyllia cribrosa. The sequence goes on along the minus strand of JAJLRJ010000001.1, from coordinate 6,264,850 downwards.
TACATAAGCGGCCCCTTTTAAAGTAACAGTTTCACCAAAATAACGACCTGGGAGAGGGCGTTATTTGATGTAAGGAGGGGGAATTTGATGTCCATGGTTGAATAGGCTTATTCAGTTGGATCGAGCGGAGGGTTTCTTTTCGGTTACAAGTAACAATGGGATCGTCATAGCGTGCACTTCATAATAATGTTGTGGCTAGTTAAAGTAACAAAACAACACTGATTCTTTTGATCTCTCATTCAGGACTTATCAGCTACTCATGATCTGTTTTTAGAAACAATGAAATTAGACTAGCCTTTTCTGGACTGTCTTGCACTGTTACGAGTTAAGAATTTAAACTGACATTTAAGAATGATCCGCAACAAAAATATACGTGTATTTTTTTGTGACAATGGCTTGGGTCAAGTCCAGGGTGAATAACACAGTAGAGGAAATGTTTTTAAGCGTATAATGAACGAAAACCATTGAATGTAGAATGGTCCACAGAACGTAGAAATAAACCACACAGGTACGCTTTTGTTCGGATCTCATGCTTATCAGTTTACGTGCAAAGAAGCTCGTGCCTGGCGGTCGAAGAAAGTGTAAACAAAACGAGGCTGGAAATAGCAACAAGTAAAAATAATAACTAGTGAATATGTTAGCATGCTAAGTAAATCTGACCTTTTTATGTCTTAACAAAAGCCAGTAAAAGCCAAGGTTGGTCCCTATCTAGTTTTTTTCGCCTTCTTATCACACTAGCAAACGCAAACAGTGAAACTGAAGACAAAACAAACACAATATTCTTGACATTCAACTAAACTCTGCCATACAAATGGAATGTGTAAACTGTTTTTGAGTTTTCTTTGCCGCCGGATAATGAAAATAGTTTTTTTCTGTCTCTCATCTCGACTCCGCCCATATCATGGATAGTCAAAACAAATAATATGCACTTATTGACTGAGTGGGAGGGCCGGACGGGAAAATATTTAGCTCGAGGTCATGGCGGACGGACCGAGCGCAGCGAGGTCCGTGCGCCATGACCGAGAGCCAAATATTTTCCCGTCCGGCCCGACCTAACTCAGTCAATAAGTATTTTATAATATGACTAGAAAGTACAAGAATAGTCGTGCAGTGCGAGGTCGCTTGAACTAGAACGTGCCCGGACGGCTTTTTTCTGGACCGGCTCACGTCAACCCTTCCGGCCCCGCTCACGTCACCTTGCGATTCTATTTTCTGTAGGATTGCGTCAGTTGCGACCTCCTGCACATGCGTACATGCGTACATCCCAGTCCGCTGCAAACCATTGCAGCCAACGTTGCCTAGTGTGTTTTTATCACCCCATCTGCATGTAGCTGAAACGTGGTAGATTAATTAAGCCGTTGCGAGACAAATCGCACCTGTAAACATTCAGCACACAATGTGCAACGCCGCCTTTATTAAGAGTGGTATGGAACGCTGAAGGCCGTGTTTATCACAAAAATTAAAGGAACTTCAAAAAAGATGGCATGGCAACTGCCATTTATCCATGAATCTGAAAATATCCCAACCTCGTTCCCAGGGCCCTCTCTTCATCTTCGTGATGACGTAGCTGACGAGAGAGGACCCTGCAGAGAACAATCCATTGACACCTCAAACACCCGAAACTGCCCATGACGGAACCACGGTCCATCTACCATTTGTGACGTCACCCTTTTATGATAAAAGATGTCATTTTCGTAACTAACTCACGCAGCCGGGAAGAAATCTTTCAAAAAGTGTCTAAATGAGAGAGATCTCTTGCCTTGGGCCAGTCACGAAAAACACGCAAAAAAAACTGTCAGATTTGACAGGCCGAAATCGAAGAAAAATCTGGTCTTCTTACCACTTGCCACTTCTTGTTAAAAACTTACACCATCTTCAGCGTTTTCTAGAAAACTTTTACTACAGGGGGCTTGTGAAAGGCCAACAACGAGGGGGAAATTTTTTCGGCATAATTACGAGCATAATAGCTACAGTCGAGCATAATTTGGAGCCGATAATAATAGTCCGTTTGGAGGGTGTCACCGAAAAGCATAATACTCGATTTTAGGAGCATAATGTGTCAACCCCTACCATCTTCACGAAATTCACGCTTGAATGCGTGCAACGCGTATGAACAATGAACAAAACCACCCTTTAGATGTACCAAAAAAAAAATGTGGAAACGTATACCCATATCAGTAGCCATAATCAGGGACGGAGACCGTAAGCGTGGGGCCCACGCAAACCCATGTTAAGGACGTGTTGGGCTATTTTTAGCAGAAATTGCGCCACCCTTGACGCAATGAGAGCGCGCGCAAATACTACCTTATATGGAAAATAAAAGTCTTTCGGGCTTGTTGATTGCAAATGAAGTAGGACACCAGTGTCTATTCTGTTGAGTTTACGGTAGATACAAATTATTTTTGTTGTTTCAGTCATTTTGTTTCAGTAAACTTCTAGCGTCCACGTAAAAACTTCATTTGCAATCAACAAGCCCGAAAGACTTTTATTTTCCATATAAGGTAGTATTTGCGCGCGCTCTCATTGCGTCAAAGGTGGCGCAATTTCTGCTAAAAATAGCGCAACCCGTCCTTAACATGGGTTTACATCACGCTTACGGTCTCCGCTCTGATTATGGCTCTTGGAGCTCCTGGTATAGAGTGTTTTCACTGACGTCATATCAAAATTCAGAAGCAGTTTTCGATTCTAAAATGTTTATGGAATTGTAGAGAGTTTAAAACTACACATCTGGGCCAAATTTTGAAGCGCAAGAGCATTTCATTCAAGAGTAATAGGCGAATGAGTATAGACATTTTTAGTAAGAAATGTATGGAGCGGCCATCTTGGTGTCCCAGTTAGGGACACCAACATGGCGGCCAAAAATTTAAACACCAAAACTCTTATCACAAAATATTGTATTCACTATAAGAGGCATGAAATCGGCTTATAAGCATATAATAACTTTCAACTAGTTCAATTTTGTTTATTTTCACGGCTTATCTGAAATAGCGTGACGAATTGCGTGACACATTTACAACCTTTATAAATCGAAAACGAAACATCGTTAAAACCTGAAACTTTTTGTGAAAGATTATAACACTGGTATCCACATACCATGTTAGAAACAGCTTTGTAGGATGTCTACTTTAGATTTTTTAATTTTTATGACGTCATGTGAAAACACTCTTATGGCATCCTTATGGAATCCCCACCCCACTCTCCCCAGGTTTCCCAACCAGCCTTCCCTTCCCTCCCCATGACATTCTACTCCCTCACCTCCGCTGAAATATATCATTGAATACATGAAGGCTCAATACACATGGTACAACAACAAACACAATGGCGGGCGAACCTTCGGATGCCGAAATTCAGTCCGCAATGACAGGTAAAACAGCCCCATTTCACGATAGTTCACATGTTGTACTTAAGCTCTGTTACAGGAAAACCATAAGGAGTAATCTTTTGTTGATTTCTTCCTTTGCAGACATTTTACGGGAAGGTGAACTTTCCAAGTTGACATCGAGAATTGTCCGCACTCAGTTGGAAGAGAAATTTGGTGTGAGCTTTCTAGGAAGGTAAACCTTTCATAGATCTAAAAAAACACACAACTTATTCGCAATAAATGGGTATTTTGTTTTGTGAAAGTAAAAAGAAAATCAGTTTATATGTGTTGGCACGGACGTTACGTGAAGTGAAACTGTTCTTGCTTGTCTCTTTCGCAATGGTATAAAGAATGGCATTTATAGGCTCAAATCTGTCCTCAGCTATAATGCGTTTCTTTCACCTTGTCAATCCAAATTACAGGAGTTGAGATGAAACAACACAGCTGTTTGGAAGAGTTTGCAATTCGAAATGACAGCTAGATATGCACTGAACGCAGTTCTCTAAAATCTCGCTTTCCAAATGTAATTTGCTTCATTTTCTAAGCTTTTTATTGATATAAGCTTAAAACTCAATCTTACAAAAGTTGTTTTCATTAGGAGATGTGATCTTAATATTGACTTGTCTGATAAACGGCTGGAGCCGAATAAAGTACATTCATCGTGTTTTTTTTTTTCAATAGAAATGTGCACACAATTAAGTGATGTACAAATGTTTCTCTAAGAAAAATTCTTCTTTTGAAAGATAGAGGCCACTGCCCTGTTGCTTTCTGCACTCAAAATGTAAATTCCGTACAAATATTTTATATCTTTAACCCAGTGTCTTGAGATTTTGGTGATGTAAAATTTATTTCACAGACTGTCAGTAAAGGTTCTTTTTTTTCATTTCATTGCATGCTCACAGCTAAATTATGCAATTTTTTCAAGACACTAGAATTCCTACCATAACTTAGATACTTTTGGATAAATATTTTGTTGATTGGTCTAAAGAGTTTAAGCCTAGGAGTGTTTCTTTTTAATCATTGTGAGTAATTAACTTATTTAAAAATATGTCTGGAATTTTACAATGAATTGTTACGATACAAAGTAAATATGTTACACACTAGCTAAATACAGTGTGTGCAGCACTGCAGTGGAACTTCTAAAAAGGGGACACAATCAGGACCAGGAGAATTGTTCCCTTAACAGAGGTGATAATTACGAAGATTATGTGAGCATTTTGCCAGCTGGGACCAGAAGAAGTGTCCCCTCAATAAGGGTGTCTCTTTAAATAGAGGTGATAATTAGAAAGATTATATGAGCGTTTTGCCAGCCGGGAGCAGGAGAAGTGTCCCCTTAATAGAGGTGTCTCTTTAAATAGAGGTGATAATTACAAACAAGATTATATGACCGTTTTGCCAGCTGGGACCAGGAGAAGTGTCCCCCTAATGGAGGTACCTGTATCTTAATAGAGGTGATAATTACAACCGATTATATATTAAGCATTTTGCCCATTGAGACCAGGAAAAGTATCCCCTTAATAGAGGTGATAATTACAACTGATTATATGAGCGTTTTGCCGGCTGGGACCAGGAAAAGTGTCCCCCTAATGGAGGTATCTCTTTAACTACCTCAGGAAGTGCCCTATAATAATAAATATCGTTACTTCAGGAACGATGACGAAAAAAATTCAGAAAAATTTGCGTTCTTTTCAATCTCCCCCAAATTTGGAGGGTAGCGTGTCAGTAGGCTAAGCCAATCAGTGAGCGAGTTTGAGCTGGACAGCTGCCATTTGACTACATGAAGTTGCTTACAAAAAAAAAACAGTCAAATTTATGTGAACCTGACCCGAAGCGGCGAAGAAATAAAGATCCTCCTGTGTCGACCCAAACAATGTTTTGGTGCTTGAAAAATGGAAGACAATGACAATGGATGAATTTCAAGTGATAAAGAATCTGAAATTGATCAGTTCTAGTAAAGAATCAAATGTTGTTGACTTTGAAAGTGGAGTGGTGTTTTAACACGCGGTATTGTGTAAACATGCAGTCCGACTGTAAGGTAACTCAAAAGGCAATTATGATATTTAGACGTGATATTTACCTTTGAAATCTGGTTATTGCTTCAAATAAATGTATTGGCTTACTTTTGGAAAGATATCTGGTGGATAAAATGTTTCTTTGTGCTGAGAGGAAACCAAAATCGCGACGCGATGCGAGATCCTTTTTTATCATGTATCGTGTTTGCATAATTAATTAGGTCAAATTACATGAATACACATGAGTTTGAACCAATATGCTTTTTTGTCCAAATTTATAGGCAATTGTGTAATGGTTATGCTAATGTATGCTAATTAAATGGAACATTAATGGTATATTTTTTCAAAAAAATTTTTGGGAAAAGTTGTTTACTACCTTTCATTTGAGATATAGCTTTCCACACAATTGTAAATACCTTTTGAGAAAATAAACAAAGAATAATGTTGTCCATTTTGACACTTTTTTGCTGAGTCCTGCAAGAGTTAATAAAGGTGATAATTACAACTGCTTATATGAGCATTTTGCTGGCCGGGACCAGGAGAAGTGTCCCCTTAATGGAAGTGTCTCTTTAATAGAGGTGATAATTACAAACTATGATTACGTGTCTTTTTTTGAGCGTTTTGCCGGCCAGACGAGGAAGAAGTGTCCCCTTAATGGAAGTGTCTCTTTAATAGAGGTGATAATTACAAACTATGATTACGTGTCTTTTTTTGAGCGTTTTGCTTTGATACAGACCTTGGAGCTTTTCAGATGTAAATTTAGCTAGTTAGCTGAGAAAAGCATTATTAACATATGAAAGGCAGAAAGGTCTGTTTCAAAGCAAGGTCACCTCCAGCCTCACTTCCACTCAAACGCAAGGTCACCAAGCACACAACTGTAAAAAGGACTATTGGGGAGACTTTCTGTATAAGGCAAACCAGCTATTTAAAAAAAGCAATCCGTGGGAGGGTTAAGGATTTTTTTCTGGAAACGACACAATATAATTAACTTTAACTTTCTTATTAAGGAAAAAAGAGATCGATAAGATGTTGATGGAAGTGATTGAAAATCAAGAGAGATTAACAGAGGATGAAAAAGAACAAGAAAATGGAAATGATGAAATGAACGGCTCAGTGGTACCAGAAAAGGATGACCAAGAAGATGTCAGTCCCGCGGAGGTTGGGGCTTTGTGAATTATATATTAAAATAATAACTTAAGTCTTTAATATAAATAGGGCAGTTTTTCAATAGTCCAATTTCGATATATTAAAAGTCAACTTCAAACAAAAGACATCACTACGTATACGAGGCTTAGGGGAATAAACCATATAAATCCCTACAATGTTCCCCTAAGCCTTGTGATTGTCTTTTGTTACAAGTTGAATTTTAATATATTGGAATTGGGCTAGCTATTGCGCACTGAAAGTAATCCGTGTTTTCTTTTTCTGGGTTAAGGATGATGAGCCCTCACCAAAGAAGATAAAACAAGTTAGTATATATTAGTAATTAATATAATTTAATACAATTAATGTATTAATTACAATCTGTAAAGCATCATTGGACAGCGATGGAAATGGCACTATAGAATTGTTATTTTGTTAATAAGGTGAGAAGGATAAGTCAATTATTTTAAAAATAATATTTATTTATTAAAACCCTCAATTTGGGTTAAACCTTTAAGTTTTAATCTAATATGTGGCAACTCGTAAAAACACAAATACATTTTCGAATGAGTTTCTGAGAGCTCTTAGTGTTAAAACATTATAGTCAGATTAGCTGTAGACTAACAAATCAAATTTTAACTGTACATCATTTTGAACTTGTGAATATGCAGTCAATCGGTCATAAACAGTCAGCTTGTGTTGTGTAATCATATTATGGTCACGTGCCTTTCTAATAGGGATGGCATTGGAGGGAGGGAGGGGTGGGGAGTAATGGGTGCAGGGGTAGGGGGGTCAGTGGAGCAAAATGCCTGGGAGGGGATCAAGAGTCTGATGGTTGTTTCATATTCACAAGTTGACTTTGATTCAATTTATTGTAACATCTTTGTAACTTTTTTTTATTATAGGAATCCAATGAAGCCAGTTCTGTTGCAGAGAAAGTGAGTGTTATAACTGACGTGTTTAATTAGCACTTGTTTTTAATGCTACAACATAAAAATTTACTTTAACTATAACTTTTTCTTTCTTTCTGGACTCATACAGTCCAGAGGGAATGGCATGAACGGGACCCATAGGTCCCATGCAAGGTGCCTGATCCCTTCCCAATCCCATGACCTGCAAGGTTGACCACACCACCGGGGTCTCGTCCCCTACTCTTTTCGAACAGTGATGTGGGCTGTTTAACATCCCACAAGAACAGATCAGAGAGTGCTGTGAGACGGGGCCTACGATTTATTCGTCCGTATCCGAGAAGACTAGAATGTCATACCATTTGCAGAATGTAATTACAAGGGCAGCACATTCTCCTCACTTATTTTAAGACCCTGAGTGTTGGTCCAGCCGAGGTTTGAACCCGCGACCTACCACTCAGCAGGCCAGAGCTCTACCACTGCGCTAACCGGGCGGCACTCAAAATGATAATTTTGTGGAAAAAGCATGATTGTTTCATGTAGATTGGGTGTGCCACCTATTGCAGTGATCTATCTCTAATTAAGCCAGCCACCCTTGGGATCTACTAGCAGCAGCTGTCTGCCTTATAGAGAGTTTAGCTGAAACATGTACAGAAATTCAGCTGGATCGACCAGCCCCAGATGTCTGCTGCAGAGATGTTTCTGCCTTACGGGGATGTCAGCTTTGATAGAGTTGGCTGTTATTATTACATACATACATACATACATACATACATAAACTTTATTAAAGTGTCAAAATATTTAGCTGTAAGGCTAATTGAGGACACTAACAAAATATATAATTATAATAATATGACAAATAAATTGTGGATCATTTACAAACTCAGGGTGTTAAATTTCGAATAATTTGAAAATTAAGGCTATTTTAAGTTTAAATGTGACCGACAACTGAAGTCTTGAAAATGTAAGCTTTCAGCTTCCAGTCAGAATTCCTTAAAAACTGTGTTTAAAGGTTTCAGACTGGAAATTTCTTATTAAACCAGAGACTGAACCTTCTTACATTATAATATGCCTACTGGTTACTCATTTATTTTAAACAATTCAATTCAATTCAATTCAATAAACTTTATTTATATAGACATGGTGTATTCATCAGGCATAACAATACTATAAACATGACAATACATAAACTGAAGTCTTATTAATGCTGCATCAAATACAGAACTTTACAAGTCTGAACATCACTTTATATGTGTGTATAACACCACTTACAATCAATAAATAACAGGAAAATATTAAAAACAAAAGAACAATATAACTCCATAATATAAACTCATTAACCTTGCTTTAAAGTACATGACATTGAGATGTACTATGTATTGTTGTACACTCTAACTGTTGTCGCAGTATAAATGTCCCTTCCCTATGCACTGGGATCTAAATGCCAACTGAGGGTGTTAATTTTTTCTTTTGCTAGACATTTGCAGCATTAATTTGAGAGAGGGGTGTGGATTTGAAAGGAGGAATTCATTTTAAAGACATGCAAATTTTCAACTTTCAACTTTTCAATTGTGTTCTGAAGGAATCTGCAGTTGAGCTCAATGATGCTGAATTAGCTCGCCAACTTCATGAGAATGAGAAAGGCCTAAGAGCAAGGAGGCAGAGGACAAAGAAAACAGTGGTAAGTTTGCACTTTGAATCCTTCTACTCAGGGCTATTATTACTATGAACAAGAGGCTCCAAGCAGCCTTTACTCATGCGCATGCGTAAGAAAGTTTTACGATATATTTTAAACATGATAAGAAGATGTCGGACATGGAGAAGAGTTATTCCTTTCATTCAATCGTTGTTCCTGCAAACCACGTTGTTTACTATTGAATGTTTTGGAAATGAAGGCTGTACCACAGTGAAGCCAGTGATTCTTCTAAGTCTTATATATACCAAACGTGAACATAGTAATGTATGTAGGGTTGTAGGAGAAGTGAGAGTAGCCGGAAGTGTAATGGCAAAGACATGAACTGGAAGTGCGCAATTTAAAATATGCGTGCATAAATTTGCATGCAAAATTGTGACACAAAAAATAAAAATAATAATAATAATAACAAGAAAAACAGAGCCGAAACCTTACCACATGCTGCTTCGCACATGAGTAAATAGCTAGCTACACAGGGAAAGTTAGAGTAGGCAGTCATCACAGTTGCCCGCCATAACAGCCAGTTGTTGGCTACTTAATATGACAGCCATGTACGGTTTTCAATCAATTATTGTAAAACCAAAGTCAATTAGTAATTTTATTGACCAATCACAACAGATGCAGACAATTAATGAACCAATCAGAACTCCATGTAAGTACAAGTACAGTACCAAGCACGGGAAAATGTGTGCAGGGAAGTCACGATCAGTCACGATTTTTTAAGCCAATCACAAAGGGTATTGATGCAACACCAAAGCAATTGCGAGATTACCTTTCCTCACTCAATTGAAAATTGCTCTGACTACTGTATAATAATATTGATATCATACAAAAGTCATGTAATATACATGTAAGAGGGTCATGGTCACATATTTTTAATGACATTTGTCAAAGGCACGCTCCCTACCATGAGATCAAAATTAGACGTCAGTCATTACCTTGGATAATTTACACCACAAATATGTCATTTATTTTGATGAACTTGAGGTACAAAACTCTCAAAAAAGCCAAACAATCAAATAACCTAAATCAGTGGTCTAGTTATCGAAGGAACAAAGGTTACGCACGAAGTAAGGCTTGCTAAAAGCAAGTACTACATAGATTTGTTCAACGAGGTTAAAGACTGCAAGTCATACTGGAATTTAACCAAGAAAGCCGCTAATAGCCACACTCAACAAGCGATATTGGGAATCAGGAGATCGGACAATAAGATTGAAACATCTGATCAGAAAATAGCGCAGATTCTTAAATGAACATTTCTCCACCGTTGGAGAGAAATTAGCGTGTGATCTTCCTGTTTGTAGCCAAGATGACCAATCTCCTTACATCAACCTTGTAACGCCCTGTGTTATGAACATTGGTTTATCTAACAATGGTATTGCCGAGGGTCTAGAAAAGCTAAAGCCTAATAAGGCATGTGGACCAGATAATGTCGCACCTAAGCTGCTCAAATATGCTGGTGAAGCATTGGTCCCATCACTTATGTCTCTCTATTCCACAAGCGCTGTCAGCAAATCAGTCCCAGTCTCTTGGAAATCCGCTAATATCTTGTCTTTGTTCAAGAAAGACGACGAAACAGACAAACAGAACTATCGACCAATATCCCTGCTGTGTGTTCCAGGTAAGCTGATGGAAATGTTTGTTGCATCCACTGTCGCAACACATATTTCGGATCACAATCTTAGCCATCCTCATCAGTGGGCATACAAAAAGGGTCATTCCACCGAATTGTTGTTAACCAAGATGACCGAGGACTGGAGACACGCGCTGGACAAAAACCTAGTGGTCGGAATTGTCTTTGTAGATTTCCGGAAGGCCTTCGATTCCATCTCTCACCATCTCCTGCTGCAAAAGTTACAGGGGTTTGGTGTTTCGGGTGATCTATGGAGCTGGATCAAGGATTATTTGACTAACCGCTCCCAAGTTACAATCGTCAATGGTTGTAGGTCAGAGTCAATGCCAGTCAAATTTGGCGTTCCACAGGGATCTGTGTTAGGTCCTACTTTATTCTCGTTGTTTTGTAACGACCTACTCAATATTACCAACAGTGAAGAGGGTGAAATTCACATGTACGCCGATGATACCACCATTTATGTGGCCGCACCTTCTCCTGACAGGGTTGCTGTATTAGTGAACAACATTCTAAAGAAACTGTACAACTGGTGTTGCCGCAACTGTCTTACACCTCATCTAGGGAAAACTGAATTTATGATTTTAATGCGTGGACAATTTGTTGGACCATTACAGGCTATTCGACTAGGCAATAGTAATATAAATCAAATTAAGTCAACTAGATGTTTAGGCGTAGAGTTAGACTGTAAGCTTAAATGGGACGTCCATGTAACGGAGTTAATTAAGTCTTTTACACAAAAACTGAATTTACTTAGATCTTTGTATTTTTTACCTACTACTGCTAGAGCTGATTTTTATCTTAAAGTAATTTTACCGTCAGTAATTTATGGTATAACTGTATGGGGTTCCTGCGGGAAAACGCTTTTCGATGAGCTTGAAAAGATACACGTGCGCGCTGCGAAGATTATTTATAACTTGGATTGGTACACACCAAATAATGAGGTCCTCACACGTACAAAATGAAGAACATTTACCGTAAATCCTCATACGAGCAAAAGTTATTATAATTACTGGCCCATAATTGAAGGGGTGAGTGGAATAAAGCCCTAAGTGACTTCTGATCAACTGCTAGACTCTCCTTCCAGTTTGTATTGTATATACTCATGTAACAAAGAGAATTTGGCTATAGATCCAGAGTCACTTAGGGCCTTATTCCAAACATTATGTGGAATATCGGGCCCTACAAGTGACTCCTGATCTGAAGCCAAATTCTCCCTTTGTTACATAAGCATAATTTATACAATACAAACTGGAAGGAGAATCTAGCAGTTGATCAGAAGTCACTTAGGGCTTTATTCCACTCACCCATTCAATTGCTTTTACGACCTTTCTCCCGTTCCAATCTTGAACCTTTTTACAAAATACGACTGTAAATATTATTTAAGAAGAAAAATGTCATTCGCAATGTCTAAGCCCAACACTGACTTTTATCGTAAATCTGTATACTACCAAGCAGCATCTCTATGGAACTCTCTCAACAATACAACTAGAGCCATAGCTGACAAGTTCCTTTTTAAAAAATCGCTCAATTGATTTCTATTTTTATTTATTAATGTACATAGTATAAGTGGCTTAGTTAACTTGTATTTGTATTCATTGCTGTAAATATATATTGATGTAAATAGTACCTATCTTAATTCTTAGTATTTTAATATACGACCACATCAGCTCCGCTGTAATTTTTATCGTGTTTAAATAAATGCTATTATTATTATTATTATTATTATTATTAAGAGTTCCTCAATTTTTGCGTGAAAGTGAAAGTAATTTTATAATTATTCGTGACCCATGAAAATGTCTGATGCTTTTACGTGAATGAATTTCGCAAAGGGGTATAGGGGACCCTCATATAAGCCTTGGCTTATGAGTTTGGGGGCGGGTGGGGCAGGGTGGGGGTTATTTCAGAAGGGGGAAAGGGCATGGAGAGAGGGTTGGGAAAGGAATTTTGTGTTTTCAGGTTGTCTGGATTTTCAGAACTACAAAACTGTCCTGGTCATATTAATAAAACAATATTAAGTTAAATATTGGTGTAATATTGACAATAATATAATTTTCGAATTTCTTATAAGGAAAGAAAGAAACCGGCAACAGCAAAGAAACCCAAAGAAAGCAAAGGAGAAAATAAAGGTACAAGACCTATGAGTGCAAAAAAATTACTACAGTATGCTATTAGTATATAAACTAGTGTATCCAAAAGATAGTAATTGCTGCGGTAAATTTGTTGTAATAATGCTGTTTTATCGCCTCGCTGGTATTACAGAATTTTCTCTTTCGTTTTTTGAGGGGAAGCAAAGCAAATGTAACCGGGATGAATCGACGAAAACTCCAGCTGATAAGACTAATTTTGTTTTGTAATTCACGCATCAAGTTCTTGCAATGTCTGTAGAATATTGTTGAGCAAAGGACGCATTCACCACGAGGAAGGTGTGAAAATTTAGGTTTAACTTAATTATTGATAATGAATATGTTGCGTTACTAGCCAGCCGTATCGTGTTCGCGTCTCCACGCGCTCAGCTCAGGTTTCGCGTCCCCACGCGCTCAGCTCAGTCTCATCGACCGATGTCGGAGTGATTTCAAAATAAATTTGTCTTTTATTCAATACAATCTTCGAAAATCTTTGCTATCCAACGGTCCTATTACCATCCGTCACAGTCCTCGCTCAACTCGCGGTAGTCTTCAACACTTCAGTTCCGATTTCGACTGGGACATGTTGGACCAAAATATTACAAATCTCGCAGCCAACAGCTTGAAGCAGCAAGTGAGGCTACTGTTCGTGGCGCAGTGCGTTCTGGCCCAAAATGTGTTCGTGGCGCAGTGCATTCTGGCCCAAAAGGTGTTCGTGGCGCAGTGAATTCTGGTAAAAAGCAATCAATTCGAGATTTTTCCTAGCTTATATTTTTTTCTCATATATTTCTCTTAAATCCTGATTATGTTGCTGCTCACTCGCTGCGCTCGTTCCGCAGCAATAATATAAATTATAATTACCGGTAGGCCCCTTTGTGGTGAATTAATATATTTAACAATGATTTAGACCTCAAGATTTGTATCACGCATAGAAAGATCAAGAGCAAATGTGACCCTATTATAATAATCTAATTTTTTTAGTATAAAACTACTACAGGGCTCGAAATTGTGCCTGTATTGGGCGCATTTGCAACTAAAGATTTCGCTTTTGCGACTAAAATTTGTTGATTAGTCGCGATTTTGCGACTGTTTTAAGGCCAAGCAAATAAAGGAATTACATGTATATTCAACAGTCTTGTGTCTTACTTGTAACTGGTAGTTGTAATTTTATCTGAAAAAACCTGCGAAATTCATGTTGAATGTTGCGTGACTTAATCGTCGATTTCATGCGCCATTAACATGGTTTCCAAGGAGGGTATCACGGGTGCACTTTTTCAGACTTTCTTAGAAATTTCTTGTTTCTCATCTCCGGCTCCGAACTTGCGACTAAATTTTAGGAATTACTTGCAAATTGCAATTGAGAATTTTTTTTAATTTCGAGCCCTGTACTAGATGTAATTTCAAAACTTAACAACAAGACAGGCTCACATTCTTATTGAATATTGATATAAATAACAACTGCACACACTCACTTTCTACAACAGAATAGATATTGAGTAGCGTACTCGCTAGCCAATAAGAGAACAGCATTTGTGAAAGAATGCTAGTAGATTTATACTAATATACTGGCAGTAATCACAGATTATGGAGACGCGTTCGAAGGAATTTTATATTTCTGGAGGAAATGAGCCCCTGAAAAAAACAATAGGGACGGCCATTTGGAAGATCGTCTACCAAAAAATCTCAAATTTTACTGCACATAAACCACAGGACAACCAACACGAAATTAGGATTGCGTTCTTCGAATGCGACAATATGTGATGCAAAGCAAAAGTTTGTGACAAAATAAAAAGTGGCACCATATCCATGTTTGAATTAACCTGTTTTAAATATTGTAACACAACCAATGAGAGCATGAGTTTCATAATCATGAAAATTTTATATAATGGTTGAAATACCCAGCAACTTGTTTGCAGGATTTGGAAAGCTTATGGTATTATCCCCTGTACTAGCAGAACTTGTTGGACAAGATACAGTAAGTGAAACTACCGGTATTCACTTGTCAACTTGTGAATATCCGAAGCGTTGTATGATTTATTGCAGTGGGACAAAATTTTACTCAATTGGTTGATCGGCTGGAAACTCGGAGCCTGCAATATGTTATCGTCACCTGCCTTACCCATGGCGATGGCATTAGAGAGAGGGGAGGGTGGGGAGTCAGATGCAGTGGGTGGGGGTTGAAGGAGCAAAATGCTTAGGGGAGGAGAGGGTTGATAAACATTGAGCCTGTGACATGTAATGGTCACCTGCCTTACCCATGGGGATGGCGTTAGAGAAAAGGGAAGGGTGGGGAGTTGGACCCAGGGGGTGGGGGTCAGTATTGCAAAACATCTAGGAGAGGGGAGGGTCTGAACATTTTGGATCCTTTGATTGGTAGTGCAATCAAACCTTCTAACAGAGATAAGCCCCACCACCACCCCACCCCTCTTATCCTTCATTGGACAGACTGCCACTACTTATGGGACATTCCACTAATGTTGTATGGGTTTGATGTTTTAACATGTGGTTTGTTTTTCAGATGTCAAGAGGTGATGTTGTGAAAAAAATGTGGGAAATAATTAGGGAAAGAAAATTAGAGGTAACTAGTCAGGCTCACATGTTTTTCTTTCTATAAGAATTTGACGGTGCTTTCTAGATCTTTGAATCATTGCACTTACATATCCATAAAACTAAAATGTAAATTTTAGAATTTATATTTTTAAATAATTATAATTTAATAGGTTCTCATATCACAAAATAATTTCTGTTATCATTTCAGGATCCCAAAAATAAGAGATTTACAATATGTGATGAACAACTACAAAAAATCTTTGGTAAGATATGACGTGCCATTGGTGCTAATTTCATTGAATTATATTTGATTATTATCCTAACCCATAAATTCAAGGGAAGGGGTACGAAAATTTGGGTGGGTGTGTGTGGCATGCTTCTTGAGCCCCTTACCCTTATTTCTCCCATATAAAAATGATGGGGTGCTCATCGTACCTTTTAGGGGTCAAAATTTATACTTTGGTACCTTAGGCTGCTAAAATTCAAAATGACCCCCGTTGGAATTATTGCCGTAGCTTTTAGGGTAATTAAGCCCAGAATATGACATATGTTGTTTAAGAATTGGTACCTCTTGGGGGTAAAAATTCATTTGAGCCACGCCCATCAAACAACATTCTGGTACATTTGAGGGTGCTTTTCGAAAATTCCCGACCAGCACCCTCGTCATAGGTTTGAATCCTGTCAGTGACTCAGACTTTTTTCTTTGTCTCACGTTCGTGACATGATGAGCATTGCTTCATCTTAAAACCATACCCAATTTGACAAGAGTGCACAAACCTTACGCTATTTCTGACCAAAATGGTCAAAATTAGGTGTACCTATCAAGTTTTACCTCATGTGTTGATTTGTTTTGTGTCAGTATATTTTCATGTATTTTCTTAATATTTGATCTTATTAGTCATTTGATGTTATCTTTCAAACCATGTTTTTCAGGTGTAAAGAAGTTAAAAACATTTTCAATGATGAAATATTTAAAGAGACACATCAAGGATCCTGAGCTGATTGCCTGATATCTTCAAGTTTTATAGAATGCATCTTGCACATATCATGATCATTTATAAAAAATGAACATTATTTCAGGTGTCCCTGATCTGTTAAAGAGCAATATTTATTTTTGAACCTTGCTTACTTCATCAGTAGACTCCTAGACAGCAGTCAAGCCCATGTGGAATGAGAGAAAGTTTACTCTTGATAACTCACAAGAAGAATAATATTATTTTAAATAGGTTCAAATTCAGTTAGACAGCTCGAAAGCTGACAAGACCAGCTAATGGTGAATGCAGACCAAATAAGAGTGTAAGTTTGAACTTTCGGCAGCTCTCACATTTGGCCCTGGCATTAGAGTGATTTAACTTTATAGTTAAATCCAGTTTTCTTGTTTAATTTGGATTATCACACACTAATTGTTAGATAGTGTTTCATGGGTTAAGTAAAACCACTCTAAGAAACATTATGTGACAACCCAAATTATGTTGGTGCAGATAATTTTCACTTCAGCAGAAATGTTTGTGATGTGTTGTTCCAGAAAATGTCCATACCACCCCCCTCCTCCCTGGAAATTTCAATTTAGCTTCTGAGACCCCCTTTCCTCAGAATTTCCAATACCCTTCCATGATAGGTCTGGATTTCTCCTGGAACCTCGCATTCATATACTTTATTTTTGTTTCTCCTTGTCTTTCAATTAATTTTCAAATTCTTTCCCTTTAATCTAGTTGTATCCAATAAAATCTGACCAGTTTCTGCTACGATAGTGCACTCACAGATTTACTCGGTAATCGGGGGTGTAGCTAAGAAAACACTTAGCAGGCTAATTAACAAGTTCAGCCGGTTTTTTCTGGTTCGTACATCTTCAAAATCTCCCAAAGACTTTGTTTTCTGGTGAAATTTCAGCCGGTGATAAGTTCTCTTTCAGGTGGTGAAATTAGCCGGTAGCCGGCTCTTAGCTACATCCCTGAGTAATTTGTAACATCTTGATACTCTTTCTTCTACTTTTTCATGCCAAATATTTGTAAACTAGTTGTAAGTTGTCTTTTTGGTATTTGATATTAAATATTAAAACTCCAATTCAGCAATGAAAGTGGAATTAAAAAAAACTACAAGCACTAATTAAAAGTAATGAAAAGTAAATGGGAATTAAAGATGTTAAAATTAATAATTTATAGTCAGAGTGATTCACTTTCCATGTCCCAAGACTCTTTCATAAAGTCAGAAACTGGCCTGAAATTCCTGGTACTCTTGTAAGCCAAGAGTGAACCAACAGCACCACGAATCAGAAACCCTGGAGAAAAAAAACTTATGGTGGGGTATAATTCACCACCAAGAAATTACTCTGTGAGTTATAAAAATTGATTGCTCTGTGAGTTGCCCAAAACCAGGATTTGGGGAACTTTTAGACTGACTGCATATAGGATTTTTAGTTTTATTGTGGACGTCAAATATGCTGTGGATTTTTTAACAGCCATTTGAAGTTTTTATTCTGGACTGTTAATTCCGCTACCCAACAAGCCCCATAGGAGAATCCACAGTCACAAGGAAAAGACAGTTATTTTAAGATGTTCAAAACATGTTTATTTGCTATTCCTTGAAACTCTGGCAATAATAATTTATAAAAATGTCATCTTTTAGGTACACTTTTTTTTTGTTCAAAAATACACATTATTTACAGATCACATTAAAAATACAAACACTACCATCCAAGATTGTACACAGATGAAAAAAGTGATTGGATAGGAGATATTAATTAGGTCCCTGGTACCCTCTAAGAACCCACATCATAAATAGTTGATATTTATTTATATAATATTTGGTTAATTAACCTGGAATTTACACTGGTAATAGTAATTTACAATTATCTACAGAAAAAAAGTTACAAATATTATTAATCTAAACCATAAAGAGCATTTGACAAGAGAAAATTAGTTATACGTCAATGAACTTCTTCTGCAGAGGTGGACAATGACTTAACATTATATTACACCACCTCTGCAATTTTCAAACCTGTGGTTTGCAGAAAATGTTGGTCTAGATTATGTGAATATGTCAATTGTATTGTGCCAGCTACATATTTGACCCGGTGATGTTTAGGAAATTATAAATTGCAACCACAGATGGTTCATTCAGTTTTGTTGTTAATCATAACTGCAGCAGTTTTCTTCAATGAGTGACTGTTGTGTGAAGGATTAATCACATGGTTATTCATATCAAATTGGAATCTAAAGAAACTTGAGTGAATTTAAGTGACTGAATTGGGTTTTGGTTGTATTCCAAAAACAGTTTTTAAAAAAAAAAAAGAATTAGCTTCTCTGCTTAGCTTGAATTAGTTAAAATATGCTAATAGGTATTTAAAACCAATATTTCAGCAAATCCAAACCAGAGCAAACACTAAAATTCCAATACATTTTACTTTTGACAGTCAATTAAATAACTGCTGTCTGCATAGTTTTTTTTTAACAATTTCTTTTTTTAAAATGCTGCATACATTTTTAATTTGTGGAAACAAAATCAACCTCAAAGATTCTTTCTAAAGTAGCAATAACTTCACTAGACGTGCGTTGATGGCACATAAATCTACAAACTAAAAGTGTCACAAGTTGTAAACCACAATCATGTCCAGCCTTTATCAGAAATTGTTTCAAGACTGATGAAACAGCAGTCAATTTGGAATAAAAATATAATGAAAACAATGTGACAGCTTTCCATTCAACCAAAAACTCCACTTTAAATTTCTAATTATTTCCAGCAGTGGATACATGTATGAATTCAAAATTTCTGAAAACTTGTCTTTAGAAAATTTCCCTTCTATGGACTTTGGTTGAATGGAAAGTCTGGTTAAGTTCCCCTTGTCACCGACTCAGTTATTACAATTATTATACTTTTTTGCAGATGATAACTAAAACCCTTGGACTAATATTGAATGAAACTTTGATGCTAGGTTCCTGTATGCATCAAACACCTGCTCGGTGCCTACAACACCAGGATTAAATTGATGATCATTTGATGATTGACACATCTGTGTGATTAATTCATTCATTGTATAGTTGATTTCTCAAATCATTTTGATATAATATTTTGAATGGATGGTTGAGTTCTGTCGTATATAATTTCCCTATTTACAACTCTTACAGGATAAATTATTATTTGTTTTGCTTGTTTGACATCCCATCTTTAGAAATGAGATGGTTATCGTACCTTGACGTGAGAGAGACATGTATATTGCTTTTAATTGATACATTGATAAATTTATTAAAAAAGAGTAAATCCCTGTAAAGGACATTTTTAAAAAGTCTTTTGCAAGTATTCAAGCAGTCTAACTTTTTGATACAAATATGGAAGATGATAACATCTTCACAGTGATACATTAATTTTGTACATAAGAAAAACTGTTTTAAAGATTCCACCAGAACATTGGGCTTTGATGGAAATAAAAGGAATTTATCTAAGACCATAATTAGCCGACTAACTGCATTTACTGCTTTTAGAATATTATGCCATAGTGATGTAAATCTTGCACAAAAAAGCAAGAAATTGCACGACACTCACACTTGGCACATGTCAATAATATATGATAAATCTAGTGAGGATCTCACCCTCCCTACCGCACCCCATACCCCAATAAGGATTTTTTTCCAAAAACCTTTTAATAAAATATATTGAGGTGCACTTAACACCAATGGTTGAAACAAGCATGGCGACACGATACAGCGAGATCACTGAATTTGTACCATTAAACTCTCCTAGAGTTAGCAGTTAGGCCACCATCGCTACCAGTGCTGCTTCCAGTACTAAAGCGATCGTCAGATTCGCTGCTGGCATAGCCAGTTTCCTCATCGTTTTCTACATCTATTTCCTCACTGCTAGTCGAGGACTCGCCTTCTGAATGACGCGGCCTCTTTATACCAATCATAGCTTTGTCACTGCGGCCTTGAAGGAGGTCAAGTCTTCTCTGGAGTGCATACCTCTCTTGATTCAGTCTCTTCTTCGTATCTAATGCTTCTTTCTCTGACACTTGCAATACCTAAATATGCAACAGGAACAAAATAATTAACAGTCTGTTTTCCAAGTATAAACTTGGGCCATT
Organism: Dendrophyllia cribrosa; assembly: GCA_024195265.1. Lineage (NCBI taxonomy): Eukaryota > Metazoa > Cnidaria > Anthozoa > Scleractinia > Dendrophylliidae > Dendrophyllia > Dendrophyllia cribrosa. Next base: position 6,244,350 of record JAJLRJ010000001.1, on the reverse strand, counting down.
CGTTTTAAGAACAGATGTTACTGAGCAAAATGAGATTGTTGTGGTGACATAATCTATATCAGTGCAGCTTTCACGAAGAGCAAAAAACACTACTGCTATATTGATTTTTAAGGACGTCCATACTGAGGTAGCTGTTGTGTTAACTTTGCCTACTTTTAACTTGCTTGGATGGTTGGTGACCCCATTTTGTTAGTGGATGGTCTTCTTTAACATTTCTCTACACTATAACTGAAAAAAATCTGTTTTGGAAGGCTGAAATTTTTCTACCCACGCACCAAGTAATACCACAGAGTTGGCAAATGTCCTTTTTAAAGGTCATGTTTAATCACTTGAAAGGATAACACTACACTAAGTGAAATTATTGTCTACCAGTTCTCAAATTTGACTGAGAAGTTTCTCTCCAGTGACTCATCTTCAGTATTTTTTAAACTAACAGCCAATAAGGCCACACTGAGTTATCTAAGTGCCAATTTTTCAAAATCTGCATTTTGATTCTGACAAGGGGGATTCATAATCCAGCTGTGGCAACAAATTCTGGTGTAGAAGATTTTCATGTGAACACCCTTAAGGCATATTAAAAAAAAAAACATAGTATATTAGAGAAATAAATTTTGTTTACTATTATGAGAAAATGAGAAATATGACCACAGGGTTTTTCTATACTCGCAGCTGCCAATTTTTTTATTTTTGGTCATGATATTATTAAATATCATTTTTAGCGTCATAATTAGGTTATTTTCATGATGGCCTCAACAACCAGAATCCTTTAGTTTCTTTGTTTTTTGGTGTTAATTATTTAAATAAGAAAGAAAAAAACGAACTGAATTGTAAATGGTAGTTGTAGTAGCAAAATGAAGCTATAATTTGTAAAAATTGCCATTTTTATTAGGTCTTCTGTATTGATGTTAGATGCAAATATCTCTGCAGCACATTAATTCTGATTTTCATAAACCATTGACAAATGTATGTAGGGAGTGTAAAGATGTCTAAAGAACAATTGGTTTTGTAACATGTTTCGATCCACAAAAATCACACATTTTATTATATAAATAACATCATGTAAATTACAAATCTCAGCATGATGCCAACAAATTAAAATTAAAAATCCAATTATATTCTTAGCTCAGTTCTATTTCTTTATTAGATTTCAGCTTAGAAATGGATAAAAGCATTGCTGCCGTAAATGAATATAATTTCCACTTGTTAGCTCCATTAATACATTCAATCATGTTCATTAAATACAACATTACTTCATCATGTTTTTACAAGTGAAACAACAAATACTCAGGAGATATGAGTGAGATTACGAGAAAAATTAAGGAGTGACTAATTAAATTCTAACTTTGATTCGTTGGTTATTGACAGAGAAAATATTCAAAGACCCAACAAAAAAATATTTATCTATTTCATCTACACTTGGATATTAAAAATGTTAATTGCTACTTATTTCCCTTTTCCAAAAGCAGGTTTTTTTCTTAGCTTTTTAAAGACCAAGATGTTATTTTTAAATCATCCTAAAGTATTCAGTTTTGGAGACAATTTCCCCTCGACCTTAAAACACATGTATTAAGGTGGATAAGGACCAACTTAAAGTGCATATGAAGTAATTTTTTATTATTATTTTTTGGAGGCTATTATGTCTTTATTTCGAAATGATAAAAGAAATTTGTCAGAAAAAAATTTAAGGCCTCTTTTTTGCCGTCCAAAGTAGCACAATTTGTAGAAATCAGTGTCCCGGAGACTGGGAACAAAATGTCGATATCCATTGTGTTGATGACGTAGAAAATACTTGAGATTCGTTCTTTTGTATGCTCACATTGTGTTTCGCTCCATTTCTTTAAAAGAATGTCAGACTGTGATGAAATTATGTCTTCTACAAGTCTCTGTCAGACAGACAGAAAGTCGCCAAGGTCGAAGACTTCTCCTTTGCAGCCATGATACTCGTGAGTTGAAGTATTTTCTATGTCACAGCCTTGTAATACAATAGCTTTGGCCGCGCGCTCGATAGAGACACTTTCTGGCGGAAAATTCAAAACTCTCAAGCCGAACAATTTCACAATGGGAAGGATCTTTTCGATGAAACCCACAAGAAATTAAGTAAGAAAGTAAAGCACTATCAAACCATGGAAATTCTTTTTTTACTTCATATGCACTTTAACACAAAAAATAAAACATGCCCAGAAGTATCAATTTCAATTATTCCAAAATGGACTGACTTAAGTCAGGAGAATCATCACTTTAAAGTCACCAGCAGTGCTGGGCCTGGGCCCCAGGGGGGTACTCCTAGGATAGGTGTGTGCCACCAAGGTTCTCAAACCCTGACCCTATTTAAGGGTAGCAAATTGAGATTAAAACCAAGGGGTGTAGTACAGTTTTAACAGACCATATCTTTTGCCAAATTTCATTTTTTAAAATACTGAACATCAAACAGTACGATGCAAAAGTACTGCCGAAGAGGTTTCATTTGAATGGTCACCATAGGATTTCATCCACAGACTCAAACGTTAGAAACACATTACATGTCTCCATAATTATTGATTCTGGGAGTGAAAGGGTTAAAGTTCAACTTAGCAAACTCACTTCTATAAAAGTAAACAGTGGCCAAATTGATCCACCCAAAAAAATTCTCAAATTACATACACACAAAAAAAAATTAAAACAACATTAACAACAACAACACAAATAAAAGTACAATGTACTGCTATTTTGAAACAGCTTTCATTTCTCAGTAACTTAATATTTCAAAATCATTTATTCAAAGATTCAAAAGCTAGAACTGCAAATACTTGACTTACGGTTAAACTCAAAGAATGAAAGCATTAAAAAATGCAATTTATTTCTAATTTTTGGTTGCTCAAATTAAAGCAAAGAAAAAATTGACAGGTCTACTACTGGTTTGCTCCTTAGTTTCTGAAAAAAAATTACCACTAGTACAGCCAGAAGAGTTTATAGATTACCTGTTACAGGCTTAAAATATTGCCCTAAGAGTTTTAATCATACATCAGTTACCTTTAACAAAAAGTGGTAAGTTGAAGCAATAAATTATTTTCAAAATATAAACATTTCGCTAAAGACAGTCAAAAGGAAAAATTATCTAAAAGCAATATTTAATTCAGTTCACATAAAACTATATTGCATGAGAAGATATATGCAGCTCACATCACTTGAAAGATATGCTCATCAGAATAATTAATACTAATGAAGGTAAATGGTATTGTTCCCTTTCAAACATGTAAGAGACTATAGTTCTGGGCTTTTATTATATAAATTTAAACCACTTTTAAGGGTAATCACTCACAGCCTCAGTTGACTCTCACAATCATTGCTTATAACAAATGACCTCTCCTAAGCCTGTTTTGAGATGGTTAAATAAACTGCCTTCCCCAAGCTATCAGATATTTGCATGCGCAGTAAATACGAATAACAATGTACAAAAACATAGGAACTGTCTGTGAGCTGCAGATATCAAGACCGTTTAAAAATAAAAGAAATGCTAACAGCAACTTTTAAGTGGATTCTACAAAGTTTAAAGTACACATTCACATAATCAAAGAGATTTTAACAGATCAGTACAATTTCTTGGCATGTTATGCAAATTAATTTTGTTACAAAATCAGTAGGACGCCCAAAAAGGTGGTATATTTACCAACCATTTTATTCAGACCCTTTAAAGAGAAAACAATTTCTAAGAGTCGGTAGCTGTTACAATTTGACACCAGACACCACCATGAAGTTGTTAAGTTTTGTTCTGAAAGGATGTTACTCTCAAAAAAATGTTTCTTCTTTGTGTACATTTCACCTGTCTTCATCTGCATTTCAAAAGCCAGGATTAATTATACTTCCAACTTACACCTGTAATTTTTCACAAGTTAATGGCCACAACCACTACATGCAAACACTCAAGCTACACATTGTAGATGGTAATAGCAGAGTTCTCATGAAGATATCTTAATGTCAGGAAAAATGTGCATACAATAATATTATTTCTTGACCTGTTAGAATCCTAACATGTACATGTATAATAAGGTCAAAATAATTGCATTTTCCCAGGTTATTTCCTTTTTTTAAGGGTTAGATTGGGTTAGATGCACTGCATACATTTATGTTATACACATTCAAACACACATGAATTTTTATTCCCTTGGAAGTTAACAATTCTATAGATATTTCCTTATAGACTATTTAACAGTAACACGACACAAGGCTTTTTGTTCTTTACACTGCTTGTGGGCTTTCTTTAATAATACAAAGTTCTTATAAACACAGGCTTGGGAATAATTTAGAAAAGACAAGTTGTGTTACAGTAATTAAAATTTATGGCCAAAGCCATTTCACAATAATAGTCAAAACACTTCTCAAAAAAGGTTCTTTTTCTAAATTCTTTTTCTGCAGGAAAATTTGACAGTTTTTTGCTGTATGACAATGCAGGGAAAAAATATTTTTCATGTTTTAAACTTTGGTTTGAAATGTTTTCCATTTTAAAGGAAGATATGAAAGGCTCATTAAAATTTCCATAAAAACTGTCCACATATAGCTTACATAAATTATATTCTTATTGGTAAACAGATCAGCCTGAAGAAAATTATTTTTATTTCAAACGCCGAAGAAACCATTTTGAAATAATTTGGCATGTGTACCAAAGGACAAAGTTGCCTTTACTTAACCATACTATGATATCTTTTTTTTCTTGAAAACAAGTTTTGGCTTACCCACTACCAAAAAACATCTGCTTTAACACTTTTGATTCATGGGCTCAAAACATTACTAGATTTGCATTTGACAAACCTGTAGCATTCTCAAATTGCTTGTTTAGGGCCCCAACGTTTTTCATTAGAATCCAAATATGTAAGGTTACAACTTGAAAATTATATAGCATGGTTTTAGTATCACGGTCATTATAAAGAATAAGAAAAAATGAAGTGTCATGTTTACCTGAATATATTGCTGGGCGCTCTGTAGTAATGCTAAAGTGGTGGCTTTCTGATGTTCAGGTGGCGACGGAACTAAATCTTTTAGTAATTCTAGGCAATCTCTTAGATGAGCTCGTCTGACAAAGGAAATAGAAAGAAACAGAAACGAATTATATTAACCATAATATTTTATCATTGAGGCTAATGAAACCTGCTATTGGGTTTAAAAACAATGCCTTGGAACTCGATCCACCCACGAAGGCTTGCATTCAGACAGATTTAAATTTTTTTCTTCTAGTGTGGGATGGCGTGATTTTGGGCAAAGATAGGGTAGCGAGCTTCTCCAGTTTATAATTATACAAAAAGCCTAATCCTAACGTATAAACCGTAAACACAATTTTCCTTTCAAATTGAAGCTTAGAAACAGACTATGGTCTCTAAATTGATTGTCTTATCTAGCTGACGATATAGCCGGAAAATTCCCTTGACTGGTACCGGGCAAAATAATTGCACTGCACCAAAATAACATCCACGGAACATTACTAACCACGCACGATAAATTTTGGCGCCCAAATCCGTGCAAACCATCTGGAGCTGACTCAAAACATACATTACACTAATAGAGTTCGCTTTTACAAAATTAAAATTTATTCCTTCCTTAGCAACTCGACATATGCAAGATGAGAATTTTCGTTTGGAAAAAATTAAGAAACCAATTCGTTTAACGCGTGCATACGTATTCAATTTGGTATGTATTTCGCACGTGCATTCTCTGTTGTTTTGATGGGCCACGTGGCAAAGCAGCGAAACATTTGTTGAGAGGAAACCCCTACCGAAACACACATTAACAAAAACTATAACATATTTTCCCTTTGGAAGACTATTCCTTCCGAATCAAACTGCACGCTGACTAAAACTTGTTCTAGGTGATGTGGCTGGTCTTGTATACTTACCGGTTTTTCTCCAACTGGTTATGGGTCGTACGGCTGGTAGCGTTGACAGTAGGTAGCATAGAAAGTAAAGAGGTGTGGAAACAAAAAGATTATCATTAGTAAACGAACCGTCTAAAAAAAGACTAGGAAGGTACTCTCCTAGCGGATATTATTCTGAAAAACCCGAAATAAACGTCTTTGTTACCTGCATAGAGGATGACAGATACATTTCTAGCTCTCGAGGGCAAGCCGTGTTTATAAAACATACATGAAGCGTCAAGGCACGGAAAGCAAAGCTGCGAGTGGTATTCCTCACGAAACTCCAGACCCACACTTTACGGACATTGCAGAGGGTTAACAGGTACAACAAACTGTCAATATGGAGTTTTTAGACCGAAACGAACAACCCACGCTGTCTCGGGGAATACCCGGGGAGCGAAAACTGCTCGCCGAAGCGCTTTCGCAAAGGGCAAGAAGATGCCTATTTCACAAAATCAATTTCAGCCCCGCGTAGGCCGAGAACTGACAACACTTGTTAATTTCATGTTCTTTTACGCACCGAAACAAGTCTTGAAAGGTATTCATGGTGCTTCCGAAGGTTGAAAAGGCCGTTAAAGTACTTCACGTCTGCTGTGTACATAAAGTACACTGAACAAAACACTGGGCGCCATAATTCGAGCGCAAAATTTTCAACGCAACGCATGCAACGTGGCAGAAAGCGCGGGACGAGTATTTTTACTCCGAGGAGTTCAGAAAAAATGTCGTAAGTCTTACCTGTAGCTCGGAGAACGTTTCGTTGGCTTTCTATCCCGTTTGACAGACGCCTGGCTTCGCTTCTTTGCTGTAGTTTGGGGCGGAAAGAGGATATTAGCGGGGCGTGAGAGCGACATGTGCCACGAAATTTTCGCAGAGAAACGAGCGAAACATACCTTCATCCCTTTGTTCGATGATTTTAGCAGCTTCCAGAAGCTGCTCGATATTCATGGCCTTTCTTTAAGTGAATATTTCGCGAGCCAGAAACGAAATTCACGAGAAAAATTTTTCCCTGCATGTGCTGTACGCGGATTGTAAATATTATCAAAACGAAAACAAGATATATGTCACGCGCCCAAACGTCATGGAAATCACACGCCAATTTCAACGATCTGATTGGTTGAAAGACAAAAGAAAAAATCACGAGGGACTAGAAGGTTAGAAGTGAGCCAATCAAAAGCGGCGAAATTTAACGTGTAAATTCACATGGTTGCTTTGGTGTTCCACGTGGGAAGAGCTTTAGCAACTGGAAAACGAACACAAAAATTGACAGCTTTCACGAAGACATGCAGAAATTTTGGTGTACATAACAAAAAGCTTTACTGATCGAGCAATTGAGTTTTCGTAGCGTGCATAATGTTTCAACGAGGCAAAAGCATGGCATTTTGCTCTCACCATTTTTTTGGGGGGATGCAGGAATATAATAGATGTGTCAAAGCGATGAAAGGTTATTATGCGAGAGAAATGAAACGGACGGGCGGGCGGGGTACCGAACAATTGGCCAATTGACTGTCTATCCCGGGCTAGTTGAGGCACGTAGAAACTTGTCCAAATATATCGCCCACTCTTTTCAAATACGCAAGTACATTTACCACTGATTTACGTAAAATAAGGGACAAATAATATGCACGATCGATCTTTCCGTGCCAATCGCGTTTGATAATACTGGCGAGTTTTAATTGCAAAAACACTCCCTTGGGACTAGTTAATACATAACAAAAAAGAAAACTGTACATGTATAAGCCCGCGTTTTATAACGTTTTTCAGTTTAGAAAACCGTTATAAACGAATTTCTTGACAGGATTATGATCCGATCTTTTTTTGTATCAATATTTGAACTGTTAAGACCTGGATCGAATTTGTGAAAACGTTGAAATATGCCTCCTTATCTGAACACTGAAATTCGTGTTTATTTTCGGCGGCTTTGCCCAGTTATATTTTGTGTTCGGCTTGCGTAAAGGTGACAATCCTTGAAATAATGCACCCGCGTAAATGGAGTAAACGTTGTTATTTTCAATACAATATATTCCCCAGATGTGAGGTCTGCCGTGTTTATATTTCTTCATTTTAGATTGTACATCGGAAATGTAATGGACATTATCATGATCGTTTTGATAAGAAGCTAAAAGACAAAGATCAGGAAACAAAAAAATAAAATCTCAGGAAGTATTATAGAAAACAACGCTGAGACTAAAGAATTAAACATCCACTGGGTTGAGGTAAAGATGAAGATGAAAACGTTAGATGTGCAGTCATGCAAACCGTGATAGGAAAACGACGATAAGCGGTGGCAACTTTAGTATTAAAGCCCTAATGCAAAACGTACTTGAAACGTGCAATTTTTTAACCCAAGAGACCGTGTCAGTTTCTGTGTTGCTATATGTTGTCATCACTGGCCCTTGAGAAGTGACGACCCAGCAATATTAATTGTCAACTCGATAACAAAAGGTTTACCTTGGTTTGTGTGATTTCATCGATCTTTGATCGGTTGATAATGTCAGGTAAAAATGTAAAACATCGTACATTTTTCGCATTTTGTGTTTTTTTTTAGATAGTGAAATGTTGTTCATGTTGTATTTTTATTTTTGCGACAGATCGGCAGTGTCCCTACCAGCGGGACATTTGCACTTCAAGGGGCTATTATTTTTTTCTATTTTTGTCATTTAAATTGCTGTCATTTCTCATTATTGGCTTGTTGTGTTCAGGCTTGTCCTTGGCTTGTCTAGATGATTTCAAAAGAACTTATCGAAGCAAGAAATTGTCAACATTTCACGCAATCGCGATTTTTCCTTATCAAGAATCAGTAACATATGGTGTGTATTGCAAAACTCGATTAGAAAATTATGTTACGTATTTTACCTTGACTTTAATTTGGCATTTGAAAGCTTCAATCCGATATTTATTTTAGCCGATGTCACGTGATCGCTGACTCGAGCGATCAGCGAACGATTCTCGTGATTTCCAAATAAACTCATGAGTCAGCAGCCGGTCTGGCACAGTGTTCTTCTCTAAAAAAATTAAATCTTCCTCTCCTTTTTTTGGGAAGATTACTGTTTTCTTTTCAGTACTATCCAACATCTATCTAACTAGCTTGTGCGATCATACGGATAGTTGGCAGTCATTATGCAAAACTCGTTTAATTATTTAAATGAAAGGTCAATGCCAGCTAGCTGAAGGCACGAAAAGGCCAAAGTGATCTTGTTTCATTTTGTACAAATCATTTTTCAAGCTTAATTTTTATTGTTTTACCCCCACTCAGTAGAAATGAAAGTATATAAAATACAGTACAAATTGACCAGCTATACTGAGCTCCTCGGCACCCGTATATCACAAGGTCAATGTGTTGAAGCGGTTCTGACTGAATACAGGCCTACCGGAATTGTCGTCTTGAATTGAGCATTCTTTGCAACTGTAAAGTGTTCATGATAATTGCAAGAATATTTCACTCGTCAAGACGTTTTCATCTGCAATTCGCATACATGATCATTTCGGTCCAATATGTTCAGCATTTATTTGTTATTGCTGTCAAATCGGTAATGTTGGTATATGATCTCCTGGCTGCAGATAAATGTTGTGTTAAAACAAGGAAAATCATCATTGACGACTGATGTATCAGCAGCTTTTTAAACTATAATTCTAAAAAAAAACATACGAAATATGGGCATTCGTGATGAAGAGTCATTTCGGTCATGAATAACGCTAGTTTTACTGGAAATAAATATCAGAATACAATGAGAATAGCAGTTCAAAGCTACTCATGCAAAACAAGCCGGCTAATTAAGAAAAAAAAATATGGCGAAAAGTCAGTGAGGCGTACAGTCAGTCTGTGGACGAAATTTGGACTGAAATCAGATTTTTTATATCGAGCAGTGCTTATGTGCGCTGTTTGAAATTGTGATGCAGTTGACGCGACTTGTATTGTCGCAGTGCATGAAACCTGTCAGTTCTAGGCCCGGAACTCACGGTTATATCACCAATGCCTTTTTAAGGACTTTTTAAAAAGAGGGTATACTGAATATACGTCCCTGACGTAACTTTCCGACTGTAGCGAGTTCGAGAGTAGTAATATTTCATCCGGTCGACAGATCTCGCGAAGTTTTGTCTTTTGCCTTCCGTTTCAGTTTGATAGGGCATGACGCCGCAAAAACGCTAATTTAGCAGATTTTATTTCGAAAGTGCCACGACATGACGGGAAATTTCCCTTTCTCAGCTTGGATGGACACACAAGTGATAACTAGCTGAAAAACTCTTGGAGAATGGAAATAATTAAGCAACCCACGTCACCTATCTTAGTACGGTTTTTAAACTGATCATCGTGAACCAATATTCAGCCTGCACACAATATGGGGGTGTTGGCGCTCGCGCCCCAAAAACTGCTTGTGCAGGCAAACTACTGTGAAGCCTTAATTCATATAATATAATGTATGACAGAATTTTATTTGCGGCATAGTTTGCGTATAGTTGTCGCATTAGTTCGTAAATTGCCTATTGTTTTTCTTAAAAGCTTTTTTTGTAAAAAAAAAATTGAAGCAGTAGGCACTTTACACACACTAATGCGACAAGGCCCAATCCACCCTTAATTGTTTCGTGATCATAGCCTCCTGATTGTTTGCACGATTTCTTTTTTCAATGCAAAGCTCTAAAAACATGCATTGTCAAATTCAGCCTCAGTCACGGTTTTTTGGGAATTGAAAGCGCGATACATTGGCCAGTCTTTTGAAGACTGACCAAGTACATATTTTCTTCAAAAAGACTTTCAAACACTGTAATTTTTCATTTACTTGACACCAGTTGGTGAGTTTCGTAGCGCGAACAGCGATCCAGTGTAGTGAAAGGCTCGCGAAAAAAGGCCAAAAGGATTAGAGATCGATCCGGCTTAAAGAAGCTATAAGCTGAACTCAGGAGATCCGGATCATATCACTTATCCGCAAACATTCAATTTATATGAAACAGTTCGAGGTCAAAGAGGGAAAATTTCGGAGTTGCTGTTACATTTGAGATTACATGTTTTTATTAAGCCGGAATAATTGATGAAGTACCGTAATGGCGTTCAACTTGACCTGTTTTCAGAATACCCCCATACATGAGTTGATGTGCAGGAGGTTGATGTGGGGGATATTAAACTGACGCAATATACATATAAAGGCTCTTAGTCTGTTTACGGTTCACACAGTATGGTTTTACTTGCGTTGTAAGACTCTTGCAAGGGTATTAAATCCGCACACCAGAATATGAAAATAGACTTATATGTTTTCCATAAAATTATTTCATGGCCATATGACAACCCAAAATCAAACGCCAGCATTGTGTAATTTTAACTTTTTTGAATATTTTTGCAGATGACACCTGCAACATAAACATGCATGGCAACTGAAGATATTTTACTGAAATCGCACGTGCAGAACCCGGCTGTCATGAATAGAAAGCCTCATATGACAGTCAGCAGAAAATAAAAAACAATTAAAGGGCGGCTTTTAGTCTGTTCAGTTTAATAGATTTTCCCATTTTCATCTTACTTCCTTCCTTCCACATTTAGCCTTCTACAAAGGCCCAGAGGAGAGAGGAGGGGGGGGGGGGGGGGGGGGGGGGGGGGGAGGGGCGCTCTGGTAGGGAGGTGCGGTCGGACCGCTCAAATCCTCATGAGTTACAATGCAACTTTCTGACTTTATCAGAATTCCGATTTTTGAAATCCCATCTAAGACATACATTTACAAATTGTCCCATTGACTGCGCCAACAGCTTGTCGCGACTGTCCCAGCTGGCTTCAGTACAATTTTCCCCGCTTTTTGCCTCAGCCCTCGTGCTTTAATTTAGTTTTGCTACATTTCAGTTGAATAGAACCGTTTATAAAACAAATTGTGCTGGCTTTCTATCGGTACCAGTGATGGTGAATATATTTTGGTTCTAGCTCTAATTGAATATGCGTGGGTGCGAAATACCGACTGATTTAAGTGGACGGTAATGGACAGGTGAACTTCTTTGACATATTTTTTTGGCATAAATTCAAGAAATTCAACTGAGTTGCAAGATAATGTATATTTGACAATCAAGTCTTTTCTGCTTGGAATTGGACCAAGTAGTTATTTCCTTATCTTTGATTTCAAGTCCTTTTTTATCCATTATTTCGATCTTCAGACGGGTAATGATACTGAACTGATAGCAAACTCTTATCAATATCTAAAAACTCGGGCAAAACATTCTTCATATCGTTTTGTGGATGTCATGAGAAACAATCTTCTATTTCCTAGCAATAAAATTTGTTACAGAAATCAGAATAGTCGTGGATCTAAGCTTACTGTTCGATTTTTGACCTGCATTCAGGCAACTGTTAGACCTGTTAATCAGTAGTAGTTTTGAAAACGTGACCTACGATTCAGAAGTGATGATACATTCTGCATAAATTAAGTTGCCATAACCTTGACCTCCACGTGGGAAGTTTTATACAGTGTACAATCTCTCTGGAAACTAACGCAAAATGACTGACAAATTAATGTTTGTTTTGTCCCTTTCCGTGGCGCTACGCCTCACCTTGGCTACGTTCAGCCTCACCGCTGCACAGCACGTTATGATGTTCGCATCGCCAAGAGTTCAGTTTATATGAAACAAATTTGGGCGCTTACAATTTGTTAGAACTGTGTATTGGCCGGTCTGACAAATGATATTTCTCCAAAATACAAATAAAGCACAAGAAAAAAAAAAACCCATTGACTATACGGTTTTATGATGCCATTTTTTTATTCACTACTAAGAGGGCAAAAATCAGGAAATTCATGACAAATTCCAAATATTTTTTTGGAAAATACTGGAAAAAAGAAACACGATAAAAAAAGTACTGCTGAAGAGCTTTCAGTGGAATGGCACTTTGTAGGATTTTATCCAAAGACAACTTAATGTTTGACCCCTGAGAGTGCATGAAGGAAGGTAACACGTTTTTGAAACCGGAAAAGCGCAATTGTGGTTGTAAATATGTTGAATTTAACACGCTTTTCCTCTAAAATGACGATTTCCGCTTCTCATGGTCAATGTCGTCTTGTAGATCCGGCGCGGAGTTTCCTAAATTCCTAATGTTCTTCAGTGTAATTTCTTTAGTTTCAGTTAAATTATGGATTGTAAGCAGTCCATCAAAGTACTGTATGAAGCTTGTGCCTCCGTCTTTTACAGAAAACCTCGGAGCTTCAGGGACGAGAGTATCCAGTGTCATGATAACACGGGATTGCCTCCTCAGAAAAAGAAGGGGTTTTTTGTTGGACTATCCACGGTGTTTAAAAAGAGAATGTGATTTTTCAGGAGAGGCTCCCGAATTTCTGTATTTTCAAATTACAATGCAATGTTCTCAATTACAGTACCGGACAAAAATAACCTAACAGGGATGAACTCAGCCGCATTTGCACTTGAGTTAGCCGCAAACCTGTCAAATCTGGAGATCCACAAAATGAATTCTCATGAGATTGTACCCAGAATTCATGTTGTGGACCTAGAGTTTTTTTCGCGTGCAAATACATTCTTCTCTGAGTTCTCTGTTAGGTTACTTCTGTGCGGTACTGTAGTACGGCTGAGCATTCTTTTTGAAAGAGTGAACTACTCAACTTTGTCCGGCCCGTGCTTCTTAAATCCAACACAGAGTGAATTAATAAAGTGATATTAAAATCAGCTTATCAGTGAAAACTCTAAATTACAGTGAAGGGGAAGATAAAGTCCTTATGTCCTCAGACATTTCTCAGACAATCTCACATGATCCAATCAATATAACCAAGTCACTTTTTGTGTTCTCCTGCCTGCACGTGATTGTACTTAGCAATACCTGATAGCCGTGCGTTGAAGCACGACTCGTGATCTGTGAAAGTGGAGATGTCGGCTTTTCTCTGAATGTTTTGAAAAGGAAGAATTGCAGATAGTGGCCCAAGAGCTAGATTCTGTCCGAAATCATCCCGCTTAACTATTCTTATTGTATCTGATTCATTGTGTACCTTGTCACCATTTTTTATTGTCAAACTTTAAAGAGCCAAAGACATCCCAGTCTTTGAGTATCAGTGGAGACCCAAATATAATGCCGGTCCAAATGATTGTTTAAAATTATTTTACTAGTGCTCCAAAGGCCCGGACACACGGTGCAACTTTTCTTGTGACTTTGCGCGTAGCAGTTGCAGAAGTATCAAGTTCTACTTTTGCGATGTTGCCCGCAACAAATTACATCGATCGTGTGACACCCCAAAAAAATCTTGTTGCGCGCAACAGTTGCAGAAGTAGAATCGAATTCTACTTTTGCGACGTTGCGCGCAACAAATTACATCGTGTGACTGTGACGATCCGCGCCACCACGCTGGGTCCCCTTGGTGCCCACCGAAAGCAAAAAAAAATAATACCACGACCGACAGCATACACAATCCTTCCCCCAAACACACAATACGAAAGTAACGTGAAAAAAAAAAACCTTTTAAGTTTAATAACCAGACTTAAATTACTATAATTACAAATCACTATTTTAACTTTAATCCTACTTTTAAAGTCCAACTAAATTAACGAATTCTAATAAAGTGAAATAATAAAGTTCCTTAAATGTAAACGGTAATAAATAATTAAATAGTTCGTGAATAATAAAGTTCCTTAAGTATAAACGGTAATAAATACTTTGTAAAATGTTCCTTAAACCTTGCTCTTTCAACCCTTCTAACTTGCCGACCAAATGTCCTTGTCTGTCTTTACTTATCTTCAACTTGTTATCTCCAACTTGCTTACTCTACGACTCGACCACTTGCAACTCGCTCCACGTTAGCTTTACGTCCTCTCCACGTTAAATTTACGTCCGCTCTACGTTAGCCCTTCGTCCTCTCCACGTTAACTTTACGCCCTCTCCACGTTAACTCCCTCTGGAAAAATGAGTTTTTTCCTTGGAACAGTAAAGGAAGCCCCTGCCAATGATTCTTGGCGGTGAATCGCGTGTTTTCTCTTCTCTCAACTTCTATCTTTAGTCCGACTTGATAAAACTTTCTGCTCTTTCGACTCTCTTTTTCCGAACAAATCAAAAATTGTTTACACGTTACTTATATACTAAAAGCCTACACAAATTACAATGACAATACTCCATACAGTCGTTTTACTAATACTGAATACAGACTAATTTAAAACAAAGGTAATTGTAAAGCAAATATTTTATAGCGTAAGTTACGTAACGAAGATTATCTTAAAACAATGAGGTTTAATAACATAGGTATAAACTTGCTAATTGCGACGAAAACAGCGAACAAACATAATAAATAGTGGTAAACTTGCTAATTACAACGAAAACAGCGAATAATATACCATGCGCGATTTAGGGGTAACACTTATTCTTTTGTTAAAACAATAGAATATTAGAGCACAAAAGAACGACAATACAATAGAATACAATACCATAGAATATATTAGAATACATAATTTTACCTAATACAATGAATGTGTACAATGTACAATAGAGCTAACACCCTAAATCGGGCATCATATGGCGAATAAACATAATATATACATGGGAAAAGGAAAAAAAGACTTAATGTAGCTGATTGTATACGTGACAGTGACGTCATCCCCAAAAAACACTTGTTGCGCGCAACAGTTGCAGAAGTAGAATCGAGTTCTATTTTTGCGACGTTGCGCGCAACAAATTACATCGTGTGACGTCATCCCCCTAAAAACTTGTTGCGCGCAACAGTTGCAGAAGTAGAATTGAGTTCTACTTTTGCGACAACAAATTACATCGTGTGACGTCATCCCCAAAAAATCTTGTTGCGCGCAACAGTTGTAGAAGTAGAATCGAGTTCTACTTTTGCGACGTTGTGCGCAACAAATTACATCGTGTGAAACCCCCAAAAAATCTTGTTGCGCGCAACGTTGCAAGGAGAGTTGTACCGTGTGTACGGGCCTTGTTGCTTGGGCTGCAGATGGCCAGGATAGAAATGAATTGCGTCTAGAAAAAAGTTGGGCCAATTTTTTCAAGTTTACGGCGCGGCTTGTGTCTTGGAAATCTCGCTAAAACTCTGATTATAATTTATTCTCTCTTTCGCTATAATTCATTTGATATTTTTCTCTTAGTGTTCTCAGAGATGAGCATTTCGTGCACGACAGAGGTATTTAGTCAAGAAAAGCGTTCCTGCATGCAGACGTCTTCTATTCTCCAGCTTTGATTAACGCAGAGGAGGGGTCTGCTCCCTTCTCAGGCTTTCTAGCGCTCACGTGACCCATGATGATCTTGTGGTAAAAACACAAAGGGAAAGAAAAAAAATCAAATGCCAATTAAATCACTTGTTTTGCACTCAGGAGCTAAGAGATAAAAAAATTCCTGGTTTTCCAGGAGCGAATGTAAAGTCTAAAAAAGACGGCCGGAGCTTAACCCAGGTTTTGTAGCATGAAGCAACTGGGATTATTACTATTTCCCCAGGATGGAATGCTAGTCCATACCAGGGTTGCCCCCAGCATTATGTCGCGGGTTCTTGCACCATTTCACACCTGGGAAGAGAGAGACAATGTGGAATAAAGTTTCTTGTTGAAGTTAACAACACGTGGGTAAATAAAGATTATGTATGTATGTATGTATGTATGTATGTATGTATGACAGCTGAGATCAGGGTTTGAACCACCGACGTTGGAGCCTGACACCAACGCGCTAAATACTACACCACCACGCCCAGCTCTGCAAGTGAGCGAATATAAGAATGTGAAATCGACAGTCCTTGAAATCCAGAAGTCCGATCCTAATTTTTATTTATTAGCGCCTGCAAACTTTTCTGCCAGCTGATGGCCTGACGCTCAAAATGGCGGATACAGTTCCATCTCCAGGCTATCCGAAGTTTTCTCTTACCGAGTCGCGATTTGATCAGGTAGGCAATCGTAGAGCAGATCCTAGGTTAATGTGTTTTAAAAGGAATGTTTGAATTACAAATTGGTTCGATCTGTTGTTAGCAAAAGCTATACATTTCTTGGATTTCCATCCTAATGGGAGTAATTATTTGTATATGCACAAGTCAATGAAAACCTTCACCCTCCTCTTTCACTGAAAGCTGCCGAGATCGAGCAGCACTTTCCTTTGTCATTGATCAAATAAAGTATTTCTCAAAGTTGCTCAAGAAACATACTCAGAAGTTTATCTTGACTGACATAATATTTTTTTATCTTCCTCTTGCTCACTCAGTCAACTTACTGGGGAAGGTATAAACGTTGTCTGGATGTAACAGACCCTAGAAACTTGTTTGTTGGTGAGGTAGGTGCATCTCCTTGTCTCTTTCAAGTTGAAACTTCATGTGCAATGTACAGTAAATCATCTGTTAAGCCCCCCCTCCCCCCCCCCCCCCCCCCCCACCCCCCCCCCCCCCCCCCCCCCCCCCCCCTCTCCTCCCGCCCTCTTTTGGAGCAAAACAATAAATGGCAGATGGTATTATAGGCACATCTTTATCGTACCAATCCAGGCACAAATTCAAATACAGCACTCGCGAGCTTTGGGGGAAATGTTACCGGTACTGGTTCTGGTACTAAAAAAAATCGTAATTACAGAAATCATAAATGTGTAACACTTCATTGATCAATCAAAACTTATGGTTTGTGGATGTTTATTTACATGCAGGAAGCTCAGGTGACATAGTGTTCCACTACATTGTAATATAAATAAGTAACCTCTCTCTATTAAGCCCCTCCCCCCCTCTCTCTCTCTCTCTCCTGGGAGCTGGATACTTATTAGCTGATTTATGGTATGCACTGAAATACGATGAGTCTGACCCAGGGGGAAGCAGGGAAGGGGAGGTGCGAAGGATTCCACCTCCACTTCTCAGATTTATTAACTAGTTGACATTTTTTATTTGTAGAAAAAGCTCCAGGACTCCATCGATTTGTTAAAGCAGTTTGAAAATGGAACCTTGCCACCAAGAACTACAGATCATAAGGTGAGGGTATCAGTTTTATCATACAACTCTCACAGGCTGTGATTGCATTACTGTCAAAATAAAATGTACATAATGTAGATATTCATGTTGAATTTTACTGGTGATCAATACTTTTCTATGAGCAGCATTAGATAACATCAACCTACACCACCTACTTCGCTCATTTGTCCTGACATGGATCTTAAGTCAACTAAAATTGTCACCTCATGTAGTGTCTACCACTGCACAGCAGGCTTCAATCTAGTTTAAGTATTTTATTTAACCTTATGACCTGCTATATTGTATGCTTTTCCCGAGAACGGACCTCTTTGTTCCATTTTTTTTTGCATTATATATTTATTGATAAGGTGTCTGAGGTGATGTAGGAATATATTATCTAATGCTAACATTTTGGGTCAACCCAGGCTTTAACCCAGCAAACTTATTTTGTATTTAGCAGTGACAAGTAAGGCATACCAACAAACTAAATACTCTAATAATAATAATGATAATAATAATAATAATAATAATAATAATAATAATAATAATAATAATAGTAATAACTCTACTTTCTTTAAAACTTAATTCAAAACCAGGTGTCGTTAACGGGAGAGGGGACGGAGGGGGAGCAGGAAAATGCTGAAATTTTACTTTAAATTACCTTATGGCTAATAATCTGTTATTATTACCTTATTTTTTATTTTTTAGCTTTGGGAGGCAAGAAAAGTTAAGGAGGTAAGCTACGAGTATTTTTAGTTCAAAGGCACTCTCATCCTATGTTGTTAAGTTACTAGGCAACAACAATAACAGAGCCCTCTTTGTCAATTTTCTCCAAGCATTAAGCAGGAGACATTTGCTGAACTCATGTAGTTGTTCTCAATTCTTAGGCCATTATACATCCAGACACAGGCAAAAAAGTGCTGATGCCCTTCAGAATGTCAGGTTTGTTTCAGTTTATAAATTCTTTATTGCCACCATTTTTTAAGTCTCATAGCTATAGCTAGTTCATATGTTTCTGACCTCTTTTTTTTTTGCAGGGTTTGTTCCTTTTGGGACAGTAACGGTAAACCATTGGCATTCTTTTTCTTTAAATAGTGTGACTTTGCCACTGACAGTCCTTATGAACTAATCATTGAAACACATGAACTGCAGACAAAGAGTAAATCAGAGTGAATGTAATTAAATATTCAAGTCATAATCCAAATGACTCAATTTATACTGGAGACATTATTATCGACAACAACAATCTTTATTCCATTTAATAATATTATTTTAACATCAGACAATTTATCTGATCTGTCTTCATTTTCTGTCTAGCACATCTTCAAGACATGCAGGCAGATGAATCTGCCTCAAACAGATAATTCATCTCAGACTCAGATGGATAATTTGTCTCTAGTATAAATTGGACAAATTCATGTTAGATTGTCAGTGAAGCAACTTCTATACCGGTACATAGCTTTGAGTTTGTGGTTGTCCTAAGTACTGCCATTGCCCTTAAAGCTTAAATTGCTTCAAACTGTTATTAATAAGCAGTCTATAACTTGCTCTTTTCTAAGTGAAATGAAGTGAATTTTCTGCTCAAATTTTCTTTAGGTTGTAGGAATGCTGTTACCAGCACCATCTTTCAGGACTGTTATATTCTGGCAGGTATGTCAAATTTTAGCGTCTGTAGCATTGTAGGCCAGAGGGGATGATTATCTGTGAAAAAATGGAGCAAGAAGTCTACTGGGGCAGAAATTGTGAGTAAAGGTTAAGAAATGGATAAGTTCATACCCCTATATCTCCTCAGTAACAACTATGGTCGACTTCTTTCAAGTTTGAATTTAATGGCATCATGTATATGCATGCCTTCAGTTCTATTGAATCAGTCCCGCATCTTTATTAGTTGTTCTAAAAAGTCACTTTACTGTTTATACATTGCAGTGGATGAATCAGAGTCACAATGCAGCTGTGAACTATTCTAACAGAAATGCAAGCAAGGTGAGCAACATTTTCCTCAGTGGGCGATGGATTCATTGACCAAGCAGTTGTTTTAGAGCTGTTAGCCAAAATATTACAATTTTATTTATATAATGTTTTATATTTTTTACATTTGCTGGGCCTCACTGAAAAACACTTTAAGTTGGTGACTTGGGCATTATTATTGTCATCATTACGCCTTATATAAGCTTATGTCTCATATGTTAATTCCTCCGAGGGTAGCGAGGTTTATAAATTTGTTGCGCTGATTCGTGTGGAATCACGCATGGATCGCTGTACGGCGATGAAATCTCGGTTTGCCTTTATATATATCACATTGGTGTCATGCAGTTACCTAGCAACAGAGGAATCATGACCGCTGACAATGGCGCATGTTACTACTTCATGTAAGCCTATGGGAGCATGGTAAACAAAGATGGCGGACGGTAAACGGTAAGCGAACCCTCGAAAGTACCTTCTACCAACGTTATTGGTTTCAAAGAAAACAAAGTGGAATGGCGAAAAGCCTCATACGCAAATCGAGGCACCACCAAAGTTTTGACCGTGCGGTGCACCCTCCCCCAAGCTTCGCCAGGTTTTGCAAGACCACATATTTCTAGTTTTAGGTTTATTTTTTTAATAATTTGAGTAAACTTTAGACTAAGCTTAAGCTTAAGTTAATGGGTCATGAAAATACCAAAATAATTTTTTGTGTCTATATTTAAACTTATTAGTAAATGCTTGTTGATATTATCATTTTTATTATTACTATATTTATTACAATAATAAAATGATTGAGATATTGTCTAGACTTGTGTAGGATGTGGCAGCTGATCTGGCTGATGTGGGGCAGAATATTTACTGAAGAAAGTAATTTGCTTACTTGTCTTTTTAGCCAACGCCAACAAGCCGGTTTTTAATGAGTTACTTTGGAGCTGTGTCTAGTGCTCTGACAATTGCTGTAAGTTTATTCATTTCATCTTAGGGACAAACCATTTAATTTTTGTGTGGGGGGGGGGGGGGGGGGGGAGTTGGGGAATTACCAAAAAAAAATCCTGCAGAAGAAAATTAAGAGAAAAAAATCGTGCACAAGAAAGCACGTGAAAAAAATTCTTGCAAACAAATAGTGATGGATAGTGATGCTGAAAAACAAAATCATACTCAGAAGAAATTGCCCAAACCCCCCCCCCCCCCCCCCCCCCACAAAAATTAAACGGGCCGTCCCTTACAACTGTTTAGTCCCAAGCCTGCATTCCCCCTTATCGATCAGCATGTATTTTTAGATAGCATTCGTGCCACATGTTCCGCTGACAACGACATCCAAAGTTTAATGATTTTCCTTCTTACATGCAAGTCACCCGGTCCCTGCGAGCCAAACCGCTCCATAAACACTAGTTAGTGTAGTAGCAACAATGGAAAATGGTTAATTTTCTAACCTTCAGATCTTCTTTCTTCACAGCTTGGTCTTACTACAATAGTTAAAAGAGCGAGGATTTCTAATCCATCTGTGAAAGCTCTTCTTCAACGATTAGTGGCCTACCCCGCTACTGGTACGTTATAGTGGAAAGCGCGGGAAAAACGTAGCCTGTACCAAGCGCGGGAAAACGTCCGTGAGGTGCCAAGCGCGGGAAAAAGGTGTAGTCAGCACCAAGCGCGGGAAAACGTGTTGTTAGCGCCAAGCGCGTGAGAAAGTGCTGTCAGCGCCAAGCGCGGGAAAACGTATAACCAGCTGCAGCTCGTGCTAACTTGAAACCAATTTCCCCAACTCTCGCCTTGAGGAAACCTATAAGGGACGGACCATTTTATTTTTGAGGAGGGGTTGGGCAATTACCAAAAAAAAAATTCTTGCACGGCAAAAGTAGAAAAAAATCATGCACAGCAAGCCAAGGGAAAAAAAAAGTATCGAAAAATCCCGAAAAAAATTCTTGTACGACATCAAGACGAAAAAAAATGCTCAGAAAAAATGCCCAACCCCCCCCCACAAAAATAAAATGGTCCATCCCGAAATTCCGCCATTTCGAACTCTCGAGATCCCCAAGTTGCCGTTGTGCTCTGGTGATGGTTTGAGCCCTCTTTAGTAGATTAATACCCAAATAAAGATCTGATGTGCTTTCTTTTTCTTCATCTTGTTTTGTTGTATCTCGTTTTCTAGCTACTGCAAACATCTGTAACGTGGTCCTTATGAGAAATCATGAGTTGTTCACAGGGATTGAGGTGAAAGATAAAGATGGGAATGTTGTAGGAATATCAAAAATAGCAGCTCAAAAGGTAAAATTGAGATTGAAAACTGTATATGCCGTTGCGCGTCTCCCTTTTCGTGTGTTTTCCAGTCATGTGCATCACCGCTCCAATCCAGCGAGGAACCGACAAAATCAGGCCGGGCGCAGAAATTTCCGGACGAGACTGCCCCAAAAAAACTACAAAAAATCGCGAGTATTTTTTCACGTAAAACACGATGAAATGTTTTCGTTTCGTTTGAACAACAGTTTCAGATAGCCGGAAAACAACCAAGGCCTTATGTTGGGAGTAGTCAATTGTGAATTTTTAAAAACACACCGTAATGAGAATAATTTTCGTTCAGGCTCAATCGCAATTATAAACTTTATTAAGGTGATTCCTCAGAAATAAAAGTTGTCGAACGATTATTTTAAAATTTTCCCTAACAGCTCCCTACCATAAGTTGTTTCGAAAAATTCAATAAGAAAGATAGGTCACCATGCTCGGTAAAGAGATATGATGGACCAATGTTGCCCCATTTATGTTATAAAAAAGTCACACATCTTCAAATGACACGGACTCAAAACATTCCTCGCGTCCATGTTTTCAAGGTCATCAATTTGCTCCCACGAGTAACTGATTTGAGAACGTTTTTAGCGATATCTTTTTTTCCTGTTGAGGAATTTTTTTTTAACTTTTTTAACTTAAAAAGCATCAAAATGATGCAATAAAAAATATAGGTCACCATGCTCGTTAGAGAGAAAAAGACAGTCGTATTTTCTAACGAGCTTGCAGGCCTTGCAGGCGCTTACACTGTCGTTTGATTTTCTTTTTCTCTCTAGATCTTGAAACAAAATTTCAGTTCTTTTTTTCACTGATGATTTTATGAAGCGCCCATTTTTATGCCTGGTGAGGTTTCCGGCCAAAAAAGCAGCCATGTTTTAATGCTGCCGATGTTGCGAATTACGTGTGTTATGCGCAGTGCAATACTGAGGAATTTCATCCGAGTGTCGTAAAACCCAAACCAAAGTCATTACTCTGACCAATCACAGCTGTCGTAAACAATCTAATAAACCAATCACTACCAATCAGAGCTCGAAGCAAATACATGTCACCAGCGCCAAGCGCGGGAAAACGCGTGCGAGCAAGTCACGATTGGTTTTGGATTTACTTCTGATTGGTTGAGAAAGTGGCGCGAGATTTTTTAGCCAATCACAAAGCGTAGCAATGCAAAACCAAAGCAATTGTGTAATTACTTTCGACACTCAATTGAGATGCCGTTTTTGTTTTTAGGCGGTGTTTGAAACAACTTTAACTCGAGTGCTTCTCCCGCTTCCTGTTTTGGTCATTCCACCGTTTGCCATGCAGCTTTTAGAAAGGTAACTGATTCTCATGATATAACAGGCGAAAGTGCAAAGTGTTGATAGTTCAACGGACGTCCGATCCATCGACCTGCCGCTCTGAAGTTTGACCCGCAGTCCACTTTATCACCGCACCTCAAGCACAACTTTTTTTTCTCTCAATACAGAACGAAGTTTATGATGTCCCGTCCTAGACTTCACCTTCCTGTCCAAGCGCTGGTCTGTGTTGCTGCGTTTGGGTTTGCACTTCCACTCACTATCGCTCTCTTTCGTCAGACATCCCAGGTAAGCGGATCATAGTGTAAATGATATAGTTTATGCTTAGCGACGTCATCTGTGACGGAAACTGTTTCGCGAAAAGGTGCCTTCACACGGCAAACAAAACCGGCTTTGGCAATCTCGTGTTTTCACACGGCAAATTTCCACAAACCTCACTCGTTCTTAGGGTTTATTCTTGAGGGAGGAAAAGAGAGGACCGACTGTGAAACGAGGTTACGCACACTGAAGTTACAGCAAACGTCAAATGCGAGATTCGCGAAATGAGAAGCTAATGCGCCATTCACACCAAGGGTTAAACATGTTTAAATATTGTTTAGTTTAACTACGTTTTTAGCCTCTATCTTGGACGTTTTGAAATGTATATGACTCAAACTACCTGGAATGGTAATAAAGTCAATAAAGTTTCTTTTAGTAAAGATTTCACTCCAAATATTACGCGAGGTTAGGAGGTATTTTTCTAAACCTGTTTTAAACTAAACAACATTTAAACATGTTAAAGCGTTGGTGTGAATGGGGTATAAGTTTTGAGGTTGCTAAAAACAATTTTCTCTTACGCCAGGGTTTGGGAAAAACAACAAAGTATCGGTAAAAATGAATGTAATTTTTTGTTGTTTTTGTTTTTGATATTTCAGGTTTCGCCGTCTGAACTCGAGTCTGAAATTCAGATGAAAACCAAAGAGTCAACGCTTTTCTACAACAAAGGACTTTGAAACTCCCTGATATCAATTGAAATACGGGGTTTTGAAATTCGAATTAGTATAACAATATCTAAATTTGTAGCAATATTCAATGCATTTTAGCTTTTCCAACTCACTATAAATGTACTATAATTCCTTTTGTCACTAGAGATTTTCATATGAATAAAATGTAGTCAGCTCTTAGAGCATTGAAATTGAAAACTATATATAAAACACGCAGAAGAAATAAAGAACAGACAAACAAAAACAAAAAGGTTCTATACCTGAAAGACATTAACAATCAATTCCTGCCTTTGTACGACATAAAAACTATGAACTAATACAAGCAAGGGCGCTGGGGGACAGTGGTCCATTTTATTTCACTCAATAATTCTCTTTTATTTACAACATATTTAAGAGAATAAAACAAACATTTTCCTGCTGGAAAATTGTATTATGATAAAAATAAAGCTCAGAAGTGGCTTATTTGTGTGGCAAGCTTAGCGACTTATCCCTCTTGCCGAGGCCATCAACGGAAAGCTGAAAGTTCACCGCGTGAATTCGTTAAAGAATTACAATTCAGTTGTTCGTCAAAAAACCCTGAAATTCCCTAGGTACCAGGGACACGATCGTTGAACGCGCATCCGTTTCTCTTCGAGGAGAACTGGGAGAATCGTCCCTTTTGTTGTAGACTCGACGACGTCTTTCCCTGGGGTAAACTCGCTAAAATAGCCAAAAAAAAAACCATTTTGAATCGTAAAATACAATTCACAATTTTCTTACTTGTTTTCGCGATGCAGAAAAAAAGACGCGAAAAACCAGGGGTTACACAAGACGGTTTTAACACTGTAAAGTTCGCGGATAATTCAGTTTAACGCAACATCTTGTGGTAAAATGTTGCAAGTTTTTTTAATGTCTTAAAATCTTGAAGCATTTTGTTGCAACACAGTACTACGTTAAAAATCGTCCGTGTGCTGTAACACAGGCGATTTTAACGATTTTGATTTTTGTGCTACGCTATTGCACACAAAGTGCACACGTTGAAATTATTGCGCGCAATACACCACTTTCATAATGGCGGCTGATTTATTTATTCTTTTATATGTATGTTAATTAGCCTCACTGGCCTCGGTAACATGTGCAAAATTCAAAAGAATTTTTACTCTAAAACGAGGCCGGTGAGGCTAATTAACATACATATAAAAGAATAAATAAATCGGCCGCCATTATGAAAGTGGTGTATGGTTCACAAACATAATTAATTCTTTGTCAATATTCAGGCCCGGCCAAACGAACGCAACATTTAAGGCCCCGTTTACACGGGTCCGGACAAAAACTTGCACGGTTCCACCTTGCGTTTACACGGGACCGGCGGAACTGGACGAATTTTTGAACGGCTAAGTGTGCAAGTTCCGTGTAAACACCACTGCAATCTGTAACAGAATTTGCACGGATCCATGTAAACACGTGGTCTAGGAACAAAATTCGTCCGTGCAAAAATTTGTCCGGACCCGTGTAAACGGGGCCTCAAATGCAACATCTTGCAACATTGTTGGATCGTGTTGTGAAGGAGCTGGCCAAACGCGCGCAACATGTTGCAACTTATTTGGATGGTGTTGGATCAAGTTTGAAAATAGTCAAATTTGATCCAACATGTTGCAACAGGGTGGCCAAACGCGTGTTAACACGTTGGGCACAACAATTTTGCAAGATGTTGCGTTGAAATATTGCGTTCGTTTGACCGGACTTTTAGACGCAAGAATTTTAGGGGTGGGGTGTACTCTGCAATTCAGTCATTCGGCCAAGTTTAACTGAGTGACATTGCGCGCAATAATATTGCAAATTGTTTCACCCTTGAAAATATTGCTAAAAAGTAGAATCACATTTTACTTTTAAAACGTTGCGCGCTCTATCGCATGTAGCAGTATTAGTAGTGGATACCGGCTGAAATTAAGCAATGCAATTGATTGCCATAAACCCAAAACCAAAGTATTCGCCCTGGCCAATAATCGCAGACGGAAACAACGCAATGAGTCAGAATTCGAAAAAACCAATACATGTAGCCGATGCCAAGCGCAGGAAAATGGATGCGGGTATATCAACATGATCAAGTGATTGAGAAAGTGGCACGGGTTTGTTTTTAACCAATCACAAACGAAATTACTTTCAAGACTTGCCCCATCGCGCACAATGACTTACCGAGCGACTGGTGTTGCAATCGTCCTGTGAGCTGTCCGAGTCGATGCCTTCGTTATCTTCATCTTCAGTGGCCCACACATCTTCGTCAGATGAATATTTCTCCTGTGCTCCAGCCTCTGGTGTCGTTTTGTCGTTCTTGCTTTTTCCTTTCTGCCGTTTTTGTTTAAATTCGGTGTTACCAGATCCAGAGGCTTTCCCTTTGTCAGGATTAACTGCTTCGTCGTAGGAAGGTGGTGCAGTGTTCTTTGTTTAGTGATTTAACGAATAAAAAATGTTGTTAGATTAAGACATGCGAAATTTTAAGAAAAAAATACGTAGTCTGATTGTTATGGTTCAATGGTGAAGAGAGCGGCTGAGAAACTGGATCCGTTTTCATAAAAAACTAAATGACGCGAAACAATAAAGCAAACAGAAAAGAAAAATGTAACGACCAACAAATCACAAATTTGATTTGGTTCAATTAACATATCCACACTGAACGGTCTCGAAATAAAATAGGATTTCAAAAACTTATCATCGAAAGGGTCCCGTACACGGGTAATTTGCTTTTTCACATTATAATTCTTGCTTGTGTAGATAATATATACTCAACTTATATGCATGAGCTTAATTAACTCAAGTTTGTTAATGGCACCCAGTAATGAATATTAATTCCTTAAAGTGATGCAGTTGCTCAGAAATCTGTAAGTATTGGCAACATGCTCGCCTTGCGAACACCTCGCCACACGCCAGCATTAAATTCCCGCTTTAACGGACATCAATCGTGGTCTCGAAGGTGTCCGTTATACCGAGAGTTGATTGTACTAATCTTTTAGTAGCAGGATGTAAAGGACGATGTCTTACCGTTTTCGAATCAGCTGTCGGACCTGGCGGAGCAACAAACTGACCACTGTACGTTTGATGAAAATAATGCGTGCCATCGGGTCCAACTGTAAAATTAACAACATTGTTATAGACAACGGAAGGCGGATTGCCCTCAGGAGCCTGGATCCACTGCGGATTGAAATAATATTGGCCGAAATAGGAATGATTTGGAAAATAACTCATTGTGTTGTCTCTCTCTCGTGTTTTATCGGAGAAACGTTGGTTATACGCTGATTTACATTTAAAAGACAAAACATGCGTGCATACGACATCACAATCAGCTCCAAAGCGCGCGCGCAAGTCAATGCGTCATACGTTCGTGCGCTGACGCAGAACAATGAAATTCGAAAATAAGCTTGTTGTTTACTTCAACCTTTTTTTATTGGGGCTTGGATTTTTTAAAATAACTTTTCCTTTGAGCCAGGTATGTGGCAAGCTATAATCTGGTGCGTTTAACTGAAAGGACTGTTTCCCGGCTGATATATCGTGTTTTCATGATTATTTTGAAATAAAAAGAAAAAAATCACCAAACGTGATGAAAGCATGGATAGTAAAGAGACTGGATAGGAAACGTATATCACGTGATCGATTCCAACATAATGGAAATTTGTGGCGAGCTAAATTTTTTGCGGCAAGTTTGTTTACATTGTAAGTGACATTAAAAACTATGGATATTGAAGAGTTTTTTTGAGGAGTGGGATGAAGACGATTTGGCAGAACTTTTAGAAGACGACGGAGAGGGTGATAAACCCGGTAGAGGCTGTAGAGGCAGAAGACAGTGAAGACGAAGATGAACGCGAGAACGAAGATGATGGCAGTACGGTGTTTAAATGTAGCAAGTGTTAAAAGATCGGTATCTGAAAGCGTGTTGCAAAAACACATGCAGTGGCGAGGCACCTACCAAAAAAGGCAAAGCCAAATTGTCCGTACACCGGAAGAAAACTAGAGAAGTGCTTCTTCTTCCCTCGGTTTTGATGATTTCTTTACATCTGAGTCTCTTTACTATAAGTAAGAAAACGCGAAAAACGAAAAACGCAGAGTCGCAGACTCGCGCTCGGATCCGCCAAAGCGCCTGTTACACAGGCTAGTGACGACCCTCGCACTGTAGGCAGTTTAACTTCGTTCAAATTTTCAGTCCATTCATCCATCGGCTGTAAATAAAGTTTGCGCATATATTTTGCTCGTTTCCATTGGAACGGCGACGCAGGGAGGGGGATGGGAAGTTGGCCGCAGAGGGTTTGGAAAGGGGGGGGGGGGGGGGGGGGGGGCGGAAGAGTAAAACGCGTAGGATAGGGGAGAGTCCGAAAGTTGTTTCGTATCGCAGGAGCCTTTGCTTTTGATTCAGTCTCTCGGAAAACGTGTGGAGACTTGTGCGCATTTTATTTTCATGTTCACATAATTTTGTTTTAGAACCTGGAACAAACTTTCAGGATACCGACGATTCAAAACGCAGAGCTTACTGACGATAAAAAACACAGGCGGTCAAGGACGGTAATCAATTTGAAGTTTATTACAGGACGGATGTTGTAATTCTAAAAACACTGACCATTACATCAGCACAGAATAAAAGTGTGTAAAACTAATACTCCTAACACGAACAACCATTCCTTGCAATCTCGTCAAAATAGAATTTTACGTAAAAAATACAAAACGTTTAGAATTCTACAAGTTTGGAGACCTTCCATTAGTTTCGCGGCGCGTGATCGCTCCTCAGCAAACACTTGCGTGACTACAACTCGAATGTCACGCAACAAATTACACAAGCGTAGATTAACAACATACCCCCGGAAAAGGGCTAAATTGAGGTTATTCTTTGGTTAAATTTTTCTCCAAAGCGTTTTGCAACGGACAAAGGGGAGATTTGTAATGCAATGATGGAAATTAATGCCGCCGTGAATTAAAGGATTGA
Organism: Dendrophyllia cribrosa; assembly: GCA_024195265.1. Taxonomy (NCBI): domain Eukaryota; kingdom Metazoa; phylum Cnidaria; class Anthozoa; order Scleractinia; family Dendrophylliidae; genus Dendrophyllia; species Dendrophyllia cribrosa. The sequence continues at coordinate 6,215,122 of JAJLRJ010000001.1, read as the reverse complement.
ATATACAAGAAAATGCAATATCTATCTAAAATAAACTGAACCCCCGCCCTCCCCACCCCATTTGAGACCGCATCCCACAATGCGCTAGGGGCCAGTTGGAAAAAAAATGTATAGTTTTATACAAGAGAACTCTTGTTCATCGATTTTTAAACCCTATATTTTAAATTAAGACCGCATATAAATAAACCAGCCGTTAGAAAAAAGCTCTTGTTGACAAGTACTGATGTCATCGCTTCGCAAAGGGCTTGAAAAAACTCTCGGCGGTTTAACATTTACTAGACCTAATTGCTTGTCAACAACGAGCTTTTAAAAAAATACGTTAGCGATCATCCTCATAAAACCATTGTAATATATTGACGAGCTTTTTCAACCTGTTTCAACCCGTTCGTATCTGGAATTTTACATACCTCTAGTAAAGTTACCGTGTGACCATTCAAATGAAAGAAAACTATCGAGTTGTACTTTCCTGCGGTACAAGAACCACAGGAAAGTACTGCTTAATAGCTTTCATTAGAATAGTCGCACTTTAGGATTTGATCCACAGCCTTGAATGTTCGAAGCAGAACACACGACTAAACGTTTAATTCTGGTAGTGAATGGATAAATATTCCATGGATGTACAGGGTTAGTCTGTTTGCCCCAAGAAACAAAATTATCCCTAAAACATACAGATAAAAGTCCTGTGTATTTAAAGAACAATTTTTGCATCCATTTAACCTACAGTAACTTGACTGTTACTGGTAGGTTAGTTTGATACGTGATCCTTTCTAACAGAAAATGCTGCAAAAATTACTAATTACTGTAGTGATAAAATGAGGTCTAACTTTATAATAACAGGAAAATGAAACCTGTTTGCAAGAATCAATCATTACAAAAGCCATGCTATGACAATTCACTCCCCCTAGTTTAGTTTTTACACCTCTTTTGTCTATATGCAGGATCAAAAGGAAGTGTGTGTTGATCAAATCAGAAAATAACTAATACATTGGTTTAGTTTTCAGAAAGACTTCAGTCTTTCTGTAGTCTATAGATACATAAACAAATTAAAATGATATAAAATAACCTAAAATGTCTCAACAATACTTTAAATATGCCAATTTTTTCACACACTAATACTTGTGTTTAATCAGTCATGTCAGTGCTGGATGTTTCTCCACCACCCTGTTCCTCATCAACAGGTTGATTTTTCAAGGTCTTTTTCCTTGTCAAAATATGGTCGCAGCAAACCAGGATTCCATTCCCTAGTTCATTGATTTGGCCAGCGGCATGACCTCTACAGTAGGAATTTGGACACTCTGAACACAGAACGTTGGCCCACTTTCCACAGTCGTCGCAAAAGTGCCACGGGCAGATCCACTTGCCACGGATGTTGACCTCCCCACCCAGGCAGCCCTTGTGGTAGCACTTTGCACAGCCTCCCTTGTCACACATCAGAAGCTCTCCGCCATCACCACAGATGAAGCAGTCGTCCTCATGAACTGAAATGAGAGAGGAAACTGAGTTAGCAAGTGCTTTTCTTCTTGAAGACATAGAATTAACTGTACAGTAGTCTTGAATACAATTGGACAAACTTGAAAAAGTGGAGCTTGCATTTTCAAGTTTGACTCACATTTCAAATTGTGTTTCTTTTTATCACTAAGATAGCGCTCTTAAGGTTTGAAATAAGAAAATGAAACAGATTTAATCATGTCTGTGGCAACAGTCTTCATTTCAAAATAGTTTACTGTTACATTTACACTTAGTTTTGTTAACTACTTTTACTAGTTTACAACTTGTACTGTTTAAGTCATAAGCAGCGCACCTTTTTCAGACATTATTGCTTAAGGTCAACCCTGGCTGTATTGGGCTATAAGTCCACGGCAATGCGCTATTGAGAGGAGAGGTGCCCGTGAGCTTTATTGCCTGGTCAGAGGTGTTACAACTTGTGCCATGCTCATTAAAAACTTCATGATGAACGGCAGGAAGAGGAGGGGGACGCTTGCGATGTTCGGTGGACACCGGCATATCTGAAGCCAAACAAGAAATGTTTGCTTCAGTTACAAGTTTTTTAACCTTAACATTAATATTCAATGTGAGGAAATTCTGTATTGCAATTATTAGGTTTACAGGTAGAGAAATGAATAATTTTAAAGTAGCCGTCATAAGCTTAAAATTTAGTTTAAATTACAACAATAGCAGCTTATTGCATTGCGTTTAGGCTTTAGATGGCTAATGGTTAAGCTTAAAAAATGTTTAACTAATTTTTACTGTGCAATTCAATAAACTATTTTTTAACTATTGAAGCTGGCTAGCAGATGATGTAATGTTAAAAAGCGCATTCAGTTTGTTCTGAATCGATCCTTATTATCTCGCTATTATCATTTAGTTTTATTTAGAAAGAGTTGCAATGAAGAATGTTACATAGCAAATTATTACAGAAAAGGGAACAAATAACCACAAGAAATACATTGTACAACAGAAACTCATATAAAAATCTAAACATTCAAATGATCCAGTGATCTTTCCCTTATTTCGTAGTCTAACTTTTGAGTCTGGATTAAATGCTAAAGCGCAACATAAAAATAGAAAGGCTTTAAGGATGTGGTACCTTATTAAAAGAAATTTTCATGACAGCTTAAATTTGCAATTTTGGAAGCAAAGTGATATTTTGCAACATTCAATTTTCATGAATTGGGATAAATTGTGGCAAATTTCCTATTCATAATTAAAAAATAAGCCATTTTCTTTCCTGACATCAAATTTTCGCAAATTTAAAAAACTGAAAAATTTGATGTCATGAAAATTTTTTGCAATAAGGTACAATGTGGGTGAAATCCTGAAGTGTGATATTCAAATAAAACTCATTAAGTTGAACTTTCCTGTGAAGATATTCTCAAAATTTTTTTCAATTAATCTATTCTACTTATCTAAAGAATGCATTATGTACCTTCTTTGACAACAGCTTTCTTAATTCTCTTCTTCTTCCTTTTATCTCCTGCCTTTTTAGATTTGTCCTCTTGAATCTGGTTTTTGGGTCTCACTCCAAGGAAACTGCTGCAGTTTTTGGCTCCACAGTGACACTTCTTCTTTTCGTTCCCTGGTAGAAAAGTAAGATGGATTCAGGGATAGATTACATTACTAATTTCTCATTTTACTCCGACAAGGGCATGAATAGACGATTTTCGTATTCTCGGTATTGAACTGGAACTAGCTTGCAGACGAGGCTCATGCGGGGCATTCTTTTCACATGCAAATATTTTTAATGATATTCCCCCGCATGAGCCTCCATTGCAAGCTAGTTCTAGTTCAATACCGAGAATACGAAAATCGTTTATTTAAAGGAACACTGTCCCAGTTGAAATATTGTAATCCACTTCAATCCTTGCAATCCTGCATTTTATTTCCAAACTACTGCTTTTGTTTAGCTGTATAGAACCTTTTTATCCAACTAAGTTGCGATAACATATTTTAACAGGGCAGTGTCCCTTTAAAACCTTGTCATTTCCATTTCATTTTCATTTCATGTTGCTGTCAGAGTTGCACGCACTACCATGCTGCAAGTTTGCAATTCACCAAATCTTCTTGTCATTTGTCATCATTTCATTTCACTTCATTGATGTGCCTGTTTCGACGCCATGTCACTTGTCGGATTTACCCTAACAGGGCCTAAAAAATGTACATGTATATAAATAATTTGAATCATAAACAGTAGTCACTCACCTAAACAATCAAGCTGATAATCAAAGGTCAATTCTTCTCCATCCTTGATGTCACGCGCAGCAAAAAGCCCCACCCTAACGTCTCCATTAACTGTCCACTTCTGAGTCTCGCAATTTGGATCACAACTATGATTCATAAAGCGTGACAGATTTCCCATGGGGCCAGCATCAATTATGCAATCTTTGTCTATTGTCAACATGTAATAGTTGGTGATATCTTCACCCTTTCGCACACGTTCTTGGCACGTGGCTTCGTCAATGAGCTCTCCGACATATTCAATAACAAACTGGCCTTTTTTGACATCTGGGAAATAGAAAAATTAAATATAAGTCTATTGTGCAATAACATGCAAATGACACGAGGCAACAGGCGACTATAGTCGTCTTGTGTTATTTGGCCAATAAAATATATGGCCATGGAGACAATGAGATTTGAGAAAACTTGGTCTCGAAAAGGTTAAAAGACAAAAACTACCCCAGTAAAAATGACTTAATTGGACATTTGCATGTTCATGCCAGACTAGCTAATTTTACCCCAAGCCTAGTTTTGGAATTGTAAACTTGTGAAGTTTCACAATATCACAATGAATTCCCAAAGCAGTAGAACTAGTTGAAGAGAATACCCATGCAATAGCAGTGAAAATGTGAAGTATTTTGTTCACAAATGAGGCCTGGGAGTGGATTTTGAGTGGGTGACGTATTATTCATAAGGGCCATTTTGGTTGAAAAATGTCCAATGATCAACTCTTATTTTCTATACTGTCACACCACTCACCCTGTTTGCATCTCAATCCCCATCCACGATGCAATGTTCTAAATGCTTCACTATCCACATACTGCCTTTTGAGAAATCGCTGGTTCTGACAATTTTCTTTTGCTGGACATCTTTGTGGATTGCACTCGAACTGAAGCATGCGATTCAGGCAGTTGGACTCAGGCCCACAAGAATTTTCACTGTCTGGTACACAGTCGCAGACAGGGAGCTCCGAAGGATCAATCAACATACGTACGGCTGTTGTGCACTTGTTTACCTAGGATGAGAACGACAATGCCATAACCATGGCTATCAAATGTGTATCATTTGCATAATCAACAATCCGGGTAACAACAAAGATGAGAGAGACAATGTGGAGTAAAGTTTCCTGTCTGAGGAAACAAAACACTGGTGGAGACTAGGCACTGAACCACTGACCTCCGTATCTTATGTCCAAAGGCCTAATGCATCTATCAGCGGCTTCCCCCCGGGTGGGGGGGGGGATCCTCAATCAAACATCATCAAATACCCCTGGGTATGGAGCAGAGGGATTTAGACAAATCCCCACCCCATGAGAGCCTAAAAATAAAAATTCCTGTGATATAATTCACTTAGACTGATCTGATCACTTAGACTGGGGGATTTGTCCAAATCCTCAATCAAGCATCATCAAATACCCCTGGGTATGGAGCAGAGGGATTTAGACAAATCCCCAACTCATGAGGCCTAAAAATAAAAATTCCTGTGATATAACTCACTTAGAGATCAGTTCAATATCAAACCTAAAGATCTTACAGTGATCAAAGCATAAAATTTTTTTTAGCAAGAACAGCTTTCCTCTTTGTTCTGTCAGAGTTCCAGGCATTGAAAACAGGCACATTTTTTGTTTTGTGGGGAAAAAGCCCACCCATTTAGAATATGAGAATGTGTGTGAAACAGTCTCTGAAGAACATCCGGGATCCGTCGAGAATGTAGACCGCTGACCTCATATTACAAATTCCCAGGGTATGGACCAGGGTTTTCTGGAAGCTCCGGCGACTGGTGAAAATCGCCGTCTACTTGTCCTGGGGCCGCCAGGGGAAGATAAGGATAAATCCGTCCTATTTTCTTCCCAACACTTGTATGGCTATAAAAACAAATCCTTTGTAGCCATTAGATAAAACAAAAGTGATTTCTTTCGGGCCATAATGTTTTTCTTTAGTATATAAAGCATATTAAGCGTAGCAATAATTTTTTTCAGTGAATAATAAAAAGGTTAAAAACTGGCCGAAAATGAAATTATTTTTTTCATCTCTGTTGTCCCCAAAATGCACCAGAATGCGTCTCCAGTGTCTTCATTTTTAAAAAGTTTTCGCTGGGGCATGCCCCTGGACCCCCTAGTGCCGCCTACTTTCAATTTACAGCCAGGTAGTCTAATTTCTCTGGAGAACCCTGGTTTGGACCCTGGGTTGGACCCTGGGTTCAATATCCTGGAGAAAAAAGTGAGGTTTTCCCCCACACCCTCGGGCAAGAAACGTCTGACAAATCTCGACAAATGCCCGAGTCACTGTGGGTCGTCCCCTGGGGGAAGCCGCTAATAGCTACATAACCACTCAACCAAGAATATTGTTACTGTATTAAATTATAATTAAAAATTCCGCAATAACCCAATTAGTAGAATACATCCTGGAACGTTTTTAACGAGCTCCATTGCTAAAGTAGTGAATTTAGGAGAGGAAAAGACTTATTTTACAGAAAAATAACCATAGAACTGAATTAAAGTTGACAACTAAATGCTCTTCAAAAACCCAGCCCAAAGATGAAGATAGTAGGTGTGTAAGATTCAACAAATTCCATGAATTTTGATAAGTTTTTATGGAAAATTTGCTGAAGGCCTTTGTTTGTAGAGCTTCAATAGCACTTGGCTACATCCAACAAACAACAATCCAAATCAGCATCTTTTCACAAACGAAACCAATAATGTTAACTTCCTAAACTAATCTCTTTAGCTGCTAAAATGTAGAAACATGTTGCAGGCTTCAAGTCCTGTAAAATGTGTGTGCAATGATGAATGAATGATTGTGTTGTTTGCAGCTGTATGTATGTCAAATGAATGAATGTAAGCAAAAGAACAAAATTAAGTGGAATGAGAGGATGTGATATTTACTTGAAGCCCTCTACAACACGTTTCCTGGTGTTTGCTCTGCCTCCCGAGGTTGCATACCTCTGCAATGGGAACTGCAGGGAATGGTTCGCAGGAGGGAAAGAGATCTAAACTGTTGTTTAACTTAGTTACAGCTGTATGCTACAACAACTTCCTGAAATAATGAACTTAGACAAGCAACTGGATAGAGGGCTTTTAATAGGGTAACTTTACCAAGTACTATATACTAAAACACCAAGACTATTATCAGTTGTTGTCTTTGGAAGCAGATGGCCAGGATGCAAACAGATTGCCCCCTCAAAAAATTGGCCAATCTTTCAAATTCTCACCTTGTGTCTTGGAAAAATCGCTAAAAACTGGTTATGATTTAATCATCATTTTGGTGTTCTTAGAGCATTTCATGCGTGTGCAAATATAGCTAAGTGTCTACAAGTGGAAGTTGAAAGTACCCTTTATTGCAGTCATATCCTAATTTAGCCATAAATGTACAGCTTTTTAAATAATTATATTTTAGGATGCTGGTACCCTTTAATTATTATATTTATATCTAATCAATCCTTGTAATTTATTTATTTAAACATCTCTGGTACAATAAAGCTTTTGTTGTTGTTGTTGTTGTTGTTGTCATTGCTTCCTAGAGTGAATGTCTTTAACTAGTACAAGGCAGGGTATTACGACGTCAAAGGACACATGCAATAAAAAGTAAGGAAAGTTTAGGGGGGAATTTCTATGAACTTAAGTTCCAGTGGAGATTAAAACAATTTTAAAATAATGATTGGGAATAATATATAACTCCTTTACTAACCTTTATGTGTTTGTATGGTGCTGGTTTTTTGGACATTTTCTGAAGATCTTGCTCTGCTTTGTTTTCCTGTGCTGTCCTCCACTCAGCGTACTTCTCTTTTGCCTCAACAAGCGCTGAACAAAACAAAAAGGGTCATTGAGTATTTTTCATACAAAGCCATTTTCAATTACCTGTTAACCCTTTAACCCCTAAGAGTGACCAGCATCTAATTTCTCCTTAGATGATCACTGCCTAATCAAACATAAAGGTCATGAGAGTAAAGAAAATGATCACTAAGTAAGGAAAGGTCTTGATTGTCAAACAAATTCTCCTCATTAGTATCATAGGAAATGTATGGAGAACAGTGTAGAGAATATACATGTTGATGTTAGGGTTTAAAGGGTTAACGACAATGAGGATGAAGTTCAAAGCTCAGCCAAATATTGCATTTTTCTAATGCTGTCAATTATACCATTGAATATCTCAGAACACTAAGAAGTTTAGTTTAACATGCAAAAAAAACATACTCATGGGTTATGATCAGGGCTTGAAAAGAACTTTGATCCAGCTTGCCCTTTGGACAAGCATTACTTTCAAACATTGCTTGCCTTGAATTGGGCAGTTACATGCTTGCCAATGTTTACTTTTTTGTCTTAAAATCATTGTTTAGTCAGCAGACCGTGACGGCTTTCCTGGGCCTTGCCCATTGGGCAACACCCGTTAGGAAAGTAAACAGGAAAAGTAACTTGCCCCACAAGAACATCTAACTGTCCCAGAAGACTGGGCAGGACCTTTTTTTATCCCTGCGTGATTGGTGTTTCGTTTAAACCATTTGTGAACTCTCACATGAAAATGATACTAATGGCTATACGTTCGAATGGCAAAACGCACAGCTACTGAACGGATGAAAAATGGGTGGCCGAGCTGTTTAAAATGGTTACCACGAACGGCTGAGGAAAAATTTTTAACAGATGAAGTTGAACGACTGAGGAAAAAATTTGAACGGATGAAGTTAAACAGCAGAAGAAAAATTTCATATGGCTCGCGGTAAATGGCAAAATAATTGTTCTGAACGGCTGGCTGTGAATTATTTCGAACTGCTCACGCTGAACGACTAAACAGCAGAAGAAAGATTTCAAACAGCTGGCTGTGAACAGCTTAAATGGCTATCGAAAAATCATTAAGTTCCGAAGAAATATGACAGACAGGCAAAGACGATCTATAAATGATAAGATGTCAATATCAGCAAGTTTTATATGCCCACGAAAAAAAGTTATCCAAATTTTAAAAAGACAAATGGTTATACAACACAATAGCTAGTGTGCCAAACACCCAAACGCAAGCGGTCAAAAAAGGTTGAAGACCATAGTTTTCTGACAAAAAGCATGCAAAACCAAAATGATTTTTGGATCACTGTTTGGGTCATTTATGCCGACAGCAAAGTTAAAATCAAAACCCGAGTCTTTTTCTGGTCTTAAACTCTTTAAGTAAATTGCACGCTTAACGTTTACCTTTACCGAGCATTTTATTAAGGATGATGAAACCATCAGATTTATTCTGTTCAAGCTACTAACTAAAGCATAACTTTGCAAATTAATGTTTGCAAAAATTTGCATATGCAACAGTGTTGGTAACGCAACACACTTTTTGACAGCCAGACTGCCCGCTTCTAAGAATTCTCTGTTTTCTTTGTAGTTTTGCTGGACAAAATTAAAGGCCACCTTCACCCAAAATGCCTTTGCGCGCCGTGATCACTTTCTGTGCTGAATTTCGTGTAACACTTGAATGCGTGCAACCGATCAGATCACGCGTATGAACAATGGAGCATTTCAAAACAAAAACAAACGACCGCAACGTCTTTTGGGTGAAGGTGGGCCTTTAAGATTAAGCTTTTCCAAACTCTCTGCTTTCATTTCTAAGTTTTGTTCCAGCAATAGAATGACTAGTCTGAAGGTGTTTCGCTTTTGCATGCCTGTTTTTAATTCTGTGAATTATTAGTGAGATGTTTATATTGAAAAGGTTTGAAATTACTTTTGACATATGCAAATTACGTGGTGAGCGAACAAAAACAAAAATAAATCAACTGAAAAGTCACTGGCCAAAAGACTAGAGCTCTTTCGATAGCTGTTCAAATGGCTGGAAATCTTTTATCTAAATGAATACTAACATTAGCCGTTCGAAAGGCTGAATAATTTTTCCGAATGGATAACCATAGCTGTTCGAATGGCTGAACATTTTTTTGGAATGGCTAGCAGCAGCCGTTCGAACGGCTGAAAATTTTTTCCAAACAGATAACCCTCGCCGTTCGAATGGCTGAAGATTTTTTTTGAACGGATAACCTCAGCCCTTTGAATGACTGAAGATTTTTGAGGCTAGGTAGCAAACAGCTGTTCGAACGGGCTGAATATATTTTTTGAATGGCTAATCACGGCCGTTAGAACGGATAGCCGTTAGTATCGTTTTCACATGGTCACATTTTACTTGTCTGTTTTTCAGTAACCATTGGTTGTTGTTGTAATACAGACTGACGTGTCTGAAGTGGTTTTGAACTTGAAAGTTTCTGTGTTATTGAAAGGTGCAGTAACAGGGCTGCCATAAGTTACTCGAGATAGCCCCCCCAACTTTGAGTTGCCGGTCCTCTTTCCCGCAGTTCCCAGCCATAATAGCTAACTGACGGCTACTGACAGCCCTGTTGTAAGAACAACTTTTTTTCCTGGCACACTCACCCTTTTTAAAAACTTTGGCCAGATTTTTATTGGTGCCAGAGTCAGTTGACCCCTTGTCGCCCTCCTGATAGCTGAACACGCGACCTCTGTGAATCCAGTAATAGTCATGTGACCCAAGAAACTGGACAGGAAACTCGCCTGGCTGATGACGCATGTTTTGAATGTTTGTTGGGACATCACGTGGATTACAGATCTGTGCAGGCCACCATCTGAAGACATAATAAAACAATCTACCATCAAACCTCATGTAAGCAGCAACCATCTGAAATGCAAGGGAAGGTGGTCATCTAATAGCCTTCTAAAAATGTGCTGTTTCGGGAGTGGGGTGGGGAGAAGGGAGGGTGTAGTGCAAAGTACAGTCAACTTTCTCTAAGACGGACACCCTCGGGACCGACCCCAACTGTCTGTCTTAGAGAGGTGTCCGGCTTATAGAAAGTCGAGGTAATGTGACACCAGTAATTCTGAGATAATAATGCTGAACCTATGCACAATGAATGCATGTCTATTTTAAGTCTGTTTTAAGTTGTAAACTTAAGCAAAACCTACAAACTAGAACAAACAAGGAGTCACATATTTGGTTATGAATACGAATTTCACCTCCCCAAATCATAATTTGCGGTCATATTCAGCATCTACATTTCCGTTTTGAAGTATTTTTAACTAAAAAAAGCACTTCTCAAGCGTCCATTTGATGGTTTCAAAGTGTCCATTGTCCATCTTAGAGAGGTGTCCGTCTTATAGAGAGTTTAGTTACAGTAAAATGACTGAAAAACGGCAGGGACCAACACCAGGTGTCGGTCTTATAGAGGTGTCCGTTAAAAGAGAGTTGACTGTACCTAACACATTTTGGGAGAACTAGTGATGCGACTACAAATGTGGTACCATGGGCAGAAAGGGTTCTGAAGCCAGTAACACAGAGGCAATTTTAATAATCGCCAGGCGCCAGGTGTGTACTGTGATGACGATCGGCATATACAGTACCGCTCAGAGATAAGCAAACCATCAAACGTGTTGACCATGCAGAGTAAAACTAGTTTGCGTTTAGAACCTAACACGTTAGCGTTTGTGTTCCCAGGCAAACGCTAATGCATTTTTGAAGCTCATTAGATCACACTTCAAAGTCATTTTGTGTAACAAAAGGCCTACACAATGTCGCGATTTGTCACATTCATCTTTGCATTTCAACAGATCCTGCTGTCGAAAACAATCCAAGGAAAAGTTTTAATGAAGATTCCTTGACACTGTTTACTCAGCTGATATTTGGGATGCTTTCATTTTGATCAAACATTCTTGTGTTAACATGCCACGTGTCTTTTCAACTATTAAAACTAGCGTGCATAATTTGCAACTCCTGAAACCTTGTGTTATTGGTTTTCGTTAGCCACTTTGGCAGTGAAATTCTAGACGTGGGAACAGTTGATTTTTATTGGCTGCTTGCATTTGTTGACTTGTGTCACATCATTACGTTAAAGCAGGGAGAAATGAAATGTCGAAACAATGATCCAAACGTAAACATTTAATACCTTGAAGTGGACAAAATCATTATAAATAAGAGTTATTTTGTTATAGTTAGCCGAAAACCATCTCCAAGTTATTTATAGTACTCGTCGCTCGTCACGTTGCTTCACCATGTTTGTTTACACACGCAATTTCTGGGTCACATTACTCATAGTTTAAAACTAGAAAAAAATATTCTTCAGGAGCTGTAAAACAACTAAAACCATCTGCGAAAATAATTCTAGAGGACGCTGGCAAAGAAAAATACATGTAATTCATGAACGTTTCAAATCATTAACAAATTCGTCATTCAGCTGTTGAGGAGATAATTCCCACATTTCGGGGACTCCAGGACATGCACTGCACATGTTAACTCTGATCCCGAACCCGCTGTAGAATTCGGAACTGACCGAAAGGGTCGGATAAAAAAAATTCTGATCAGAAAGAAAACAATAATTCAGAACAAGTCGACAAAACTATTTTTAGCCGAAAAACAAGATAGACAACAGATTAGAAGCCAGCCAATTTCGAGTCGCTTGATTGCTTATGGCTTGGCCGCTTACGGGTACAGGTCATTGTGAAGAGAAAACAAAAAGCTGCGGCCTCTCCAGGCAAACTACCAAGAAGCTTATTAAAAGGCGATTCAACTCATTCAAGACATGTTATTTAAAACGTATCGAATGATATCAATGACGAGTTGTTTACACGCGCATTTGCCAGAATGTCTGGGATTCTGAGAAATATTTCATGTGCTCGAATTCAAAACTGAGTGAAAACGTTACTCTGAACAAGAAAAAAATAATTCAGAATCAATCGACAAAACTCTTTTACTCAAGCAAGTGACGAGATAAACAAATGATTGGAAGGAAGCCAGCCAATTTCGAGTTGCGCGATCACTTAATCCCCCCTTCTCGCTTCTCTTCTTTGTCAACGCGTGGCGAACCGTTTGATGGTTTGCTCATCTCTGAGCAGTACTGTAAAATCACTGATATCTGGCATGCCAGTTTTGCTGTCATTCACCTAGCTTGCCATTCCAGCGATTTTATATGTTCATCACAGCAGAATGACAAATACAAATAATTCAACCAATCAGATTGCGCGATGAAAGCTTCATATGTAAGCTACCATTTTGAATGCAGAAAAAGCCCTGAAACGAACACTGAGCAGGAATTTAAGACATGTTTACCATAATGCTTAAGGCCTTCTTTTCTAATAAGCCCCCCGTAGTGTCATTTTGTTAATAGGTGTTCTCCAAAAAGCTATTTTATCGAAGAAAGAGACATCTAAGACATTAAGGTATAATAGTGATTTATATTCTGACTATGCGAACCATTGTTATCGTTGTTCTGACTGACTATGCAAATTGTACATTTTCTGTTATTGTTCCTTAAAGTGCTTTTTTACACTTGCATTTTTTGGTCAAAAAGGAAATAACCACCCCCTTTCCAATAAGCTACCAAAAGTAAATAAATATGTGCCCCGGGCGCTAAACTGAATAATTAATGAAACTTACAGTTTATGCAAAATGTAACATGATTTGATCAAAACAAGCGGATACATGTAGCACCACGGAAAAAACAGGGTAACTTGAGCCTATCATATCCTTTCTCTAGCATGGCGACCCATGTTGTTTAACTGCATACCATATTTCAGAACAATACTTGGTAGGAAACGATCACGGAAATTTTGAAAAATTGTTCAACATAAATCATTTTATTTCCAGGGAATCACTATATAATGAAGTTCATTGCTGCAAATTTCATTTGATTTCATTACTCATTTAAGTAATATATTCTTCAGACAAAAAAGTTTAAAACTCAAATTGATATTCGATCCAAATCTCCAAATTTGATTGGATTAAAATGCATTGTTTCACACACTTAACAGGTTTCCTGAAAATTGCACGACCCATCTGACAATGGTCACTTGTCTGTTCAGATTTTTACCTTCTTTTCTCTTCAATGCCAGCTTTTAAAATTCTGTTTGGAATATCAAAACACAAGAAAGTCTCTGATATTCCCAGAAGGTCAAAAAGTGATTGGAAAAGAGAAATAAGAATTATGAGGACCATCAGATGATATGATGTATGCAAACAGAGGAAAAACTATCAAATTCTCACACCATTTAAACTCAATCAAAGTCTGAGATTTGGATTGAGGACGATTTTGAATTATTCATCTCAAGAACAGATTACGGAACATCAGTACTGACATAAAATTTGCAGTAGTAAACACTTGAGTTGTTTTGACTGTCATGTGCATTAAAAGTTGAACTCCACATTATTGACTTAACCTTTACATTCCTGCATGTAGTTAATGTGGCTTTTAACTTTTAGGGAAAATGGAAAAAACAAGAAGGGAGCAGGGATGAAAACAACAGACCACATAATCAGGGTTGTCAGAAAAGTTTGAAATATGTGTCTAACTTTGGGAGGTAACCAGACATATATATTTTTTAAATGCCATTTCCTCTAAAGAACTGGCAAGCAAAATAGCCAGTTGCTAAGACAAAGTAGGTAGCGATTTTCTCCTGCAGCCAGCTACTTTTGACAACCCTGATCATAATGGCCTCATCTCAAGAGGGAATTTAAACTTGGAGTGCATTGGCGCATCACAATTTGGTTGAAGGCAAGCACCCTCGCCACTGCCCCGTCACTACTCTCCAAGTTTGTGCATGAAATCCTACATGTCCATGTTATAAGATCACCAAATATGCAACTAAATTGGATAAAATAGCTTCTATAGGGTTTTTGTTAGAGCCGGGACACCGGGACCTTTACTCAACTATTTCAATTCTTGTCCCAGCTATTTTTTTTTAGGAAAATGTGCTAAAATATTTGAATAAATAACTACTAAAGTTGATGGGCTATTTGACCTTAATTACGAGTGAAATAAAACTGAATCACAATTTATTTTATTCCCATTGCCATATTTTGTATTGTGTAGCTCATTTCGAGTTCATGATCATGCTAAATTTAGGCTTTATGAAGCAGCACAAATAAATGTATAAACACATTGAATCTTTCATAGCAGTTAAAGCAAAGACCCAAATTTGTCAGAAATCGCCTAAAATGCCTGATTTTCCACTGCATGTCAATAAATGGCGGCTACACTGCCATGGCTACACCGCCATTCAGTGGTCCCAGTTATTCACAATTTGGCACCTGCTATTGCAAACCTTAACAAAAAAATCTGCACTCCCTTTACAATAACTAGTAAAATAACTAGGGGAGTATTAACATCACCTGTACATTCCAAGCTTGACCCACACAATGTCTCCATAAAGAAGCTGCTTGCCTTCTGTGCAATCTTTACAAAAGAAATGTCCTTCCGGAATCCCCTCATAACTGATGCATTCAGGATGAAATGCAGCAGGGCAACTCTCACAACAGATCAATGTGCCGCCAATGGAACAAACAAAACACCAGTTGACATTCACATGAGTATGGTGCGCCTTGTTTTTCTCGCGTAAGAAGTGTTTTGCACAAACCATTAGATGAGAACTTATTGGTATACAGCCTGCGACAAGACAGCCTGAGACGTGATAGGCTGTCGGACAACGTACACAACGAATCATCCGTCCCCTAGATACTACTGACTTGTTAGAAACACATGTACTGCAGAAATGGAGTGGACAGGAAAAGCGATCGCCATCAAATTTTGCAGTCTTAAATGTCTTGACACATTCATCATGATAGAATTTTGTACAAAGCGGTTGACTGCACTGTTTTACATTTCCAGTTTGTCGACAGACAAAGCAACAATGATTGCCAGTTACACATTCATCACAGATAAACTTTCCCTTTGGAACAACTGAAAGTCCAATACAGTCCAAATGAAAGGCATTCCCGCAAATCCCTTCACAGAATATTAGATTTTCCTGCTGTTCACAGACAATGCAAACCGCATCTTTTTCTTTTTTGGGCAGTGCACCATTCTTTATGCTGCCTGTATCATCACTTGCCACACTACCTTCAATTTCAATTGTACTATTCAGTTCTGAAGTTTCATCTTTTTTCTCTTCCATTTTTTTCGCCTTTTTACTTTTTGGCTCAACAGCTTCCACCTTTTTTACCTTTTCAGTTTTTGGCTGAACATCTTCCATCTTCTTTCCCTTTTCAGTGTTTGCCTCAACAGCTGCAATCTTTTTCACCTTTTTACTTTTTGGCTCAACATCTTCCGCACTTTTCACCTTTCTACTTTTAGGCTCAACATCTTCCATCTTTTTAACTTTTTTACTTTTCAGCTCAACATCTTCCACTTCTTTTAACTTTTTACTTTTTGGTTGAACCTTCTTTTCTTTCAAAGCCAGTGAATCTTTTCTTGGCAGTACTGCCACTTCTTGAGCACTCAACACCTTGCTAGTGGGTTTTCGAATGCGTTTTTTCTTTTTGAGAATCTCCTCATGACTAGGTTCTTCAGACATCAGCACCAACTCCTTGTCTGTATTAGAAATCTCTTTACTTTCCAAGTCATTTGGCAATTCTGAGAAACTTACAACTTCCTTTTCACTTTCACTTTCACTGACAATAACAAACTGTGGCTTACGAGGACGACCTCTTTTGCGCTTTCCCTCAACTTGGTTTTGCTTCGGTGTGATTTTTCTGATCTTTAACTTAAGCGCAGTATTAGGTGATACCTCCACATTTGCTCCAAATGTAGAAATGTCACCGTTTATTCTTGGAGGACTAGCAGTACTAGGATTACTGCATACTCCGTTACACTTGCCATGCAAGTCTGAATTAAGATCCATTTTGTCAGCCATGTTAAGTTTGACTGGTAAGTCTATCTTGTCAGCGATATCCTCCAGCTCTGAACCAACAGAAGAGTTCAGCTCATCACTTTGTTTTTGTTTGATAGTCCGTTTTTTCCTTTTCTTTGGAGGCTCAGAAATTTTCGAAGCTTCAACATGGTTTGGAACCGACTTTGAAACCACCGCTACTGAACTCAGTTTTCTTTTCCGCTGTGTTCTCCCCTTTGCAGCTTTCTTTTGGTCAGGTTTTAAACTACTATTGCAATGTGTAACTCCATTCACAACCTTGACTTCGGAAACTTGATTCTCGCCCTTACCGAGATCACCTGTTCTATGTTCATGATTGTCAGCCATCCCATTCACTTGCTGCGGCAAGGATGTGACGCTCAGGCCATTTAACTTTTTAAGTTTCAAGGGATCAAGCCGTTTTCCTTCATTCTTGTCATAGTACTTGAAGGTATAGCAGAGTTGGCGCTCATGCCTGTTCATTGGTTTTGCTTTTTCAGCCACTTTAACTGCAGTTTCCCACTGAGCCACGCGCTTCTGTGCAATCTTAAGCTGTTTTCCTTGAAGGGAGTTCTCAAAGTTCTCTCGACCTACAGTGTAAATAAATAAAAAAAAATGTTACTAATAAATCCCATGGGTGCCAAAAATCAAAATTACGTTCCCTTGATTCATTTTATTGTAAAGTTAGCTACATCCATCTTTTGTCTGTTAAAACGATGAAGCACTGACCTTATCATTAATCATTTAAAGTGCCTGTCACCCCTAGAAAGTTATTTTCAGAATCAACTCTATGTACATTGAATAGTTGAATGGTAAATTATTTCTCGTTTTGAACGTCACATTTGTGAGTTATAGAGATTTGAATTTACAAAATGCTAATTAGATGACGTCAACTCAGGAATTTGCCATTATTTCTGTGCCAATTAACAATACGCAGTTTACAGCTTGAGGATAATTAATTTGATAAATACTAAAAACTGTGAATAGTCAATTGATTCGTAAAAAATATTACTTGGAGGTGAAAACAAGTAGTTGTATAATAAATGATTCACGGGTTGACGTCATCTAATTAGCATTTTGTAAATTCAAATCTATAACTCACAAACGTGACATTCAAAACGTGACATTCAAAACAAGAAATATTTTACCATTCAACTATTTAATGTACATAGAGTTGATTCTGAAAATAACTTTCTAGGGGTGATAGCAGGGTTCTCCAGAGAAATTAGACTACCTGGCTGTAAATTGAAAGTAGGCGGCACCTGGCATTTGAGTGCCCGAAGGGCTTGAGTATCTAGGGGGGTCCGGGGGCATTCCCCAGCAGAAAATTTTGAGAAAATGAAGGCACTGGAGATGCATTCTGGTGCATTTTGGGGACAACAGAGATGAAAATCAGCCAGTTTTTTAACCTTTTTATTATTCACTGAAAAAAATTATTGCTTTCCTTAATATGCTTTATATACTAAAGAAAACATTATGGCCCGAAAGAAATCACTTTTGTTCTATCTTATGGCTACGAAGGATTTGTTTTTATAGCCATGCAAGTGTTGGGAAGAAAATAGGATGGATTTATTCTTATCTTCCCCTCAAATATTTTCTTACTAGCCGGCGGCCCAGGACAAGTAGACTGCAATTTTCACCAGTTGCCGGAGCTTCTGGAGAACCCTGTGATAGGCACTTCAACTCATGAGAGACTCAAAGACAAAATTCATATAAAATCACAAATTTCAATTTGTAAAATATTGAAAAACAAATGGTGCCATGCAAAAGCACTGGCAAGAAGGTTTTATTTTAATGGTCACTCCACAGGATTCGTTGACAGACTCAAAAGTTAGAACTACACCACATGTCTCCATAATTGACTGGGGGAGTGAAAGGGCTAACTTCAGAAAATTCTAAATACATATCGCTTAATAACAGTCCAAACTCTGGCAAAAAAAAAAAGACAAAAAAAAAAAAAAACAACTAAAAACTAACAAATAGTTTATTGGGTTTGATAAGTGATAAACATTTGATTGAAGAGTTAGAATTTCCAGACTGTTACATTTTATATGCCAATGAATTTAATACAGGTTAGAAATATCAAGAAATGGCCTCCCACTTGAAAATATAAATGTTTTGACTTTCTAAATTATGGTTAACATACAGAGGAAAGCACAATAACAACAGGAAAATTACAATCTAACAAATTTAGTGTTTTTTCGAATAAAGGGTCCAAGTTGATTTGAAAATGATGTGTTAGAATTTTACTTAAAAAATCATTAAATGAACTAAACATACTTATTATTTCTCTTTAGCAAAGAAAAATCCAATAATAAAATGTGTCTTTTCATTTGGGAGTGCAATATTTCAAATTGTTCATAATTTGGAGTTTCTTTTATTGAGCCATCTTTAAATATAGCAGTTTTGAATGTCAATAAAACGAAAGTGATTTGATCAGATAAAAAAATTAAGCCAACAATATTTCAGTTTAATTAACTTCCATGGCAGAATGTAGGGTAAAATAGACAGGTAAGTGACAATAACTTATGTAAGACTTCAGGGAATGAAAGGCTGAAATTAAAATTCTGAATTAAACAAAAAAAAATGAACCTTGAAGAGTACGAACAATGAAAACACAGGAGTGATAAAGTTTATTTTTCATTGCAAACTTATATTACCAGTAGCATATTAAAAATTAATAGAGATCTAGATATTTGTCTGGAAAATCAAGCAAAGCAGAGAACATGCTAATAATTTCTTGTGCTGCCTGCAAAGGTTTTAGGTCAAATATTGACATTTTGAACATCGAAAGAAAAGGTTATTTAATTTTCTGTGAATGAAGATTAATTCTGTTCTTGGATATGGTGAAGCAGCAGATAATGAAATGATGAGTCTAGAGGATGAGACGAGAACATGTTAATAATTTCTGGAGCCTGAGGCTGTATATTGCAAAGATTGTCATATCTTTTTTCAAACAAAATCAGACGAAGTTGTATTACCCTTACCAATTTCAATAAAATTGTAACATATTGACAGAAAGCCATAATTGAGCTTAATACAATGAAACTTGAGCAGCTGAATCCTGCCACAAATTTTCATGACATAAAGTGCCTTTCTGCGAGAACGAATAATAAAGATTATTTTGACAAATGTGTTGCTTTTTTGGAAAATGTGACCTTTTACAGCAAAACAAAATTATGTGGTATGAAGAGATCCAAGAATAAAATTAGATTATTACTGTAAACAAGTGCACATTGGTAAAATTCACACTTTTCTTTTCAAAACAGCTGTCCTGTGTTTATTGATCATGCGCTCAGAGGCCTGGTGAAATCTTAGAATGGCGAAGCGCCAAAACATATTGAAAAGGCTCGCTCAAGTACACCCAACATATTTACATAAGCAAGTTACGATCCAAAAACAAGTCTCGGCGGCCTAAAAACTTCGCAGCGCTTTTGCAACAAACGCTTAATTAAAATACAGTTAGAATAAGCCACGCTTTTCACCTGATTTCCCAATTCGTTTTAGTTACTGGCGGGCGACTGACTTGTTTTGAATGAAATGTGGATAAACATGGCGGGATAAAATATATTTTTGAACACACAAATCGCCAAGCGATTACATTGCCGCTGTTTCTTTATGCGATGGAGAAACCGATGCGTTTAATTACGACACCTAGCAGGAGAGTGTGTTAGGTTAATCCCGCAATTATCGATAAAACTTGCGAGATTTAAGCAAGATTGATTCGCCCAAAACTGAGCTAATCAATTTCTTTCTTAGCAATGCACCAAATAACCCTCCTACCTTCAAATTTCAAAATCGATCTTTCGGCGACCCAGCCTCTCACAGGATCCTGCCCGAAAAATTGCACATGATAAAATCTTGCTCTTCCTTTGTACTTGAAACTAACAGCGGTGTTTGGGTCGTAGGAAACCATTGAAGGCCACCACGGATGGCCCGGGATTTTCGACCACACTACATCGCCAACGAGCCACGAAGCAGACTGATTTGGACTTGTTGAAACTTTCGATTCCTTCGCGTTAGGACTCTCCGAAAGTTCAGACGAACCGCTATCATCTTTGGATTCTACTGCTGCCATCCAAGAAGACGACACAGTTAAAATCCACGCAGTAAATTTATGTTAAAAGCAGTATTTCACTCGCGGCGTGCACCAAATCTTCGAAGCGTTGTCGGATCGAACAACGGTTGAAACATTCTGATTGGTTCCCGCGGTACACATGGCTCAAAATTGGCGGTCGCCGAACATCAGCCGATTGTTTTGTAAATCCGCCGACCAATACCGACGGTTGCCGAAAGCGAAATGTGGTCAGACGGATCTCGAAAGTGCAAAGAAAATTACTTAAATCATGGAACCTCGAAGATAATAAAGAAAATCTGTTGGTTTTGGAAAAGAAATTTAAACCAAAAAACTTTACGCTTTTATACATACCCAAAAAAGTCCAAAACGTCCCGAAACATTCGATAAAGCCTCACCCCACCCTACACGGGGGTGCATGTTTCACTTTTTCCCAGAATGCGTTGCTGTTGTAGATTTCCAAAATGGCGGACGGCATTGAAATTCCAGTGCAAGTGAAGATTCACGTTCAAGAAATAGTAAAAATTGAGTTTGAGACCCAAAACATTATACATGACATACGGCAATGTCAGGGTCCATTGAATTTACTCAATGACATAAATTTGAAGGTGAAACAAAAA
This sequence comes from Dendrophyllia cribrosa, assembly GCA_024195265.1. Taxonomy (NCBI): domain Eukaryota; kingdom Metazoa; phylum Cnidaria; class Anthozoa; order Scleractinia; family Dendrophylliidae; genus Dendrophyllia; species Dendrophyllia cribrosa. The sequence continues at coordinate 6,194,067 of JAJLRJ010000001.1, read as the reverse complement.
GTGAATTCCTTGAGGCAAAAGATCGAGGTAAGCTTAAATTATTTTTATTACAGAATTCAAAATTAAAAGTTAAGCTTATAGAACGGTTTTTGGAATTGTAACAAACTTATTTACATCTGACGTCGGGGATAACAATAGATCCTATTGTTCAATGCTTCATTCTGCAAAACGTTGAATTGATTTTTCATTTTCCTGTACTTCACTTCACTTCACTTCCCAGCTTCCCTTTGTTTTGTTTCGTGTTCAATCTTAATTATATTACTAGGAGTAATCACGGATTAGAAAGTGCGTTTGAAGGCTGAACCATTACAAATAAGATGTACAACATTTGTTTCAAAGTGGATGTATATAATTTATGCTTGCAACTGAACAATAGGCCATTGGGCTATTGCATTTAATATCCGCACCCCCCCCGTTGAGGAGTAGACTTTTACAAGGGATGACCCCTGAAGAATCCTTAGGAAATAAGATCACCCCCTAAAGAATTCCTAGAGGCAAAAAAACAACCGGGCAGAGAAAGTTTACGCCTCTAGTTTGCGCCCCCCTGAAGAATTCCTAGGGCAATCATGTACCCTCCGAAGAAATAAAAGATTACCCCTAAAGAATTCCTAGGAACCCCTAGATTACCCCTAAAGAATTCCTAGGAACCACCCCCCCCCCCCCCCCCCCCCCCCCAAAAAAAAAAAAAAAAAAAAATTCCTAGGGAAATCATGTACTAGAAAATTTCTATACTTAGCTAGTAATAACCAAAGGTTAGGAAGTGCGGGCGAGGGCGATGCATTGTGTATTTGGGTTAATAAAAATGTAACAGAGGCGTACTAAGTGATCAGTGGTGCATTAAGATTAATTTTAAAATAGGGAGCGTTATACATTTTGGTTCTTTGGGTAATTAAATATTTTGGGGCCCAAAGGGAAATATTTGCCTATAAGGGTAGCATGGCTCCCCTGCCCCACCCCCTTTGCCTCCTCTATATTTGCCGGTTATAATTTATTTGCCAGAAAGTATACGTGGAGGTGTTGCATAGAGTGATTTTATTTAACCTATGAAACAGATACCTACACTATAACATTCCATGAGACATCATTTCCATTGTTTAGTTTTGTTTAGTTCTACTAATACGCTGTAATTGTTTCTTGTTGTTCCACGGTGTTAATAAAATCAGTCTAGGTTATAAATTGTGGGTATATTGATTGAGTCAAGATGAATTGATCTAACGCAACAATGATTTATTTAAAAATTATAGCATGCAAAACTTGAAGATGTCTTTGAATGAATAATAATGAAATCAAACAAACACGGCACTTGTTGATATGCATAAGTTGAAATGTCACTGAACTGAAACTGAAACTAAACGACTATATTATAGCTTCGCTATGCTTGCTAAGATTTTTTGAGAAACACAAGGCTTTGTTTAACAGCTCAATAACATATGAATTTGTTGTCTATTATTTCTATTTACTGATCGGCTCCTTCATTTGCATATTACATCTACAGCCCACCATGCTGGGGCCATGGTACCCCTCAAAGGGGTCGTCAAAATGTGGCTACTTGCAATATATAATATATTTGTTGCTTTTAATTCTTTTTTGGCAAAACTTGGTCAGTATGGTTTATTTGGCCCTCAAATGTCAAATTGTGACTTCACATTTACACGGAGACGTCATTCACGCTCAAATTTCAAAGCTTTGAATTTTCTAATTTTGGCATTAAGGTTTCCAACATAAGTCTAAAGAAAATTTCGAATGTCCCATATAAAAGTTTTATTTTACCAGAACGAAATCTTAAAATCATTTGGTCAACATTCGAAGGCGAAGTGAAAATACAGTCGAACCTCTCCTTACGAACACCTCTCTATTATGGACATTTTGGTGACTGTACTTTTCCGGGTGTCCGTATTTAAAGGAGGTTCGACTGAAGGCAAATTCACTTCGCCTTGGAATGTTGACCAAATGATTTTAAGATTTCGTTCTGGTAAAATAAAACTTTTATATGGGACATTCCAAAGTTTATGGGGTGGTTTGACCCCACAGTGCATTAGGCATAGGACCATACATTGATCCTTCTCTAAGGGGCCACGTAAGTCAGCGTAACTTTCCAAGCGCCAGTAGCGGTGTTATTTCTATTGTGTATACTGCATCCGGCTCACTAAGGTAAACGACTTTTACTTCATCCGTCTCCATAGATGCAGACTGTACTTCAGCAACATACCACCCTGGACGCCATCCGGAATCGCCAATTTCATCGGCTGTCCACTTAATTTTCAATTTTTTCCCAATTTCAAAGTAACTTTCGTGGTCATCTTGCTCCGGTATTTTGCTTCTGGTCAAGTAATTCTCGATGCTGTTCAAGACTTGAGAACCTTCGGCAACCTCCCTTTTTACATTTGGAACTCTTTCAATGAACTGAAGTAGTGGTTCAAACAGATCACAAAGGCTTTCTTTGTTAAAATTCGGTGACAACGAAATCACAGATCTGTCAGTAAGGGCTTTAGAAAACTTCCTAATGCGACGAATTTCTGGTAAATTGATTACTTCTTCTCTTAACTGATGAAACACGATTGTTTTTGATGTATCGATAAGTCGTTTGATTTCTTGCAACTCCCGGTACGATGTCAGATGACTTCTTCCATTGCGCAAAAGAAAAAGTCTTAACACTAGTTCATCTTTATTTCCTGAAATGGGCAGGTTGTGTTGTTTTAAAATAAACTGTAGAGAGGCAACTGGAAGTTTTTTCAACTCTGCCACGGTTTTAGGTAGATTAATGAGGTTGCCACTGTAGTCCACTTGAAAATCTTTTGGAGGAGCTTTGCCTTCAGCTTTTGCTATAGTTTTGACCAGGGTACATTTTGGGCCTTTCAGCGTGATATTGAGGGCTTTGCATTTCTGTTGAAGTTCACTCACACTCAGTTTATACAACTGATGTTTTCGCCAGGTTTCTCGCTCCATATTCTCGCGGAATGACTTCTCATATTTTCGTTTGCGTGCATCAAGGTACTCACGAACACTTTCCACTGGTATCCACGAAAGAATAGCGAGCTGTTCCAAAATCTCATCTGGAGGAGCAGGCTCGATGTTAAAAAAGGTGTCTAAAATCTTCCGCGGCAGGAATAAATCACTCGAAGCTGCAATCTGAGTGTTTTCTCTTACGAGATGTGTGGTTTTTTCTAAAGACAGATAATGTAATTCCCCTTTCTCGGTGACCCATCTGATGTAGTCTGGGACTGGTTGAAGCACTAATACATCTTTTTTCTCCATTCCAGCCTTCCAAATTTGTGTTCCGTATTTGTCCTTTTGCGCGCTAGAGATCAGTTTGTAATCCTCCGCATACAGACCCTTGAAATTTTCATCAACTTTCCAGCAATTCACTAGACTGTGAAAATAGTCGTTTTTAATTGGTTCGTATGTCCAATCGCAATCGAGTTTCTTCTCCTCACTCAGAACAAGAAAATCCTTTAGCTTATCTTCATCATTAAAAAGGTTTCTTTTAACCCCTCGAAAGCACTCTAGAAACCGACCTCCAAAACGTGTAAAGGACAAACAGTCTATGACCTCCTGAGCCATAGCTTCCATGTTTTCTAGATGTTCTTTGCTGTATGAATCTGCGTTGGGGTGAATTTTCTTGCTGCTAAAGGCGCCATGCCTTGAAAGGGACTCGTTTTCCGCAGCGTGTACCCGCTCTACAAAATTTCGTTTGCTATGTCTTTCAGCAAAACTTCTTTGGTTAATTTGTGTCAAATGAAGCATACAAAGGATGCGAACCATGCACATTTGTGTAAGCTTGCTGTCCGGATCTTCGCCATGTCCGTTATCTACAATTAAACTTAATATTTTTTTCAAAGTACCCGTTTGGGGGTTTCGAAAAACAGCATCCAAAGATGGTAGTGTAAGCAAGTATAGCATTTCGTTCATGGCTCTAAACGTTGTTTCTGGTTCCGAAATCCCGAGATAAAGTAATGTTACTGGTTTTCCAGTTCTTGTAACATTTAAGAAGTTACTTTCGCCATTGTTGAGCTGTTTGTAGTTTTCTTGTTTCAGTTCAATAAATAAATGTGTCATTGGAACAACTGCGTTTACTCTGCTTTGATCAAAAGTGTGATCCTCGTATGAGAGAGGTTTCCAGGACTTCCCGGGATTTTGTACTGGCTGTATGTCCCCACATATTATTGCTTTTGCATCTCGCGAATCTACTATGTTGTCGTCCGGGTTGGTCTCTGCCTGTTCCAGAAGCAAATTTACACTTTTAGTCGACCAATGTAAATTGATTACTTGCTGAGAAACAGAGTCACGCGGAGGAGGTTTCAGGGATATTTTGGCGTTAACATTTTTTCCCGAATGATGTCTCTTTGCTGACAAGGTCTTCTCCTTATAGGAGTCTGTGTAATTAAAGCAGGAAGACAATGACATAGAAAATTGAGGTGGAGCGACCTGAAGTAGAATCTCTCTTGCTTGCCACATGTACAGGTTGTTATCTCTGCTCCGAAACATGATATCGGAGGTTAATCGAGGATGACACTCTGTTCCCCCACCGATACCACTTTTACCACTCTCGAATATACTTTGCAACACCATGCCTAACTCTGGAAATGTATCAGCTAGGAGTGGGCGGCCTCTGTTATCGAACGAACATTTAAACTCCTTGGATTTCCTTGAACATATTATTCTTCTCGTTAGCCTGCGTTGTTGTTCGTTCGTCATGTCGTTTCTGACTATCTGAGAGCTCATTTCGATGTCCCTATATCGAATGAGGTTTCCCTTCAACTCATTTTTACAAGCCATTATCGAACTTTTGTTTTTCACACCTTGCAATTTTGCAACAAATTTTGTGCTTGTTGCAGAAGCGAAGAGACCCTTCAACAAGTCTCGGTCTTTCTTGGTATCGGCAAACCGTAATGCAGTATTAAAAAGTCCGCCTATCTCTTTTTCTATGTGAGCGTTCATCTGTTCTCTTAAGCCACTTTTTAACAATGATTCTAATTGACGAGCGATGGCAATAAGGTTTTGATTTCGGTTTTCGATAAAGAAGGCCGTGTCCTTTATGTGTATTTTTTCCAGATCTAGGTAGGGAGACAGAACCACTAACAACTCGCTGGGCTTAGGACATTTCTTTAACTTTTTTCCAAAAACTTCGTTTATTTTGTCACTGTAGACGTTTGCAAGTTCTTTTGCTTGAACAATTGGACCATTGGCAAGAAAGTAGTTCGCAACGTGAAGGATAACCATACACTTCTTTCGCACGTTAGGGTTACATTCGATTAAGATTTTTTTTTCGAGACTAGCAATGTTATCCTCCATAGATCCCTTTGCTTTTGATTTTTCTTTGCGGCTATCATTTTTGACAAAAAGCATGGAGCGTCGCTTATACCATTCCTTGGACAGAGCCGGGAATACTCTTGGGTCGTAATCCGAGAGTTTTTGGCTACCCTCGGGTGTTATCGAGTGCGGCTGTTGACGCGCGTACCACGTGGATGACAAGGATGGAAACGGTAGAATTTCATCTTGCGCATTATCACCAGATTTCACTGATTTTGACTGCGTTTTGTGACATCGCTTAGACAGCAGTGGAAATGGCACCTCGTCTTCAACCTTCATCATTTTTGACCGTTTATTGCAGGAACTGGGATTCTCCAAAGGAGTCGATGCCCTTTTTGTGTTCGGCAAAGAAACTTTCTGTTGCTTTTTGGCAGCTTCCCTGATTTTATCGTTTTCTTCTCTTTTCCTGAAAGTAAAAAAAAAGTAACATAGAAGGGGTAACGCCCTCTTGTAAAGAAGTTTGTAAAAAAATTACCACGTTTTTTTAATAAGCTATGTTTTTTACTTTAAAATGGAGAATACCAAAACAAAAGAAAATATTAGGTGACCGATGGCGCCTCCCATATATGGTTTTATCGTGCCTGCGTGCAAAAACGGGCGAATATAAAAAGGTGCACGCAAACCATACTTTAAAGCTTGGCAAGTTTGTAGGTGTTTCAGAATTGTCAAATTTAATGTATACATTTATAACAAAAACAGGTTGAACCTGCTACAATAGCGATTAGCCTGTGCGAGGCTCTGAGATGGTCGTAACAAAAGCCAAAAGAAAAACCACGAAGTTAGGTATGAAAAAGAACAGGTGACGACTAATTTCGTGCTCGCCTTTCTTTTCCCTTGTTTAGACCAAATGAAGTAACGAATGACTTGTATTATAGCAGTAAGATAATTAATTTGACCCTGGATAACAAAGCATCGTACCAAGTGAACGCTGTGTAATATGATGACCATACCTTTTCAAGATGCGGTTGCTTTCTTGCAACGAAGGAAATTCATCTTCATTAAAAGAAAAGGGTGCCGGCGTGAAGTTAGTTGATGGAACTAGTGGTACAAAGTGGTTTGGCTGAAAGGTGGTCATATCTTGTAATGAGGTCCGTGTAAACATGATGTGAAGCACAGTTTCTCGAGTCGGCGCCATTCTCGGATTCACCAGTCCGTGGCAAAATGCACTGATCGCTGTTTCCTTCAAATCTGGGTACACTGAAAAAATTTTACCTCCAATGACAGATGTCATGGCCATTATTTGTAGCATGGCTCCCCACTTTCCTACGGAGATAAATCGTATTCTAAATTTGGAACAAAGTACCACTTTTATGAGGTGTATCTTGAACTGTTTATTGATAATTCAGGGGCGGATCTAGGGGAGGGATGCAGGGGGTACGCACCCCCCCCCCCCCCCCCATATTATGTTATTGCCTAGTCTACGTTGTTCGCTTTTGTTTACGTCACCCTTCAGTTACGTCATTCCTTAGAGGTGCACCCCCTCATAAGAAAAATCCTGGATCCGCCCCTGTAATTCACCCACACAGATTCAGGAACTGTGTTTTAAGCAGTGAAATTTGCTCTCTAGTCTGTAAGGAAATTTAAAAACAATTGCTTTGACACTTTCCGTTCTTTTAAAAACTTATGGCCAAAATTGGGTAAATGGCAGAAATCGCGCAACAACAATTGATTCTTAATTTTCTTGATCTTTGAAAACGCTTTATTTTTATAATCGCCAATTAAAGCTCTCTTGTGTTACAGTCTGTGATTTATAGACCGCAAGGGAGGGTAAGATATCTTCTATTGATTATGGACAAAGCCTCTATCTAAGGCTTGTTCGTTCACAAAGGTTACCATTGTTTTTGGTAGGGAGACGGTAGGGGAAAGTTTGCCGTTTTTTTTTTGGCGGGGTGGTGGGGGGGGGGGAACACAGCAACTGTGGTTTGCCAGTTTTCTTCTTTTTTTGTTTCTTTGCACTAGTTAGACCCACAGATAAAGAAAAAGACCTGCAGATTGATATTAAAAACTAGGGATTGTTTCGGTGGTGCTAGATTCCTGTACCAATCGACTTTTTATGTTTGCAAGCCTGTCTCACTGTCAAACGAGCAACGCTAAAAAAAAGTAGTATTTGAAAAATATGAAAGTACAAAGGCGAGTAACATATAAAAAAATATGGCTCCTGATATAATATAAAAGTACAAAGGCGAGTAATTTAAAATCGGCCTCACGCGATTTGAAATTTCTCGCCCGACTACTACTTTTTAAATTGTATTTCACTCAGTTCTATTACCATTACTTTCTATTACTATATTATTGTTACTATTATTACCTGGGCGGCAAGTGATTTTTGCCTCCTCGACCACGATATTCCGCCTATTTCTGACATCATCGTAATCTCTGGATAAGGCTAATGCAAAGACAGTGTTTTCACTGTAGTGTGTTTTTGCGCTATTTTCTTTGAAATATGGATGTTGAGCGTAAAAGTCAGCCTCCAAGAAAAGTTCCGCTGCCACAAGCAGCCTGAGAACGTGACACAATGCTTCGTTCCCTACCAGCAAAATTGATGTGCTGTTGTACAAGCAATTGCCATCTGCTGTTGCTTTCTTTGGTACAAGATTTTTGTCAATGTCGGTGCGCATCAACTGCCTTGAGATGCGATCCTCTGGAATAACAGCTACGATCTTTTGACGATTTTCGTAAGATGTCTGAAAAATACTTTGATATTTTTGGAACAAACTCTTGCATTCAGGCGTTTTTTGAGCGGCAATTGCATTTTGTAAGTGCAGCAAATCCTGTACAACTGTTTTGATGGAACACATATTTCCTAAATACGGGGCAAAGTTTACCGAAAGCAATAACTTGTTATCACCAACAGGCCCAGCAAACAAATACTCTCGAACAAGACGACGATGTGACATGTGATGCTAGCTCCACGTGCACTAGCGACTATTTTTAGATCAGGTAGAATGAAAAGGGTTGAATATGGGAAACATAGGAGTCTTAGTATCATTTTATTTATTTTAGCATCAGTGTCTATTCGTAAGTCACCAAGAAGGTCAAATGACTTATCTATCCTTGTTTTGCCGAAAAAGCTGAAGGTTTTTACGCTTTGTTGCAAAAATAAAAAAAAAGGGAATTTTATTATTTTAAAGCTGTTTTCTCAGCGTTCGTGGAATACGCTAGAAAACTCACCAATGGTCACAGCTAGCTATTAAGAAATTATTTATTATTAAAGACAAAACGTTACAGATTTTTTCCACTTTTACTGAACTAACAAGTTGGCGTGACACCAACATTTTTTCTTGTTTATACATTGATCCAAAGTTAAGTCAGTCAAAATGAACGGTCAAAAATGTGTAAAACGTAATAACTTGACAAGAATTTCTTTCGAGGATTAATCACTTTCGTATTCCTCTTTGACATCCTCAGCGAGGACTGACACTTCGTCTTCACTGAGCCTTACAGCCGGAGTCGGGCTCTCGCACTGCTCACTGACACTGGCGTTGTCCTGTTTCTTCAAAAACTCCTCGATCGACTTCTGAAGATTTGCCTGGCTCTTTTTTAGTGCTGAGAAGACTTTGTCAAAGTTGGCTTCCAAAACTGGGCGGTTCGCCTCGTTCTCCCGAATCTTATCAGAAAACTTAGCGTATTCAGCGTTTACATCAAAGGTTGCTTTTTCCACGCTATCAAGATTACGCATTAACACTTTATCGCGCCCCTTACAATCTGTTGTTGATGAAATGTCTTGAGCCAGTATTTCTTTCACTTTGTACTTTAAAAGTCCAGTTTTCTTCATAACCCACGATGACTCGATGACTCCAAGTAGCTCCTGAGGGCCCCAGTTCGAAAGTTCTTCGTTTCCTTTTATTTTTTCCAACAAGCCATTATGATATCTCATCCGTTCTTTCGCAAAAAGGTCTTGGGCAGCTTCTATTTCAGCTGAACTGAAGCGATTTATTTTTAAATCTTGCACTTCATCTGGTTCTGGTGCATCTTTTGAAGGCGATGTCGGGGATGGACTTGTTTTGACTGAAGCCGTGCTTGCTCCATCTTCGCTTGAAGGCGATGAGGTTACGGAGAACACTTTCTGAGGTTTCACTGTACATGTAGTCTTCACTGTCAACTCGATCCCTCCATCCTTGTTGTTCCGTTGCGAACAGTCACGCACAAGTGTCTTGCTTTCTTGTTTGGGTTTGAGAGAAATTCCAAATAACAAAAAGGAGAATTCTTGGCATGGTGTTTCCTCAAGTTTTTGCCGAACGGAAAGCAACGTTTCTTCCTCTGTGATGTTTTTGAGTACAGCAAAAGTGTCACCTTCATCGGTCTTCAAAGTTAAGGTCCGTTCCATTTTTGCCATTTGTTTTTCTGAGTTCAGTCTTGCAAAAAAGTAGGAGGTTCCGCCTGTCACTCATTTAACCGCGCTGTTTTCGTATTTTTTTTGTTTTGTTTTTGCTTTGTATTTTTTTTCAACCAGTTATTACTTGAAATTTCGACTGAATAAAAAGGGAAAACAGAAGCACATTGGATGGAAGTTAAAATTAAGCAAAACAAATATTATTTATTTCTGAAACGTTTCATCGTCGGTTCTTCGAGTCGGTCAGTGACACGCACAGTGACAAACACAGTACTTCGCGTGCCTGCGTGCATGAGAACTTCTAAAAAGTGCATTTCTTTCGGGAGAATCTCTTGCATTCGTTATAAACATAAGAAACACAAAAATCCAAAAATGGATTCTTAAACGTTAGTCAAATAGAAGGGGGCATTTACTGCTTTTTCAAGATCGTTTTTGTGTTTGCTCTTGAAATAGCAAAGCGCAAAGATGACGTCAGCACTCATGTTTGTCCGAGTTTTTATTTATTCGTGCTTATTCTTGCATTTCTGACAAGAAATTCGTTATTAGGAATCCCCTGAGAGTCATTTTTGGTTATTTGGCTACGTTTTAGTTCTTTAAAGGCAAAATAGGAGGAAAGCGTTTTTTTTTTTTCCGTTTTCGCGTTTCCACAACTAATTGTTTTGTCTGGGGCTTCGTTTTTTCTTTCGGGCGCTTGATTTCCAAATCGGCGGGTCTGTTTAAAAAAAAATCGAATAATTGTTTGACTGAAAGATTCAACGAGATTTATTTCACAAGTGAATACAGATAAATGTGAACAACATGACTGTGATTTCGGTAAGATAAGAGATCACATGAAACAAAAAATTCTTCTTGGATTGCAACTTTGTTGAAAAAAAAAATGGACATTTTTCTATTAAGATCACTCAGACTAAATTTACCCTAACTGCAGTTATTTTTCGCTGTCCACGAGAGCATCGATTTTATGTTTTTTAACTTTCAGATTCTTGCGCATGGCTTCCTGAGCACGTTTCAGGTTGGACTGCGCTCTTTGTTGTAGTGCTTCGACATCCTTTCTTTCACTCGCGGAAAGTGATTTCTCTTCTAGCTTAGCTGTTTTATCCTCCAGTTCTTTCTTTGCCTCGTTCATCCTTAACACGTTGGCGTTTAATGTTCCAGGCTTAAGAGAAGCCGGTGGAGTTTCAGTTGTTTTCATTACGACTTCAGCTTCCTTTTCAAGAATTTTTCCTTGCTCTGTCCTCCACTCGTCATTTATTTGTTCACTCAGTGAACGCTTGGAGATGTTAGGCTTCTGTGAACATAACGCTCTCGCTCTTTCATTCCAAAAACGATAATACGCTGCCCGCATTCCCCTCGCTTTGTTTATTTCTTCCGTGCTGTAAATCTTAATGTTCTTTAATTCCCAGGAATTCTGGAACTTAAAAACGGCTCGCCAATCTACCGGCTTGGAGTTTTCGGCACTTTTCACAGGAGGCTCGTCTGTCTGGCTCGTTTCTTCACACCGCGTTGCATGACAGTCCTCGTTGCTTGTGGTAGCTTCTTCCATGAACTTGACTTCTATGTTAACCAGCCCATTTTTTGCATCTGTTGTGAGATGGTCAATAGTCAGAGCGTCTTCTTCCTTTCTTGTGTATATTCCCTCTTCTTTTACGAACATATAATTACCCTTTCTAACAAGTTCTCCGTCGTCAATCTCTTTTCGCAGGTTGCTTAAAGTACCTTCTCTCGGGAAGCTAGGTATGATAGCCAAGAAATCCTGGCTATCGAAAACAGTTTCAAAAACACGGATACACACGTTCATCTTTTCGATATCTCAGTTTGCATCCACTGGTGGTGCAAGCACACTACCGTCGCTTGCAACTACCTGTCCACACGCGTGACAAAAACATGTTCTGCTGGCCAGTCAAAATTCAAAGTTTTTACCCGCCCATGCCACTTGGGGACGTTTGCGTAATTGGCGCCAAAACCTGCAAGTCAGGAACTTGAACCGATTTACTTTTTTTTTTTTTGGGGGGGGGGGGCGGTGGGGGGGGAGAAGGGGACAAGTGAGCAAATGAACAATCAATTTAAAAGTAACAAGACGCCTCAAGTCGTTTCCGTGGGATGCATTGGCCTATACAAGGGTAATGTGGTTCTATGTTAATGGGTTGTTACGGAAAAAATCCATTCCCCCCCCCCGACGGATGGCATTCCGGAAAATCTCACGGGAGGGGGGGGGGGGTTAAGGGGCTTGGAAATCTAGACGGGTGGGGGGGGGGGCGAAACCTAAAATCCACGTCTTCGGGGGTTAATTTTGAGCGATCGATGTTTCGACTTGAAGACCAGTGAATAAGGAACGTGGTTTCTTTTACGTAAACAGCGAAAACAAGCGGCTTTTATAGTCACGCAAAATTCACGCGTATACAACTGTAATTCTATCTGAACTTCATGTTTAAAATAAATCTTGATTGAAACTAAACATAATAATCATAGTTAAGGCTGCAGGGAAAGGCATGTAGCAGAAAAACAAATTTGTTGCAGTTGTCGGTAAAAGGGGTTAAAAAGTGCACGGAATTTGCACATGTCAAAAGTGTAATTTGAAAGATGAATACAAATAAGCGCTTCCAAGAATTCTCTGTTTTTCGCAACTGTAGTTTCGCTCTTTTGAAGTTTCTCTGCACCTTTCGATCTCGCATGTTATACTGTTCTAATTTTGTATCACCCATTAAATTTGTGAGATGTTTTATGAAATGGTTGCGTTATGCGTTACTGAAAAGGTTTTGACATATGCAAATTGAAATCAGTGTCAGCGAACGAAAGCAAAACAATCAAAGATTGGAACTTTTCGAAAGCGGCTGGATATTCTTGTGGTCCAGATACATTCTATCTATTTAACCGCACAGAAGTTCTTGTGATTTTAAGCTTCAAATTTCTGAGATGTTCTTGCGGCTTGCAGGATTGAACGAGGGCTAATCGTTCGTTATTGTTATTTTAACCCGTTTCTTACGGTTGGAAACGATGGAAACGACTTAAACCAAACGATGGAACCGATTTAAACCAAACGAACGATGAAAACGATTTAAACCAAACGATCGAAACGATGGAAGCGATTTAAACCAAACGAACCACACGATTAAACGAACGATTGGGGCGATTGGAACGCTGGGCAAAACGCTTTAAACGCTCGTTAAAAAATAAAGATTTTACGCAATCCTATTGGCTGGCTTTGCAATTTTGGGTACAATCAGAGGAAGCAAATCGATCACAAATCGATAAAGGTTTTGTACAATCCCATTGGTCGACTTGGAAGAAGAAATAATCGATAAAGATTTTAGGCAATCCTATTGGCTGGCTTTGCAATTTTCGGATTTATACCGTGGGAGTGCCACAGGCATCCCACGGAAATATTAATGTTTACTTAACTTGTATTTAAACATGCCTAGGACACAGACCACAGAGGGGGCCAGGGGTACTCGTTTTAATCAGAAATAAAACACAAGGCATTGAAAGGCCTTTACACCAAATGAGATTCGTTCACCCCACGCAATTACAAAATAAACCTTATATCGATACACTCACGTATCAACGTTAACGATCAGAAACAGAAACAAGCTAAACAACCCTGTCTGGTGCTGAAGAATTCCACTCTGGTCTAGCCCTAACTCCTGACGGATTCCAGTCCCCGACCCTGACGAATTCTGCACTCTCCAATCTCCGACCCCTGACGAATTCCACGCTCTCCAGCCCCCGACCCCTGACGAATTCCACGCTCTCCAGCCCCCGACCCCTGACGAATTCCACGCTCTCCAGCCCCCGACCCCTGACGAATTCCACGCTCTCCAGCCCCCCACCCCTGACGAATTCCTTTGTTCCTCAACGGGGGGGGTGCGCATATTTAATGTAATAGCCCATTTCCGAGTTACGTTATGCCTCGTTGTCAAAGCGAGGCTAGGTGCACAACCTTTCATATGAAAATGAGTTTTTATTCAAATGCAAATAAAACTCATTTTCATATGAAAGGTTGTGCACCTAGCCTTGCTTTGACAACGAGGCATAACGTAACTCGGAAATGGCCTATTTGTTGTACATCAACACCGTAACATGGTCGGGACCCGGGGAGGGGGGGGGGGGGGGGGGGGGTACTCAACAAATTTTTGTACGGGGATGCTCCACCCCAAGGTCGAAACCCTTACTCTTTTATATACCGTTTTTGACAGAAAAGGTACCCCTTTCATATACCTTTCATTGAAAAAGGTACCCCTTTCATATATCTTTCACTGAAAATGGTACCCTTTTCATTTTGCCTTTATGTCCGTCTGTTTGTTATATTTTGAAAGGCGCTTTTTCTAATACTTCAATGGCAGTTTTCCCTACCTTTTTATACTTCAACTCGTGTTTTCCCTACGGTTTTCCTATACTTCATGAAATCCCTACCCTTTCATATACTTCAACTCGTGAAATCCCTACCCTTTCAAATACCTCTGGCCTAAAAAAGGTACCCCTTTCGGGCGGAGCATCCCTGTATAGCCCATTTTAGGGAGTACCCCCCCCCTCCCCCTCGGGGGTCGGGATGGTCAAAAGTTGGGGGATTTTCGAGAAACGGGCCCTTGGTCTACAGCTGTACATGTAAAAAAGCTAGCTACGCCTTGATGTATACAAGTGTGACATAACAAACTTGCAACAATTCATACTATACATACATAGTTTATTCAAGATGTAAACATAATGATTATTACATAACGATAATAAACTTGTATGTTTTATAGGGATTAGAGCAAGTGGCATTTGAGCAAGACAAAGAATCCGATCGGCTTGCGATACTAGCAGCGATGCAGCATCACAGAAAAGAGCTGTCCAAGTATTCTGAATTTCACTTGTCTTGTTTGACTTCAACAAATACGCCTTTATAATGAATTGTAATTAAAGTGTGTTCCATTAAGATAGTGACAGGCCTGCTGGCTGGTATTATTACTTGCTGAAATGCACAGTTTTGGCATTCCCCCCCCCCCCCCCCCCCCCATCCCCTCACCTACTCTGTGCCGACTCCATGGGGGGGGGGGGGGGGGGGGGGGTCTGGATCTGCCACTGCTTCATATATAGTACTGGTTTTCATTGAGCCTGTTGCAAATATATGTGATCTTATTCCTTCATTTCCTTATTCGACTATTCCTGGTCTTAAAAATTACCACTGATAAAATAAGCAAATCCTGCTGTGTATGTTTCTGGTCCTAGTCCTAGGGTTAGTTAGAATAGACCGACCATTCCCTTGTCCAATCCAACAACAAATTCATATGTTAATAAAAATCCTAAGAAAAGCCAAATTTTATAGACAAACCTAAGTTCTATTCAGTATTTTTACTCCGACTTCTTGCATTATGTAAACTTACAACATTGACTTTTGCTCCAAGGGCATAAAATGCTAATCATGAGAGCTTATGCATTTTTGTGCCTTTTTGTCAGTCTTCAGGCATCAATCAGGAAAGCCAATCTAGAATCAAAGACCATTATTGACAAAAGCGAAAAGGAAGAATTACTGGGCAGACAAACATCTAACGTTAGACAAAGGTTGGTTGACAGCAAGATACCGGCATATAAGTAACCAATGAGGCTTGTTAAAATCAAATGCTTACTATGAAAATTACTGTATTTTTGACTCGGTCAAATTTTCTTATCACTGCCACTCACATTCTCCTACTGCCCTGTCCACTTTTGTTGATGAATTCCAAGAAATTTGAATATAGCATCAAACAAAAGGCCGCTATGAGTACGACCCATTCAAACTAGGATTCTTAAATTCAGGGCTCGAAAAAAAGTAAAATTTAAACTTTCCCTTTGGGCAAGCAAGTCTTAAGTTTTACTTGCCCGGACAAGTTTTTATAAATTGTTACTTACACTGTAAGCTTAGTTCACAGGCAGCTTGTCTGTATCCTTGCTCATTGGGCAAGTGAGTGGGTTGCCCAACACAAAAATTTACTTGTACCGGACGTCTGGACGGGACTTTTTTCGAGCCCTGTGAATTCATCGACGAAAGTGGGCAGGACAGTGAAACAAAATATGTAGGACAACAATACAAAAACTTGGGTCCATTCCACAAATCAGTAGAAAAGTTGAACCATCTGCTTGGGGGGAAATTTGTCATTTGGTTGGGTTTTAAATTTTGACCTGAATCTTTTTTTTTTTGTGGGGGGGGGGGGGGGGGGGGAGTGATATTCTACGTTCTTTTCCTGTTTAAGATAACACCATGATTGCATAAATGTTTGTGAAAAGGATGTGGTGTGATTTTTTCTTCAGTTAATAAATAACCATTTTGATAGGATGTGTACATGTAACATTAGCTATTTTACATTAAATGCCTTTATTAATTTCTTTTAAAAGAGAAATTAATTAAAGCACTTGAGGAAAATAATTAAATATTATGATTCCAGAAAGAGTACTCAGTGATATTTTCTCTGTCTTTCAGAAATTTTAACAAGGAGAATTTAGCAAAGACTGCAAGCAATATAACACAAGATTTGATGAGCATAGCAAGAATGATGGAAAGTCAAGTCAAAAAGAGTGAAGGCGATATGCAGACATTAGGTTTGAAATCAATATATTATGTTATTAGTACAGTTGGCTCTTGATGACTCAATCTTCAAAAGAAATCGAAAAAATTTTGAGTTATCAGGAGATTGAAAGAAATGACTGAAAATTGGGGAAAACAGTCTTTCATGCTTTGTCGTTATTCAGGCATAATAATTATTGCTCTCTTCTCTGACGAAGGACTATAGTGCTCGAAACATCGATTGCTTGACTGTTAAAATTACTTTGTTTTTTCTGTTTTTGTTGTTGTTTTTGATGATTCAAGGTTCACAAAAGCGTCTTTTTTTTTTCAATAAGAATGATTTGATTTACTCAGAAGAAGAAGAAGTAGAAGAAGTAACATTTTTGCTGTGTTTGTTTCCTAGCTTCGTCATCTGCACAAATCCAAGACACTCAAGAAGAATACAAGGGATTATCTGGAATAATTCAAACCAGCAAGAACCTTCTTAACAAATACAACAGAAGGGAAATCACAGATCGATTACTTATTTTCTTTGGACTTGTATTGTTCTTTTCCACTGTTCTTTACATTTTGAAAAAACGGCTTCCAATATTTGGAGGCTAACAGCTATACCGGTCTTGAAAAAATATATAAATTTTTAAGTGCAGTAAAATGTGTCATACCATTGTTACTCAGTAGCTTTTTTTTACTTTGGCTCATTTTTGCCACAATCAGTGATGGTTTTTCTTAGACATTTAAAGAGCTGACAACTGTTCATGCAATTTATCAGCTCCCCACCTCCCAAAATAGAGTGGATTTTAATAGGAAAACTGTTGAAAAAGATAAACTAAATTGTGACAATGGTATGAGGCATTTTACTGTAAGTTACAGATCAATATAAAAATATTATATAATATTTAAAAATGAATAAATTATTGCATACATTTTACATAGTAAGCTATAGTAATTACTAGTATTTAAAAAAAGATTTTCCAATTTTAAAACCGCCGATTTCACTGTAGTGTACAAAACTGGTTTTTCAAACATGATTTGCTGGCTATGATTTGCCTGTCATGGTCGGCCCACATCAGACACTTTTGAAGGAAATTCACACAGAAACTAAGTTCACAAAGTAAATAGTGACTTTCTTAAAAAAAAATAGAAAGTGTTGCACTGAGATATTTAAGATCTCAGTGCAGTGTGATTCTCGCATCATATATTCGCCAGTCATGCTTCCCCTGTCATGGCCATTGTCAGAAAAATAATTAGTGAATAAAGTTCGCAGATCTTGTTCTTTGTGGATGTCTTTCTATTTCGGGAAGTAAGGATTTACTCTTCTATGAGTCAAATGTCTTCAATACTGTCTTATCTTGGGCAAAGCATGTTTGAAAAATCCAGCTCTGTACACTGCAGTGAAATTAGCTGTAGGTTTTATTAAGGTCTAGCAGGGGTTTCAGCTACTCATGAACTAAATGCAAAAGGCAGCTTATCACACCGGCTAAGAGAGGGCATCCAAAAGGTGTGCTTATTAGAGAGGGGGCCTAATTAAATAGAACTTTTATGGTATTTGATCTGCTTCCTCCCACCTGAAAACCCACTTTTCATCTTCTATTCCTGCCTCCCCATGAGACTTTGCAGTCCCCTTTCTCGTGGTTTACCAACCCCTGCACCCCCAACCACAGCTCAGCAATTTCTACAAAAATGCTGTTGCTTATGTTGTTTCTATACCTCCAGGCCACACTTTAGATTTGCTTCAGGTCACTCATTTTGCTATTCGGTCTGGTTGTCAGGATAGCCTGTATACAGCCAACCCCCCCCCCCCCCCCCCCCCCCCCCCCCCCCCAGGGGCCCATCCTTCAATACTATTTGTCTTGAGGACATGCTCAGGCTTTAATTAGAATCACAATGATAGCTGGCTATGCAGATCAACCTAGAAGACATCTGGGCAGGGGGAGATAAATTAAAAAAATATGGAGAAAATTGGTTGAAGATTTGCACTGATTTTTTTTATCTTTCCCTTCGATTATCTTCCACTAGGTCTCTCCTATAGGGCACAAGTACGAAAGCCATATTGGTGTTCAATGATATTTCAGCCCTTGGAATAAAACTCCATTTTTATGCAAACATTTTCTATCGTTCCTGTAATCCAACATGGCTACTGTGCATCCCAGGGGCCGGGGGGGGGGGGGGGGGGGGGGGGAGGGGGTTACTCCCATATAAAAATGACGAGGTGCTCGTCAGACATTTTCGAAAAAACACCCTAAAAGGTACCAGAATCTTGTTTGATGGGTGTGGCTCAAATGAATTTTTACCCCTAAGAGGTACCGTTCTCAAACAATACATGTCATATTCTGTCATATTTTTTCGTCTTTATACCCTAAAAGGCACCACGATAATTCTAACTGTGGTCATTTTACATAAGCGGTACCAATCTGCAAATTTTGAACCTTCACTGGCGCATAAACACAAGCATAAGCAAGTGAAAACACCAGAACATAAGCATAAAGACATACGCAAGCGCAGTATGAACGAAATTCTCGATACCGCCTTGTGCTTATTTCATCCCCGTTCTCACTTGACATAAATGTGACACAAGCATAGCATAAGCACAAGAAGAACGGAACGTGTTCGTTCTTCTTGTGCTTATGTCGTGGTTGTTCTCACTTGCTTCTGGATCTCTTATGCTTATGCTTGTGCTTATGCGCTAGTGAAAACCAGCCTTAAAAGGTACGACAAGCATCCTTGTCATTTTTATATGGGAGTCCCCCCCCCCTCCCCCGGGGCTGTGCATACTCCCTATAAAATACATTGTTGCATGTACGACCACATATCCTAATCATAAAGTGACTTCTTTTCCAAAATACCAAATTTTTTCAATCAAATCATTTTAGTCAAAATCTCTTATTGTTTGAACTTCCGATGAGCGACTACTCGCCCGTATTTCGATGTCAGTGCAGACTCATTGAACCACAGGTGGCCCAAGCTCAGTACGTGATGGTTCTTTGATATTACGCAACGAACGATTTCTAGACTTTGTATGGGAAATTCACTTTAGTCTTATACCGTAAAATCCTGGTTATAAGCCCCCCCCCGGTTATAGGCCCATCAGTTGGAATTAAATCTTTTCAGAAACCTTTATTTACACATAGAAACAATTGACAAGTTTGAATTTCAAAGGAAAGTGTCATTATTTTATTGTGTATCCCTATTGGTATAAAATACATACACCTTAGATGGTTTTTAAAGAGATAATATGCGCGGATATCTTACGAGTTGTGTAGAGTTGCGAGCAATGAGTAAAATGTCTGCACTTATTATCTCTTAAACCATCGAGTAATGGATTTATTATTCGACTGAAATTCCTTTATTTATAATAGCTTGTGTCTTTAAACCAGGACATAAGGTGTAGTAAGGCCATCTACTGTGTAATATGCTCGGATATTTTGCGTGTTCTCTTTCTCTTATAAGGTAAAACGACATCAGAGTTGAATAATAATGGCTCCTAGTCACCTCTCTTATCTTTCATGCGAGGGTCAGTGGAGTATGTGCGCCCATCACACTGAGCGTTATTGAACACTATAACTAGTAAGAGCTAATTGAAGGACTAAGCAACTAATAAAAGAGTAAGACTGAGTATAACTTAAGAGAAGAGCAGTTTTCAATTGAGTGTCAAAAGTAATTTGAGTCACTTTGCTTTCATCAGGTTTGTTTTAGCACTCATTATTTTTGAAAATTTACTACACTTGGCCCCAGCAGCATGAAGTCTGATTGATTCATGACTTTGTACAGTATTTTCTTGTGGTTTTAGTTTTAAGACACTCTGACAAAAACCACTCTATAACGTTAATCAACATGCGTATGTGCATATAGCAGGCTCATGTGCATAAAAGTCATCTGGACACTAAGTTTCTTAATACATGACCCCGTAATAAATAGTGGACACAAAATACATACCCAAGTGTTTTTTCTCTTAGTTTTTTTTTGTTCTAATTGAAGGGGTGCACGGAACAAAAACCTAAGTGACTTTTGATGTAACATCAAATTCTCCCTATGTTTTACAAGGGAATACAAGGCAATTTGGAAGGAGAATCTGGCAGTTTATCAGAAGTCACTTAGGGCTTTTTTCCAGGCAACACTTCAATTAGATGATGGTGTAATACCCACAAAACAAATTAATATAAATTGAAATACCCTTCTGCAATGTTCAATAAAACAAAAATATCACAACAGAAAAAACAGTTACCGGTATCTAAATTTACACCTGATAATCCTGTCAACAAAGTGGTGTGTTATACTTGGAAAAAATATTCTTTTGTCTTCATCAGCTATGTAATCTATATTTACCGTGTAAATAGTTATAACATCAAACGGTTGAGTTGACAATTAATAAAAGAGACTTCTAAAGTCCTTTTGTGAAAAATTTTAGCTTGCTTGAAATTACCTCAGTCTATTTTTCTAATAACATTGTACCTATTCCTACGAATCATTCAATGAAAAATAATTATATTTCCGGGGAAAGCTGCTAGGAGTGTAGAAAATATTACATAACATGCTGTAGGCTATCTTTTATGCTTTGTATGGAAAAGAATTCTAGATCTACAACTTAAACTACTGTTAAGGCTACCTTAATTAACACTGAAGTACTTCAGTCCTCGACTACAATGTAAATCTACATCTTTCTCTTCTAGATTTTCATTTTGTAAGGTTCAATATGACACAATGTTAACTGCTGATTGGTCAGCTCATGATTTTGATGCCACTGCAGCAACAAGGGCTGCTCCTTTTCCCGACCCATCTTCAGACAGCATAAGAGTGATGTCACTTTCTGGCAAAATGTCCCTTAGGGTCTCTTGCATGTAACGCTTGAACTGGGGGTGTTTTTTAAACACGCTGCCATCAACAGCAATGGTAGTGGTGTAGTTCTTTGTTTTCTGTTGATTGACATAATCATTGGGTTAACAAAAAAGCATCATTAGTCTCCCACAGTTGCCTTTTTGCCTTTTCTACAAAATCTTGATGAATTTTGCACCAAATTGTAAGAGAGCTCCCTGGTCAATCTATTGACAATTATAAAATTATAAAGACATGTAGTGCCCCCAACAAACTCCTGAACTGTTTAAAAATATTTTTCATACCACTAAAAGCACTGATCTATCTCAGAATATGAACCCAAGTTTACACATCACTTCCCTGCTCACTTTGTGATTATAAATCTAGCTGATATTTTGAAAACATGGTTGATGAATATTATAACATTTTCACTACAACTAAGCTCAGACAACGGTTTTATGACTCTGATCAGCCTGAAATCAAGCAAAAGAGAAAGACAGAGAGCATAGGGGAAAAAAGATTAGCAATACCCTTCTTGTTTATATTTTGCGAACTTTTCACAGTTTTTAAATGACAAAAAAGGAAGCACAATGCACACTCGCGGACGCATCAACTGAGCACTGCAGTATGGTTTTGAAAATCCAGGTATAAATATGTGTACCATTAAATTTCCTGATGAATTGTGCTAAAATATGTGTAACATACCTTGACAATCGCAGCAATTCCTGCAGCTGATAGCCTGGCAGCTCTGATGGATACAGCTGCACAAACCCGTTGTAATATCTCGATATCGGATTCAGATGCAGTCACTCCCATTTCCTTTATGACCTGATCAATCGTGTACCTGTCATGACTGTTAAAAATAATAAAATAAATTGTAAAAATGGTGGAAATTGTTAGCATTTGTGGCAAATAGTGGTTGTGACCACTAAGTAAATCATTAATCTTTGAAGAGTCACACTCATAGTCAATGTTATACACATAGTCAAATTTAAGGCCAAATTTCCTTAGTCAAGAAACTTTGTTTCTCTCTACCCACATTGTCTCTCTCTACCCAGGGCCCGGTTGTTTGAAAGCCAATTAGCGCTAGTCTTGGATTAAAAGTTAACCAAGGATTTCATTTCTCTGTTTAAAAATGTTTTCAAAAGATCATTTGTAGCTAGTAGTGAAGACAAGTTAAAGTCGAAACTGAAAGGGCAGAAAACTTCGGAAAATTTTCAATTGTTGAGTTGTTTAACTGGATTCAAAATTGATGCTAAAATATGTGTAGGGTTAGGGTTAGCTTAATCATGATTTGAACAACCCGGCCCAGGTTTATAAATAAGTACTGGCGACATAATGTTGGGGTAATCCTGTGATGTACTAGCATTCCATCCAGGGAGGTCAGGAGTAGCATAACACTTCAAGTTGCTCACTGTACAACATAAACAGGGTTAAGCCCCGAATGAGTGGGTATCCTGTGGATTGTGTGAAAGTTTACCATTTACAAGGAATTTTGTTTTTTGTGCATGTATGTTGTAATTTAAAGAAACTTTTTACCTTTCAATATCAGAGACATATTTGGTCTGAAAGCTGTCTTTGGTACTAAACTTTCCACCTTGACCATTAAAAAGGAGTTTCTTCTCAATTAGGTCCACACAAACGAGTCTGGCTATCTCACCAAGGTACATCCCAGAAATCATCTTCTCAAACCTGAAAGGAGTATGTAATAATGGGTTATTCCAGAAAAAATCCACACCTCCCCGACGGATGGCATGCTGGAAATTCACGCGGGAGGGGGGGTTGAGGGCTCTGGAAATCCAGGCGGGAGGGG
This sequence comes from Dendrophyllia cribrosa, assembly GCA_024195265.1. NCBI lineage: Eukaryota > Metazoa > Cnidaria > Anthozoa > Scleractinia > Dendrophylliidae > Dendrophyllia > Dendrophyllia cribrosa. Next base: position 6,171,282 of record JAJLRJ010000001.1, on the reverse strand, counting down.
CGGTCTGGACCTAAAAATCCTTCCTCAGGGGTCGATTTTTTGAAAACGATTTGAAGAGAACACTTTGTGTTCAAAACAATTAGTTAAGGTTTAACTTCGTCGGTTCCACATTATTCATAGAAAATAAACCGGATGAAAGGTAGAAAATACAACTCAAATATGGAGAAAGTCAGTGGTTAACGTAACCGGAAGCGTGCTTCGGTACCTTGCAACAAAGCTCGTGTCCGAGTTCTTGCCAGCAACAAATTGTCAGGGAAAGGTAAAAAAGTATCAGCCGATTTGAAAAAAGACAAAAGATTTTTGACAAAAACAATCGATGTACCGTTATGCAAGTACGCATTGTTTTCTATTTGTAGAATTGTTTCAGCTTGCTTTCGTGCACGTTCCCTGTAATCTGATATACATATGTAAGCTTAGTAATATACGGCTTATGCAAATGTCCAAACTTTTATGCCGCTCTTCCTAGTGTACTATTTAGTTGATGCATTAAACCTTGAAGGAAATATAAAATAATTGGAAGAAGCTTTCCAATTTAATACTTAAAGGCAAATTGCGATCAAACTTGTTTGAATGTTTTCTTCGTGAAGCCAATAATCACGGTAAAGGCGCTAGTAAATATAATTTAAAAATTAAATAGCGCTTTCTGAATTTGTTTGCTTTCAAGATTTTTTTGATTCGCGTAAACATTATGTGAATCATTCTTACGGATAAGAATGGCATTCTATATACACAGGAAAAGTCGGAAATTTTAGAAAACACTAGATGTAATAAAAATAGGTTGCTGAATTTAAATAATATTTTGTGATGTTTACAATATTTCGCAGACACAAGCGCTCCGCGCGCAATTAGGATAAATGTCATAAATAAATCGCCAAGCCTTCCGGAAGCAGAAAATCACTGAATTCTGACAAGTGTAAGACATTTTCATTCAAGGAAATATGACTTTCGTTCAAAAGTTTTGACCTCAAGAAAAAATGTTTTGGATTCATGATCATGAAAAAGCTGGGTGCGATCAAGTTACATTTTACACAAAATTTGCATGAAACAAAATTGTGCATTTGCGACAACACTTTGAAGAAACTGTGAAGCCTGGAAAAAATTAAAACATACCAAAATCAAAGCAGTTATTTAAGGAACTAGATTTAAAGAAACATTTCATTCGATTTTGTCTTGAAATCACTGGGTTTTTTTTCATGTGTCACGCAATATTTATTTAAAAAATGTTTCACCAATTTATAGCACTAATCACCACAATTTAGCAAAATATAAAAACACGATCTCCTGAATGCGACTACATGTATTTTTTTTTCATTGTCTGTAAATTTAGGGCCTCCAAAAATTTATTGGAAATCCGGGCAGGAGGGGCGGGTCTCTGGGCTTGGAAATCCAGGTGGGAGGGGGGGTCTAGCGGGCCAGGAAAATCCGGGCGGGGGGAGGGGTCAAAAAATCTTGCCATCCGTCGGGGGGTGTGTGGATTTTTTCTGGAATAACCCAATCATTACGCACTTACACTGTAGTCACTGGTTTGATTGATGTAAAGGTGTGAGCTGGTAATGACCTTCAAAACCTCTTTTGCATGTACAGTGTGTCAGTCATTTGTAGCTGCCTTAACCCATTGACTCCTGAGAATTTTTACGTTATTGAGTGATTTTCTGCATATAAACAAGCCATAGGATTTCATGACTCCATATTTGGGGTTACCATCGACAGTGCTGCTGTTCTAAAACACTGAAGGCTCGAGTTTACTGGAAACGTCATTCTGACGCTGTCATTTTGCTTCATTGAATTGCAATAAAGGCTCAAATATGGCGTATCTGCGATTTTTGGTAAGTTCACAGCCATTTTTCATCTTTAGAAGCTGCCTGATGAGCATCATAAAGCTTGAACTCAAGGTAGTTCAGAGTCCACTTTCTCAATGAAGCAAGTTACGTGTTGTACTTCGTTTACAATTGGCTCGTTGCACATTGAACTGGAAAAATGGCCGCCATGAAACAAAGTAGCCTTAGGACTCGACTCTGGATGAATTTCTTGACCTACCACGGCATATTTTGGAAGTTGTGACCACTGAAGAACACAACAAGCGTGAAATTTCGGTGGTAGGTCGGAGTGGCTGTGGACTTAGTATAAATATGAAATGTGTCGGGAAAGGAACAAACGCTGTCAAAAATTGTGTTATTTCCCAGCATGCAGTGCGGTGGTGATGTTGAAAATCGAGACAAGGTCGAATGCACTAGAACGAGAGGCTGTAGCTCGTCCCAAGCAACGAATAAGAGCAAAAAAATTCACTGCTAAGTTAGGACTAGTACTGAATTTTGCTGTGAATGTTGACTTTTGGGTTTGCCATGATGATTTGAATAAAAAAAACTAAAGGCAAAAACGTGATTTTTGTTGTTTTTCTATGACGTTATAAACAGTCATTTTTGTTATTGTCCAAATTCAAACACTGATATTCTGCAAAAATCGCTGACTTTTTTGTGTTTACTGGGTATCTCAATTTGAGGGACTTTCTAGTCAATGCTCACAACTGCTAGTTAAGGCAATGTTCGCACGATTGAGAAAGTTGCAATTTTTTAAAGCAGTGGAGTCTTGTACGGGGGGTTTCGGGTGGTTCAGGTGTCAATGGGTTAAATCCACTCTACTTCCAGCCCCATCCTATGTCAGAGCTTTCTGCAATTGGGTCCTAACTTTTCAGTCTGTGGGTGAACTCTTAAAGTGCACAGCAATTTAAAATAATGAAAGCTTTTAAACAGTCCGCTCATAAAATTTTAATTTTCTTAGGGTTTAAACTTTGTTAAGTAGTCAAATATTTTATTTTAACATGTTATATCAAAACTTCCAACTGTTTTAAGTCAAATAAAAAAAAATTTCATTTTTACATACAGTAAAATCCCAATAACACGAAGGTCCATCAGGTGAAAAACACAACTGTTTGTAATTAGTTACCAAAGTATGGTTTGATTTAGTGAGAATTAGTTTGAGTAAAAGGGAGTTGAGATATCAAGTTAAAATTTAAAGGGGAAGTATCACGGGATTTGGTGTCATTTTAAAAATCAAAAAATGTTATTGTATGATCAGAAACCGAAAAATAAAGCTCCAGTGGTGTGATAAATTATCACCAAATATATCAAAACTGTCGATTAGTGGCTCTGGTCATAGACAGGCTGGGTCTCAATGAAGTACAACTTGAAAAAAATTAGCCTAATGTTTTTCAAGTTACCACATTTTCGTCTCCAAATGGGCTAGAACAGACCATAATCTGTCTCTCTTTCAAGAATTGGTTTATTTCACTCTCTTGGTGTTTTAGTATTATTTTGTAAACAAGTAAAGGTATTGTAAAATGGCTTTGACCAAAAAACATCAAAATTCCTGTGATACTTCCCCTTTAAGTACTGTACATGTACACTCTGTACTTACAATTGCATACCAGGATTCATAGACTCTCTGTCCACTCTCTCATCAAATGCTGTTCTGAGGTGATTCCAGGAGCCATTGTCACCAAATGCTCCCCACTCTGTGTTAATGATGACTTCCCGTGGCTCATTTTGGTCGCCATTCCACTTTGGTACGTTCTCAAGTCTCTCCATATAGCAGGCATTGGTACCAGTGCCAAGGATCAAGCCAGCACTGACGTTGGGGTTGTCAAGTGCGCATGACATCATTGTGCCTGTTGTGTCATTGACAAGTGCCACAACATCAACACTGGTGCTCTGAAGAACAAAAAAAAACAGTTACTCTTTAATTGATGGGGTGATAGTTGAAAATTTTGAAAGGAACCCAGGAAAAAATCTCTAGCTATGATACGGACAGGAGGAATTTTTAATTTAATTTTTATTTTCTTTTAAATTTATACCCCTAAAAGGTATCAATTTATCTTAAACAGTTGTTGCTGTCAGGATATTTTTCCTGGATTATACCCTAAAAAGTAATAAAAAAAATTGAAATAACTCTGATTGTGGTAATTTTTGATTCAAATACCCCAAGTGGTACCAAACCACAACTTTTAAGCCCTAAAAGGTACAGATACCATGCACCTTTTCAGAGCCTCTAATTTCAATGGACGAGGATATCAAGCAGATGTATTGTTTTCAGGGCATGGGTCCATTGTTCTGTTGTTTGTTCTATTGTTTTCTCAGCCAATCCTGTGAGGTGTTCCAAAACGTACATGATGCTTCAAAAGGTTTGACAATCCCCACTGTCACTTTTACACAGGAGTCCCTACCCCGGGGATTCGCTGTTTGTTTACAGCCGAGGTGGTTATGTGGGGGTGAAAGGGTCAATCAATATTATTAAAACCATGACAGAATTAGTATTTAACTTACCACTCCTTTTCTAGCAAGTGCCTCTTTCAGCAGTCTGACCACATCTTCATTCTCTACACCTGTGGCTGAAAATCCTTTGGTCCATCTTATCAGCAAACCAGATGTCAGAGACAACTGCTGCACTGGAAACGAAAATGTGAATCCCAGCGGCAGCGATTTATCACTTAGTTTGTTTTTCTTGACAAACAGTGCGATACAATCAGCGATGTAATCAAACAGCGTTGTGGCATCGCTTGTCATAACAGCTTGTTCCAATGGGTACATGTCACTTTCCATTTTAACTTCGCCATCATGAATTGAGATCAGCAGCACCCTAAAGTTGGTTCCTCCAAGATCCAGCGCCAAGAAGTCCCCCCTTTCTGAACCATCAGGTATTGCTCGCACAAATGTCAGAAGCATTTTTAGTGGGCTCTCTCCTCGCACTTGCTCATCAGCAGAAAGTCCTTTAGTAAAGTCACTTACAAGAATGTTTACAATTTCATCAAGGGATTCATTGGATAAGTCAAATGTTCCTAAAACCTTCAATACCTGTACAAGAAAAAAAAAATCATAAAAAAATATTTAGGAAAAAAACCACAATTAATTTGAGAGTAAAAACCTTGTCAAAACTCAACATGTAGGCTGTTTATGCCCCCATCCAGCCCTTCAATTGTCATGTCTGACACCATGTCTGAGTACAGTCTAATTTTTAGGAATTTAGTCAGACAATAATGTTCATTAAAGTGCCTATCACCCCTAGAAAGTTATTTTCAGAATCAACTCTATGTACATTGAATAGTTGAATGGTAGAATATTTCTTGTTTTGAACGTTGCCTTTGTGAGTTATAGAGATTTGAATTTACAAAATGCTAATTAGATGACGTCAACCCGGGAATTTGCCATTATTTTTATGCCAATTTACAATGCACAGTTTACAGCTTGAGGATAATTATTTGATAAATACTAAAAATAATCTGTGGATAGTCAATTGATTCGTAAAAAATATTACTTGGAGGTGGAAACAAGTAGTCGTATAATAAATGATTCCCGGGTCGACGTCATCTAATTAGCATTTTGTAAATTCAAATCTCTATAACTCACTAACGTGACATTCAAAACAAGAAATATTTTACCATTCAGCTATTCAATGTACATAGAGTTGATTCTGAAAATAACTTTCCAGGGGTGATAGGCACTTTAAGCATGACTGACTGTAATTCTTGCACTGAAACCCCTTTCTAAGGATTGAAAGTGATAGAAAAAACTATGTATTAATAATACCTCATCTCTTCCTGTTAGAGCATTGGACAGGGTAGTAAAAAGTTGGCGTGCAAATGGTAGAGCTGCAAACATCTTGAAATTTAGTTCTGTTAAATCTGCAAGGAAAAGAAAAACACATACACAGTTTAGCAGCTACCCATTACTAGAACAACCAAAACAATAATAATTATCTGCAAAAATTACTCTAATTTGACTAACTTGTTTTTCTTGGTTTTATGGATGCAAACCCTAGGGTCAATTATCATCCACTTACCTTGCTGAAATGAATATTTTTATTTTTCAGATAACTTCTTATTGTAAATTTACCCCCTGGCTTTTTATCCAACACAGTGGGATATGATGGGACAAGTAAAATGTATACACTGACAGATATAATTACTGTTAGTACTTAGTACTAATATTTGAACAATGCAATTTAGCACACACAATGCATGATGTAATTCCTAAAATAGTAGTTACCAGATGACTATGGCATTCACCTGATGATCATAAGATTAATTTTATCGGAAAGGACGCTTTATACAACTGTTATATATTAGGCGAATCTTTCCTGACGTCATTGTTTACTTCTTTTTTATTAGCAGGAGCGATTATAGAATACAGAGCCACTTTGGTCCACCTCATTTACATGTGTCAGCCAGAACTCTTTGTAGAACGAGGTATTACACAATACAGGCACTTTTGTCATTCAATGACATGCAAATATAATGCAAATAGAATACAGAGCCACTTTGGTCCACCTCATTTACATGTGTCGGCCAGAACTCAGATTTGTAGAACTCTTTGTAGAACAATGGAGGTATAACACAATACAGGCACTTTTGTCATTCAATGACATGCAAATAATCCTGTATTCTGTAGTTAATCACCTAATAAAAACTAATTGTTCTTTAGTTTCTGTGGCATGTACTCCATAGCCAGCAATGCAAAAGTTAGCTCATCAGTTTTGCAGGGTATTCTGCGGTTAGACAGGAGATAATTTCCCATGTAATGGATTTGTAGTGGTTGTTCAATGCACTTTTATTCAAACTGGCAGACAGATCTAGATCTTTATATCTTATCGATCTAAATTTACAGATCAAACCTTGCTCCAGGCTAGGGCGATAATGTCTCAAATCATATAAGCTTATTACTCTAAGATTTGCATTCAAGTTACGTTGCAGGATACAACATGCCACGAGGGAAATTTGACAATTCATATTTGGGAACATTCCAAGAGTATATAAGCTTAAGCTTACACAAGTAAATTTCCTATTAAAAATAGCAAGCTGATTGTTAAAGTTACTGTTAAGAAAACATGCAAAGCGAATGAAATATCGTATTAACCTTCATCTTTTTCCACATTAAGCTAGACAACTGTGCATGGTGGCTTGTAACTTATCAAAACTAAAGGAATTCCGACAATTCTTACACAATACAAACACAGCTGTGAAATAACATGAATAAGCTTAAAATAGGCAAGAAGCCACATACAAAAAGTACAAATTTTATGCTAAATCAGTTGCTACATGCTTTTGCTAACAGATTCACTTTCGAAAACGCTGTTAGATTACAAAATACCACAACACAATACAGCAATTCACTGCTATACACATGCACTTGTGTTTGAGTTTTTACATGTACAGCTTGTTATGAATTGTTCAAGTGGACTGTCCACAAATGATTTAGCCACTACTAATACTTTCATATACTTACAAAAATGGATATGTTCTTCTTGGTATAAATATTTCAATAAATACTGTACAATTCAGTCAGCGAGACAGGTTTCACGTCTTTGTGGCTTTTGACTAGGTTTGACGTGTATTTCTCAATGTCTAGTGCTTTTGAAGACAACACGAGGGAAACTCGACACCCGTATTTCGAAAGGGATTGACGCAGAAGAAGGCGGAACCCAGTGGAATGAATCACGGAGAAGTTTCGGACGTGCTCGACAGAGGGACTTCGTGCCGTCCGATCACGGGATTTTCATTCGGTTATTTTCGGAACCACGGCTCAACTAAAAGTCAGCGGTAATTTACTTAACAGGTACAAAATGTGTACTCATACATGAGGTATTAAATTATCTCTACAATCAATTTCAAAATGGCGGACTCAATGAGTTGAATGATTTTATAAATCGGTCAGTAAATTAGGACTTTTGCAGCAAAATATGAGCGCATATGAAAAGAATCAGATGCATGAACAGCTTTCTAGTGTTATCAACAGCTTCTTAAAAAAGAGAAAGTACACAGAAAGCGCAAGTTCACCGAAGGATTTTTCTGCAGAACAGAAAATGGACGACATGGCTTATAAGACAGCTGTTTGCAACGAAAGCGGGATCCCTGATGTGTTTTCATTCGCGATTAACAGCACCGACCCAGCTATTTTGGACGAGCAATACTCCAGCTTAAAGTCATTTGTAACAGGAACAAACCAAGCTTACAGACAAGAGCTTTCCAAATTTCTGTTTCCGATGTTTGCAAACATTTACTTGGATCTCGTTGCAAAAGGTCAAATAATTCCCGCTCAAACGCTTTTTACAAAGCATAGCGGCGATTTTCCGATAGAACACAAAGAGGAAATTCAGCAGTTACAGATGATCACTGATTTGGAGCATTTGAAATCCAGCGACATTGCTTGTAATTTTAGGCGCTGTAAATTTGTTGTGAAATTGAGTAACAAAGTGTTCACATACTTTCTGCAATATCTAAGGAGTGGAGATAATGTGTTGCTACTTCATTTATTGAACAAACATTTTAGCATAGAAATCTCTCAAAGTAAACCAGGGCAGAAGCAGAATGGCAACGAAGTGGAAATGGATGATGCTGAAGCTCCTTCATCAAGTTACCGAGCTACAAGAGGGGCAAAGCATGCTAAATCAATGACAGATAAAGAAAATGAGAACTTGGTGACTTTAAGAGAAAGCATTGGACATGTTAGGAATGGGCCTGCCTGTTTGCCGTCAGTTTGTTTCTATTCATTTCTGAATGCATATCAGGGGTATGGATACTGAATTTTATTATACAACACAGCTTTTTAGAGTGTGAATATACGCCAAAATGAGTACAAATATGACCCATTATTACACTCCTGAAAGATTCAGTAACAAGTCACGTAATATGTCTAGGCATTTTTCACTCATCAGTTCTTTTTTCTGCCTAAAAGCTTGAAAAAATAAAAACTGACTCATAAAAATACCCAGCCGTATTACACAACTTGTTGCCGAATAAACTCTATGTGCTTTCTGTCATGCTTTAACCCTTTCACTCCCAGAGTCAATTATGGAAACATGTAGCATGGAAACAATCTTTTGTCAGGAGGTTTTTAAACAGATAAGCCTGATTCACACTAGCGATATAACAACATAAAAACATGGACATAACGACATAAAGGAAAGGTACATCATTTTATCATTATGTTTTTGTTATTATGTTCCTATTATGTTGTTACGTTGTGTTGTTCACAGTGATGTCGGTTGCTGTGGCTTCATTGCTAGATCGACCATGTCCTTTCTGTCAAATGTCTTCAAGAAAACTTAGCAGTTAACCATCAAGTCTCTCCCAAGATGAAGTGGAGGCAGCATCTAGCTGGATCTGGAAATCATTATGCAATTGCTTCACCCAACTAAACTTGCATTGGCCAAGAATGCTATTTCTCTGTTACCCTGCTGGAACTGCACCTGACCTTTGAGATCTGCTGCCTAGGACTTTCTCTTTATTTTCAGCGAGACCTTTGAGGTCTGCTGCTTGGGACACTCTTTATATATGACGCTTGACCAGGCATCACCCATTGGCATCTGCCGCTGGTGGTTCCAGGAATTGTAGTCCCATTGATAGCTGCTGAAACTGCAATAGTTCCTGTCAACGGCTGATGAGGGTGATGCCTCGCAGTTGGCAGTTCAAGCTGCTGTATGATTTTCTCAGTTGTATTTTGCATTTGTGTAAACTTGCCGTTACATCGCTAGTGTGAACTGCTATATAAAAAAGTTGCCAAAACCTAATCAACAATTGTATTTTTTCAACAACTTTATTAAATGACAGTGGTAAGGTGTACAGTGCTGTAAAACCCTGGGTACAAAATTAATGCATACAACAGTACAAGGTCAAAGAAGATAATGTATGAAAGTGATATTTTTATTAGAACTTATCCTAGCTTGAACAAGTCTTTTTACAAGAGCCTCTGATTAATGCTTTGTTTTGTTTTCTCACTCTCAAGACTAAGTTCTGCTGCAGTTTCTAAGGATGCAGGGCTCATTTGTGGTGGTTTTGAAGATTCTTCCATCCTTCTGTCGAGTCTTACTCCAAAGAAACTTGTCCATTCAAAGAGTAAACCTGAGATATCTAAAATACAGTTATCCCCAGGTATGTGAGATTGTATGTTGATTTTTTTATAGTGTCAATGGAAAAATTTTGTGAACTTATAATAAATTTTTGTCAAAATCACAGTACCTCAGGAAAGTACTGATCATTAGCTTTGATTTAAATGGTCACACTGTAAGATTACAAGTTACGACCATTTTGTATAACATAATAGTTTCATGCACCGACTCAAAATTTAGAATCATTTTGTTTGTAATAAACAATACAGCAGAAAAGTAGTATTGCTCAATAGCTTTCATTTGAATGGTGACACTTTAAATTAGTATTTCTTACACATACTCAAAAGTTAGAACCATCATTGTAAAAAAGGAACCATAAGTGTTAAGCAGACTTGATATAATGCCAAATTCTTATATCTAACCTAATGAGAAGCTACAGTACTTTGTAAGGAGAATTGTAATTTCAAGCTTAAGACTGAATGGATGCAATTTGTTGTTTAACTTGTTTTTAGACTTTTCAGATACTCCTAAATTGGAAACAGTCTCCAGTGAGTGTGTTACTCTCCAGGGTCACTGTGGCTCCGTGTATAGCACATGCTTTTCATCAGACAGCTCAATTTTACTGTCTGCTTCTGAAGATGCTTCAGGTGAGATTTAATTACTGTCTTTGCCTGTCAATGAACTCCCCCCACAGGTCAACATCATGGCTTAACAAAGGCCTAGGGTGTCTGGGAGACATGCTTGCCTAGAAAATGTCAGCTAGAAATAGCTTAAAAGGTTTATTTTCATGGTAGATTTTGGACCACAACATCGGAAATAAATATATTTTATTCTAAAGGAAAATAATTATAAAGCAAACAAGACAAGGAATTTTTTTAAACATGCATACACGCTTGGTTTTGTGATCTTGTGCTTCCTCTCAAAGTGGAAAATGAGAAGCCAATTGCGGTGGATCCTCTGGTGACACTCTTGGCACTAGTGTTTATAAGTGAACCCCCGTTTCCATTTGGTTTCATTACTATACAAAGTTATGTAGAGAGTACATCATGCTCAATACAAATTCACTTCAACAACAACATTTATTTGTACTGTAAATTATTAGCAGTACTGAAGGCAGTACTGAATGTATGTTCTGCTGTAAGCTAGAATTGCCTTATACAGCATTATAAAAAGCACCACTGGAAAGTACTGCTCATAAGCGTTTAACTGAATGGTCAAACTATAGGACTTATAGGATTTCGTCCACACTCTGACTCAGCTATGCAGCAAAATAAATGGCACTGCATAAATGTACTGCTGAGTGGCTTTCATTGGTAGATAAATAAATAAACTGAGTCTTACAAGATTTTGAGTGAGACATTTAACAAGTCGGATAATTATTTTCACACATCAGAATAAAATAAAATAAAATAAAATAAAACAAAGGAGAATATCAAGAAATCATGTCTATTATTGTGGGCACGTCAATATACGAATCAGCATTATCAAGTGTTTAGAGGAGTAATTTTCGTAGATTATTTTTGAAAGCATTTTTTTGGAGTGTTTTCAAGGTGTTCGGCAGCGCATTCCAGACCTTTACGCCTACCCTCGAAAAGGACTTTCGTTGAATTTCCAATTTTGCACCTTTAATGTAAAAGTTATTAGAAGTTTGTAACTTTCATTTCAATGGTCACACTTTAGGATTCCATCCACAGACTCAAAAGTTAGAACCACCTTGTACAGCCGACATAATAAACAGCGCCACAGGAAACTAATATTCGATAGCTTTAGTTAAAATGCTGAAACCATAAGATAGCCTACGTGTAAACGTTCCCTATTTCCCTTGCCGCACGCATACATTTTTTTAGTACATATATAATTAACTTAGTGATCTTGTTTTTACATTCTTATTACTTTGGTTAATTTATCAATTTTATTTTGTATTTTTCATTAAATTAGTTAATTTATAGTCACGGCTCTCAGGAAGAGCATATGTATGAAGGAGAAACCGTGGTTTAATAAAGATTATGTATATAAAGATTATGTATGCATGCATGGAACAAAGGAAATCGGGAGATGTCTGCACGCAAAAGTTAGAACTTCCTTCACTATATAGCAAAATAGGCGACATTACAGAAAAAGAGAACCACATTACTTTTACCGGGGTTTAATGTGAAAGTGAAAAAGTTAAAAAAATATATAAATGTTATCATCAATGGCAGAAAACCCAGCGAATGTGACAAAATAGACTTTAAAAAAATTCTTATAAGAACTAAACTCTGTCCCAACACAACATTGTTTATAAATCTCGTAAAATAATGACAAAATCACCCACCTGTTCGAGTTGTCCCAGAGCTTCAGAGGTTTGTTTTCCGATTTCTTCAATTTGTTTAATAGCGTTTATCTCCTTATCACTTGATGCCTCGAGCGCGAGAATCACCTCTGATGATTATATATATTGCATTCACGGTCTGCTAAGCTGTCTATGAGTGTCAAATGACTTCGTTATTTTTTAGAGCTTCTTGTCTCGTATTACGGAAAACTCGCAGTTCCGATGAAGTCCGTTCGATTGAATTATTTTACAATAATTATATGATTATTATATGATTGTTATATGATATAGCGCTACCCCCTTTGCAGGCAAGTGATCTTTAACAAGTGAACTATGCCAACTGGCAGATTTTCTTTGAGAAACACGAAATTAAACGTTTTTTAAAATTTCGTTTTCGTACGGGCATGCATGCAAAGATTGTTTTCGTCGTTGGGTACGGGTCAAAGATCGAGACTGATTCTTCGTGTTTGGGATCATTTTTTTTACAAGTAAATCGTTTTCTAGGAAAGGTTTTGTTACGCTCCGGGGGGGGGGGGGGGTACTCCCATATATGAGCTATATAGGTATGTGCCGCTGTGAAGGGTATGGTTTTCAGACAGTTTAGTCTGGGATAGGGTATAGTAATCAGAGATTTTTGGTCTAGAATAGGGTATCATTTTCCACGAAACTGATCAGTTGCGTGAAGAATTTAGTCTAGACACGGTTTACTGGCAAATGGCATTTAAAAATCGGTACAGCGGGCAGTACGGCATTTTTACTGACCCCTGGTATCTTAGACTGTGATAGTGAACGAGTTTCTGGAAAATAGCGAGTCTAGAAAAGGTCTAGGATAGGGTAGGATTTTTCGGTGTTTAGTCTAGAATAGGGTTGCAAAATGCAGCTAAAATGGTCTAGTATAGGTTAAGGGTCTCAGAGTCCCAGCGGCACACCCCCATCCAAAAATTTGCAGAGTACCCCCCCCCCCCCCCCCCCCCCCCGGGTGTTACGCTACGTATGTTCTTTAGTCGTAATCTGATAGAAGTCAAGATAGAAGCGAGGTTAATGGCTTGTTACCTGTACCGTGCCGGACAATGTTACGTTTACTTTGACTTCGAGCCAGTATGAACCCAATTAAAGAAAAAAGCGTGAAATGGTGCATGAAGGACCGTTTTTTTCCTTGTTTTTATTTTTGTTGGGGGAGGGGGGGGAGGGGAGAGGGACGGACGGACGGACATACATCCATGCACGTTTATAAGGTTTTTAGTTTCTTATCCAAACCGAGTTTTAATTAACGACTCATCCACACCAACGCTTAGTTCCTGTGTAGTTGAAATGATTCAGTTTCTATGGCAGCGGCTAGAAGACAATTTATGGAAAGCTCTTACTATCAAAAGTTAATGAATTATTTCCCCTGGATGGGATGCTAGTCAATTGTAGGTTTATTCCAAATCATTTGTTAGTTTATTTTTCGCACTCTAGTTTCTTACCTGACGTCATTGCACGAGCGAGAAGAAACCAAGTTGAGTTACCGTCCACTGGTTACGTCAGTTACTCCACTTCTTTGATTCTAAGCCAGTATCAAATGTAACAGAAATATAGCAACGTGTATTTCTTTGCTAAGAGGGTCACCCCTTGCCGCTTTTAAGGGTACGGTTTGGGAGCATTTAGTCTGACCATGGTTTGAATAACTTTCGCTTTGGCCGGGAAAGCTAAAGCAGGTCTCTTCTCGTTGTGGATGGTAACCACAGGCAGCCCAAGTTCACGATATGAAATTGTTTTATTTGCTCCAAAAGGGGTTGATCATTCAAGTGAGGCGATTATTCAAAATTTTAGCATTAGAGGCGATTAATTTGGAGAGCTTCCAAACAAAATTCAAGGCAGGACTCCCGTGCATTCAGGGAATTACAGTAGGCTGTTTCTTGTGTTATGTTGTTGCCCGGATTTTCTGTGTGGTAACTCCATGGGTGTTAATTTTCTTTCTTTTGTTTTAAAAGCCGGCGTCAAAATAATTATGTAAGTTTTGATCGGATATAAACGGATCTTTTAGCCAAATCGAAAATCTCCAAAATACTCCCCTAAGGTGTATGGAGATGTTTTATCGATTCGTCTTTGCAAAAACGTGGCCTTTTCCAAATTCGAGTTATGTTATCCATTTCATTTTTGAAATACATTCGGACAAAATGAAAGGCCTTTTACGTTGCTGCTGTGTTTATAACATTCAGTTATTTTTATGATCCTGACCTCTGAACACGTGGAAGTTCATATTATGCAAAGAGTTCAATCGTTTGCGCGTTTTACGTCAATTTTTGTTGAAATAAATATAGATAACGTTTTCGTAAAAAGAGAAATGGTAAATGGAAACCTTATTTTTGGTATTCTTACCTTTTAACAGATGCTTGAGTTGTTTCACTTTGCCGGGCTGCAAGTTATTTCACTTGACTGAGCTATGTATTATTTCTCGGGTTTCTCCAATGTGATATTGATAGCCCAGACAAAACAAAATATAACAACCACCGCTGGCATCCGCTATCCGCTGTCAGCCAAGCCATATGTGATTTGTTTCCCCCTTCCCCGTCCCCCTTTGTTCCCCCTCCCCTCCCCCTCCTGCTTGAAGCGAAAACAACCTCTCTACTCTTGTAAAAGTGTGTTATAGTTCTCCGTTTTAAGGTCGTTTGCCATTTTCGTACGCGTAAATGCTTTACCTTAACTTGCCTTGCCATCCTGCAGGCAAGCGTGAGCCTCATTGCGATATGAGGAAAAGGACAAGAATCTTTGGTAAGTTAATTCCACTCTCCCATCCAAGAAGCACCCATCCCCGTCTTAATATTACCCCCTCCCCCCCTCCCCCCCAACAAAAAACATCAACGACAAACTGATGCTCACCGCGTAAAAATGTAAAATACACTCGAAAACAAGAAAAAAAAAACGTAGATTTAACTTCGCATAGTAAATTGTTTTAAATACAATTCTTCAACGGTTTTAATTTCATTAATCACCCTTTTGTCCCAGCTTTCGATTTTGGACTTTGCGTGTTGCACTTGGCATAACCGAGTAGAGTTTTTACCCACGGAATATCACCTGATGTTAGAATGGTCAAAGTACGGCATAAACATGAACATTTGATACTCTTAAATATTTGTGGCTTTCGTGACATTTTCAAAAACTTCTTCCCCGGCAAACGGAAACGTTAAATTTTATTTTTGTACAATTTTTTAGAAGCAGTGCGCTCTCAAAAGCCACACGAAGGTCTCGTAAATTGCGCGCTCGCTCGACTAACTTAAAGAAAAATAAGAGACTGCTCGAGGTCTGCCGCGAATGTTGCCCGCAGTTGTAGGTGAACAGAGCGTGGAATTATGGTGGCATGATGAAAATGAGGCGCTTTTCCTTGCTATTTTCCGCTTCTGCCAGGCGGGGTACCAGGGGTTTCAAATGACTGCATAACCATATTTGATTTAAACATTTTTAACAAAGAAATGTGCGCACGTGCAGCGTTGTTCTCCTAATTAAACGTGAAAATAACTTTCTAACGCACGTGCCAACTTGTTGTTTTGCTATTAGATTAAACCAGAAACCCATAAGTGGGTTTCAACCCACTTATGGGTTTCTGATTAAACTTTTTAACCACGTGCAAAAAATTATCGATTAAATGCCTTTGTTCTGGTATATAACAAATCACTTTTTGTATGCCCCTCGGGAAGGGACTAGACGTAAAGCGAGTATATATTGATGCCTGTTTTCTGTTTTTCTGTCTTTGAACAGTTCGTTTATGGAGCCTTCATTCATACACAAACGTAGTGGCATACAAGGGACACAACTTTCCCGTGTGGGATCTGGACATCAGTCCACAATGCCTCTACTTTGCCACAGCATCCCAGGACCGCACGGCTAGGCTTTGGAACTTGGAGTACATTTTTCCCTTAAGAATATTTGCAGGACATCTTCAAGACGTGGATGTAAGTGAAAATGCTTGTTTGAGCGTCTTGTTTATTTGCTTTGGTTTTGTTTGACATTTCATTGCTTGTTCGGCGTGCGCGCTCTAGCCAATCAGAGCATAGATGTGTTTTTTCATTTTGTCAAACAATCAGGTTCAATGAGTTGGCGGGATATTTTTCTTCGCATTCCACCGTCTTTTTTTTTCGGCTCTTGGCACTGGTTTTATGGTTTCAGAGATTCGCTCTGACGAAGGCTCACACTTGAAACGTCAGCTTGTGACACTTCCAGACACGAATGCTTGGATGAATATAATGTTTTTGTTTATTGCCTTCTTTTTTCAGTGCGTTAAATTCCATCACAATTGCACCTACCTCGCTACTGCGTCAGCCGATCGAACATGCCGACTATGGGACTTGCAGTCTGGAAACTGCGTCAGGCTTTTCACTGGACACAAGGTACGAACATAGCCATACTTGCAACACACTTACCACCTTTCCCGCGCTTGCCATCGGTTGTCTGTTTTCCCGCCCTTTCTGCTGGTATAAAGTTTTCCATCGAGTTACCACGCGAGGTGTTTTCCCGCCCTTTTCACCGCATATATGTTTTCCCGCACTTTACCACCGCATATATGTTTTCCCGCGCTTTTCATTACATATATGTTTTCCCGCGCTACACACCAGTCACCAGTAGACTGTTTCTGCTTTGAGTATATTTCAGTTTTCTCTGTTCAACAATTCGTTATTGTCAAGATAGATTGGTCCAAACGGAGGTTCGGTCAATTATCGGAGACCTGATTCCAACCCCAAAGATGTTCTTTTGCGTCCGGTCTGAAAACTTCACATATCACAATTTCACATCATAAGCGTCGTTTTTTTATGCTTGCAGGGTTCAATTCACGATCTGGCAATTTCCCCAGACGGCCAGTACCTGGTGTCTGCGGGGGAAGACCGGCGCATTCTTCTGTGGGACTTATCCGCTGGAAGCATGGTTAAAGAGCTGCGCGGGCACACAGACACTGTCTACAACCTCGCTTTCAGTGCGGATGGGACGCTGTTGGCCTCTGGGGGTCTCGACAGTAGTGTGAGGATTTGGGATTTTGGACAGGCGGTCAAGAGTTCTAATAACAGTGGTGCAAGTGCGAATGCTTCCTCTGAGCTAATGGCTTCCTTCCCCACGAAGAACTGTTCCGTTCATTGCGTGCAGTTCAGCAGTTGTAATTTGGTTCTTGCTGCTGGTTCGCAGATGACTTGAGGAGGAAATTTGAAACGAAACAAGGACGATAAACCGGTTACTAGCGCAACTGCTTACACTCATGAGATCTTCAGTACAAAAGTCTCGTAGCATGGTCGCTATTGTTTCTCGTTCATCTCAACAGACGCCCTCGATTGCAAATATACTCACATTCTAACTCGCAGTGAATCTAACTTTCCATTCATAACGTTGTCACAGCACCGAACATTCCAGAAGCTGTACCAAACGTCAATCAATCATGTTGCTTAGCAACTGGCAATGAACCGCTTACACGCCAGGTGAAAAATGTAGCTGCACTTCAAGGACGTCCGCATCGCATGACTCGACGCAATTTGCGTTTGCTTCGGACTACTGAGAACCCCAGCATAACATACAAAACAGTGTTCAGGTTGTTTAGCTCGAGTTACTGGGCTCGAAGTTGCTATGTTGTACCGTATATTGCAGCAATAAATTTTCTTTATCGTTTTTGTTTGTTTGCGAGGTACATTTGAATGACTCTTTATTCGGAAGCCTTCAAAAATAAACTGTGTTTCACCTTCTCTTAGATAAACCGCCGATCATTTCCACATCGTGTCACACGTTTTGTTCCCGTTTCTACCCTAATAATTCTTCAGCACTCGAGACATGTCATGACAGAAGCTTGACGTATAGTAAAAGGAAGCTCTTTTTTTTTCCGCGACAGACAAGGCGAAACCAGGATATAAACAAATTAATAAAGGGGTTAGTTTCTAATTACGAAACTGTGATACTGCGTCGGTGGAGGATTGAAACACTAAAATTTGGTTTATCAACTGAGTTGATAAGGAAAATTGGCCACCGTAAAAAGATTCAAAAGCTGATGTTGCGAGCGCTAACCCTTCGTACGAGCGAAAGTAATGAGGGACGGACCATTAGATTTTTGAGGGGGGGGGGGGGGGGGGGGGGGGGGGGGGGGGGGTTGGGCAAATACCAAAAAAAAAATTCGAGCACGGCCTTGAACTGCAAAAAAAATATCGTGCAAAACAAAAACCCCAGAAAAAAAAATTCCTGCAAAGCTTTATATTTTTAGAACAATATTTTATATCCAGGAGCAGATGGTCAGAACACAAATAAATCACACTGACGTAGAATGTTAGCGACTTATATGCACTTGGGGAGGATCAAATGTTCTATCTTTTCATTGGCTTGTTTAGTTTAGCCAATAACAATGGTTTATTTTTGACCCGACGTAAGTTTCTTTGTAGGCTATTTAGCTGATTTCATAAGCATGTAAGATATTTTCTGACACAAGGAATGGCTCTTTTATAGTTGTAGTGGCATTGTAGGTACATGTATATCTCAATGGATGAGAAATACTTTGTTTATGTGTTGTACAACAAGCTTGTAATTGCAGGGGCGCCGCTACCGCTACTGGGCATTTGCCCCACCAACTTTCGACAGCTCAAAATGGCGGTGGGCGGAGATGAATAGTGTAGCAACATCCTTTGACCAGATCTGATGGCGGGGCGCTTTAATGCATTAGAGTTTGCGAAATAAATATTCCGTTAATTAATCAAAAGCCTACAATTTTAGCATCGGAGATATTGTGACTGACTTTAGACTGGAGATTGGATATTGCGAACCAAGCATTTCAATACCCCTTGAGTTACTCGGACTTCAGCTATCGGACTCCAGCTACCGACAAATCCATCAATGCTGTGAGTTAGCGCTCGGCCTCTGCCTTAAGAAGGCTCAAGACATATCTACGAACAAACTATGTCACAAGAAAGATTAAATCATTGCATTATCTAGACATTGCATTAACTGACAAATTGAACATGGCTGATAATGGCAATCAGTTTCTTTCTGCCTCTAATGACAGAGAAAATCGCTTTGGAAAAATCCTTTTCCAAAGCCTTCCCATACTGAAAAGAATTGACAGAGAATATTCGAGTGACAGTCAAATTTACTTTGAACAAACAACCAAAATGGAGTTACACCCAAGTTTCAGAGAGTGTTTCGTGTACATGTACTTTTCAGGAGAATTAAACTGAACTCAAAGCTGGCCTTGGAAACTGTTTCTCCGGTCTCAGGAACGCTGGAAATAGCATTTCAGAGAGTTTCATTTCAAAAATTTCCCGGGGGGGCATGCCCCCGGACCCCCCTAGCAGCTTGGCCTTTGGCGCTCGGCACAGGAGATTCGCCCCACCAACATTATATTTCCGGCGCCGCCCCTGTAATTGTAAGATGGTTGGGTGTACTACGATGGGCTGTGGAAGCGACATCAACAGGGGGTTGGTGTAAAGAAAATTGTAGGGGCAGTTACAACACCGCGCGGGCCAGGCTTCATGCTATCAAGCTGCTGTTACATCAGATCTGACTTGCTATAGTATTCCTGTCTCTAGTATGGCCTTTCCAGTATTCCTAACACGTATATGTGTCAGGCATTAAAACATATAGACTCGCAAAAAAAATATCATGCAAGTAAATCATGGCAAAAAGAAAAATCCTGCACAGTCTCGAGCGTAGAAAAAAATATCCTGCACCAAAAAATTGCCCAACCCCACCCCCCCCCCCCCCGTCAAAAATCTAATGGTCCGTCCCTTGGTTTTGCATTGCTTCGGTTTGTGGTTGGCTAAAAAATCTCGCGCCACTTTCTCGACCAATCAGAAATAAAACCAAAACCAATCGTGACTTGCTCGCACGCGTTTTCCCGCGCTTGGCGCCGCCGACATGTAATTGCTTCGAGCTGATTGGTTCATTGGATTGTTTACGACTGCTGTGATTGGTCAGAGTAATTACTTTGGTTTTGGTTTTACGACACTCCATGGAAAACTGCTCTTAGAGGTTGATCAAACCAAGAGCGCGTTTTTTGGGGTCTGGTCATTCCAAAAACATACCTCTTAATATTGCCCCCATTCCTATTGACTATGTGTACCTGGAAAAATTTTGGCTTGTGAGAATGTAAACAACATAGTTTTGTTAGCGTATTCTGATATCAGAATAATCAGGATGTATGTCCCAAAAAACGCGCCCCAAATGTTACGGATTTTAACACCCTGTTTTCCAAGCTGAAATTCGGCAGTTTCTAATTTACATTCGTCTTAAAATTTGAGTTCAGCCTCAAAATAAGTCAAACTATTTTATTAGCTTTGATTTTTTTTACTGATTAAACCTATACACTTTATGTACAAAATTCATTTATACCACTTAAAACAATCTTAAGCAACTTAAAGCAACGATGTTCTTGAAAAACAAAAAAGCAAAAATGCACATCAATTCTCATTCATACAAAACAAAACATGTATCAAAATTAATGTTCAGATCAAACTTTACATTAACGCTCATGGGAAAACCAAAACATACTTCACAATTCATTTTAATTTTAAGGCCTAGGGCCATGGTGCAACGTAAGCGAGATAAAACTGTTTTTGCTACGTTCACTCGTGCGAACTTATATACTTTCTAGGAGAGTTTGCTAAGTTCCGTTTTCCGTGTAAATGCGCCTTTACTTCAATCCAAAAACAATTATTTTTGCGCAATGTTCTGTGTCAAAGTTTTAACTTATCTTTCGTTGCATTCGCGTTCCCAGAGTCTCTGTTCTCGAGACCCTGGGATCGAGGTTGTTTCTGCTGGTTTTCCAAACGTCTTAACCAATCAAAGTGCCAGAAACTGCACGTGCGTTTTCAGCATGCGGCGAAGTTGAACTTGTCTACAGCCTTCTGACTGGCTAGGTAAGTCACGAGAAAAACCAACATAAAGATCACTCATTGGTAAAAATATGATAAAGAATCTATTGAATGTTCAAAAAAATCTCTTGCAGAGTATATTGTGGAGCAATTTTACAAGCGCGTTAAGTTTTAATTTAACAAAATATATAAATTATTGCCTCTTACTACCGTTAGAAATTACATGGGAAGAAACGATGCAAAATCAATTACAAATGTCAAGTTGAACATTTTGTAAAACAATTTAAATTATTGTTCATTATCGACTGTTAATGACTGGAACTGCTTTGAACAGTATAATATGCATTTGATACATAAAGCAAAAATAATGCAAAATTACGGTACTGTTTGTATTCCTAAATGTATTTATGAAATAACCCCGACACTACACGCACTCGGATTGAAAATGATTCACCATAAGTGCCCGTACACACGGTGCAACGCAACAAGTTTTTTGGGGGGGTGCCACACGATGAAATTTGTTGCGCGCAACGTCACAAAAGTAGAACTCGATTCAACTTCTGCAACTGTTGCGCGCAACGTCGCAAGAAAAATGCACCGTGTGTCCGGGCCTGAACTCTATGGAATCATAATTATTTTTAGTGTTTATTTTACAAAATATATAGAAATCTTTCTTTTTTGTTTCCGTAAAGTTTCGGCAAGACAGTGAAAGAAATCAAAACGGCTTTGGAGCAATCCCCTTTAGAACCCGTTTCCACAGATTTAAACTTCAGAATTTAACGGAAACACGGAAAACGTTTTCTATTTTTAAATCTATATCACGCTCTTAAATTTATATTACGCTCGGTTTTAATAAATATTATTGTGAAAATTATACTGTTGTTATCTACCGTAACACAACTCATTTATTGTGATTTTAAATAACACGCGAACTCCATATTCAAATATCCACCAATCGTTGAATGCTCTGGTACACACGGAGGCGTCAGTTCAGTGGCACCAGAACTCTTTAATGTTTGTTTCGTTATAATTCTGAATTTCATTGGTTCTTCTCTTAATTACGAGCGACGCCAGTGTCAACTGAACACAACCGTTAGGTGAGACTTAGGCCGGGTTGTTCAATGCACGGTTAAGCTAACCCAGGGTTAGCATCAATTTTGATTCCAGTTGAATAATTAATCAATGGAGATTTTTCCAAAGTATTTTTGCCCTTTAGTTTCGTCTCTGACTTGTCTTCGCATGTAACTTACAATTAGCTTTTGAAAACACTTCTAACAAGAGAAACTAAATCCTCGGTTAAGTTTTAATCCTGGGTTATAACCGGCTTTCGAACAACCGGGCCTGTACTTTAAAATTTGCGTGTTATTTATTGAACGTTACTTGGTATTCCCGGTTTTAGAGTTAAAAAAGAATAGATATAAAGTACAAAGAAAATAAATAAATGCTGTTCTGGGGCGAACCATTAGATTTTTGAGGAGGGATTGGGTGATTTTGAAAAACAATATCCTGCAACTGTGATAGGCCAACTTTAGACTTTTCCAGCAAAAAAAAAAAATATTCCAGCAGCAACACAGCTAAAGTTAAAAAATTTCGAGCACCGACTAGATTACCCAACTCCTCCCCTCCTCCTTCAAAAGTCTAACGGTTTGTCCCTTAGGCCTTTGTTCTTGCAAACTAAGAATGACATTAAAGTTTGTGAAATACAAATAGTTCAAGAAGCTAGATTTTTGGTATAAAAGCCAAGAAAATAATTGGAAAAGTGAATAAGATGGAAGGCCTTCAGTATTATTCAACAAACGCTTGGCTGCTTCTGAATATAAAACATACCACATTAACTCATCAATTGTTGGTAAAACTGAACCAAGTTTAGTTAACAGGAGCTAATTTATCCATACTGTAAAAAAATGAAGAAATTCAAAATTATTTCTGCTAAATAATACAAAAACATTATGAAATCTCTCTTTCTGGCTTTCACTGTGAATTCAAAAGAAGCTTTGTAACTTATAAAGCTTAAAAGTGGTTTGAAAGAAAAACCACATTTAGTGCTTTTCATGTTTACACGGCTAATAAACTGATGGTCAGCCACCATTAAAAGGATTGAAGAGCTTTAGCTTTTTGTTTGTTCAAGATATTAAATAATGGCTCTTGTAAGAATCATAACGTGCATTTCACAAAAATATCACAGCACACATAAAACAATGAATTGTATCGAAAAAATATCAAAATCTGTTAGGCCAAAAAAGAAAAGAAAATGCTGCAGTCTTGGGTTCCCCATCACCTATTGCATGAATCGTATCACATAGATCTAACCTACAACTGACTTACGAGTGCCTTGTATGGCATGAAAAATGTAATGGGGTTTTGAAATATGTTTGAAAAACCTACCACACATCAGTGTAGCCACAAACAATCTCACACGAGCGGTGTCATGTGGTTTTGGCATGAGGCGAGCAGCATGCACTGCAAATGTCGTATGCAAAAGGCATCAGCAAGAGTTGTACCATCTAAATTTGTCACCACAGTATTTCTTTCCTTGGCCTAATCAGATATACATAAAGTGGTAAATTTTCCCTACTTTCCTACTGCCACATTGGTGGCTACATTTAATACTTTATAGCAATATTCTAAGAATATTTAAATTTACTTGAAAACATCAAAATACTCTCCAAAAGGAGACAATACACAAATATCATTGCACCACTGCAATGCGGCAATATGCAACAAAAATAATCTTGCAATATTGAATTATTTATCATTACAAAAAATTCACCTACAAATAAGTCTAAAATACAAACTGAACTAACATGCGCGAGCCTGCTCGCTGGCTGGCAAAATAATTATGTCAACAATTTGTTCAGAAAATAATAAGAATTGCAGGGAATGCAAAAAAATAACAGCAACAAATGCAATAAGCTTTTAGTCTCACATTTCCCACTAACTATCACAAAACCAAAGTTCAAATTAATGACCATCTTCACTGAAAGTACCAAAAATACTACACAAAACTAAATTTATCATAATAATATCATGTTCCTGGTATACATGTACCTGAATACCTTCAAATCTTGCACATATGTTCTAAATACTGTTACTCAAGCAGTGAGGATAATTTTTGATCCTGAGTGATGGAAAAACAAAGGTTTTTCATAATATTCAATAGGGAGCTTAAGATCCACGACGACGGCATGGACGACGACGACCGGAAGTGAGATTCACGCGATTTTCCCGCGAATTCCGTCGTCGTCCTCTCGTCGACGACGACCAAGCCAGTAGTTTCACGTCGTCGTGCAAAGGAGTTGTTTAAACAAAGTTCAAAGGTAAAACTTTACACTGACTTGTCACTTTTGTAATCTTTTTTCATCCTTTATCTTTTGTGGTTTCATTTAAGCTTCTCTTTCTATTTTACGAAGCGAATTGGATTAAAAATTTGACTGTATACAACGTGCGTGTTTTCGTGTTGTTTACTAACTGGCGGCAAGACAAGAGGAAAAGGAGAACCGGTAAGTCGTAAATTTATTTTCCCATGTGGTTGTAAAAAGGAACGAAGAACCTGAATAATAATTATAAGTACTCAATTGTGTTTTGACTTGAGAACACAACTGTAAGTGCTGCCAGCATAACGTTTATCTTTAAAACTTGCCCTTACGGTCAAAACAACTAGATCGAAAAAACATATTCATGACTGCAAGCAGCTGGCCGCAAGCCTTGAATAGAAGAATTTAATCACTTGTACTCTGTAATTTTCGCCTCTGTAATATGTAAAAATATATCGAATCTCTAGCAGTGAAACGTTTCATTTTGTAACTTTTTTGCACATGCGATTATTTAGACTCACTTACGGCCAAATACAATTTTTTTGCCAACTCTTGTAATTAATTGTGTATCACTATCGTGTTTATTTTTAGGAATCCAAACTTTGTATGGAATTCCGAACACAATATACATGTACTAATGTGCCGGGAACTCGGCCAAACACTCGGACTCGGTCATTTCATACAGCGCGAACTTTCGATATTCTCCATAGGAAAAAAATCAGGATTTTTTGCCTCGAACAGGTCAAACAAAACTGGAAATTCTTCGTCGTTAATAAAGTTTAATCCACGGCTCAAAAAAGAAGCTCACTCGTGTCCTTAAACGATGTCATCTTGAGCGAGACGTTTTCAACAAGCCAAGTCGAAATAAGACAAATAAGTCGTCGTCGTCTACCTGCCGGCCGCATCTTAAGTTTTCATTTTCCCACCGAAACCGACGTCCTCAGTCCAGTCCTCCCGCGGTCTATAGACGTCGTCGTCGTCTCGTTCGTCGTGGATCTTAAGTTCTCTAATATATGTCTCAAAACAACATGCCCATAATAAAATCCCACAACATAAGTGACAGGCCTAAGTAAGTGAGTTATGTAATGCCTTTTATTTTCGAAAGGTTTAGAATTCTTGAAAATCATGGGGAAATTTTTTGCAACTTTGCAATGTTTAATTTTTGTGGGATAAATGTTCATGGATCTTCAAAATAAAAACTACATGAAAACAGAAGGCATCAGGGCATTGTTAATATATCTAATTACTGTCAACACTCCCTGATTCCGTGCTCTCATCCAAATGATCCATGTCCTCCCCTGTCTTTTTGGCACTGATATGATTTGACACAGATGACACCATAGTATTATGGCAGAGCATATGATGGCTCAGATCACAAGTCGAGTCATACCTTTGGCCACACACTGGACACTGATGTGTTTGTCCAGTGACTCTGTCCTGGTCTCTGGGTATACTCACGTTAGCTGTGGTGTTAAATGGTGTACCACAGTCTTCATAGTCAATCGGTTTGTCACGGGACTCGTGAACATGCATGTTGTGTCGACGTAAGTCACCTAGAAAAAAAGTCATTCTCTCTTTCAATGATGTAAAACTAGAAAACTATTTCAAGAAATCTATTTAAACATCATGTGAATACAACAGTCAACTATGTAGAATATTGCAGAAGTCAATTAAGATGTTTTTGAAGTACCGGCATGTAAACCTAATTCACTCTAAGTGAAACCACAACATGCAGTGTTCCAGATAAGAGAGGGGTCACAGGTCAAAAACCCGACAAGGCTGGCTTCCTGACCTGACAAATGAAATGTCTAACTTAAGAAGATTTAGAGAGACCCACAACCTGTTGACCCCTCAAAATTATTCATCGACTCCCTGCCTTTGAAAGTAAACTGGAACACTGAAGAACATGGTGTAGTAAAATGAAATTGACAAAACCCCACAATAATGTGACCACTCAAATGAAAACTCTTGTGCAGTTCTTTAATATGGTGCTATTTGTTTTGAATCAGTGTTGCAAGATGATTTTTTTTCTACTTTGATCTCAACTGCTTTTAGGAGAGAAATGTTTTTAAAACTAGCCACAGACCACCCAACAGCTACAAAACAACTTACCTGATCTGTTGAAAGACTTTGGACAATGTTCACAAGCAAATGGCCGCTGCTCTGAGTGCGTCACAATGTGTCGTCCCAGTTTACTTGAAGTCGCAAATGTCTTGGGACAGTGAGGACACTTGTGGGGCTTCTCTCCAGTGTGAATGTATGTGTGCGTCTTCAAAGATATAGTTGTTGCAAAACTCTTGTCACAATGTTTGCAGTGGTAAGGACGTTCACCTACGATAAAGGAAATAACCTTAGGATAGCTGCAAATAGAGAGTGCCTGCCCAGTTTAAACATGTTGTTTCCCAAGAGGATGTGAATCCTTGTATAGTATTAGGGTTTGGGGGCTGAAAAGTAAAATCTATTGTGATAGTAAACCATGTTGGAGACAAGAGATAGACATTGGCCAAGATTGCGACCTGATTTAAAAAACATGGTCCTAATTCTTCTTACCAGAGTGTATTCTGCTGTGTCTTCTCAAATCATTTGAGCTATAGAATGCCTTGGGACACTGGGAACACTTGTGTGGTCTCTCTCCTGTGTGGGTGTAGATATGTTGCTGGAGACCAAACGGATGGCGGAATGCTTTGTCACACATGGTACATTTCCATTTACGGCAACTCATGTCTGGGCACACACGCTTTATGTGGCGTGCAAGGTAGCTTAGAGAGGTAAAGATCTTCCCACATTTGCCACAACTATAACCTTCTGTCAAAGATAAAATTGTTTTATATCAGTTCTGACAATTTGATTGAGACCAGGGGTCAAACTTAATTTTTTAGTCCACCAGCAAAGTTTTGCTAGTAAGATTTTTTGCTACCAGCAAAACTAGTAAGGTCACTAGCTATTTTTTGCACTTATGACTGAAAATAAGATAAAAATACTTAAATAGTATACTGTTAATTTTTTGGTCTTCTTTGCCGTTGTCCTGTTGTTTCTTTCATGGCCGGGGGTTGTCGCGCAAAACGTTGTCATCGTCGGTCACGTTACCAGTAGTCTTAAAAGGTCGAGGGCCTCTTGAAAAAAGCGGTTATTTTAGACATCAACAACAAAAGCGACTCGCGACGCGTGAAATTCATTCTCTTCTGTCACGTTACTGATTCCAACAAAATGTCAATGCACAAATAAGTGTGCACAGCTTCCGTGCACACACAACATTCAACATTCTCCAAGAACGTTCACATTAGAGAAATAATTACTCGCAAATGTTTGCTAGAGGATATTTTTTTGATTTGCATCTTCCAAAAACCACTCGCATTTTGCGAATTTGCGAGTGTTAATTTTGAGCCCTGGAGACAATATTTATATCACCCAGCTGAGGGTTTATACAACAGGTGAAGATTACTCAACACTTCACTACCTGATGTGTTGATATTGTAGAGAAATTAGTTCTTGATCACACAGAAAACTCTTACTCTTACCTCTGCCAATGCTGTTGTACTTTGGGTCAACATCTACATCTCCAACGCGGAATACACCTTTACTAGTAAACACAACCTCGTCATCGTGTTCATCCAAGGAGTCGTCACCCTCTCCTCCCCCAGGCTGTACAGTGTCAGCAGCATCAAGCCCATCCTGCGAGCTAATACTAAGAAGTGCTGACGCGGCCTGGTGCAAGTTGAACTCTGGCTGGTTGGAAGTATTTTGCTTTTCTGGTTGATTCAGGGACTGACCAGTTTGAGAAGATGGAACAGAGGCCTTGCTAATCTCTGATTGCTCGGCAACAGTAGAGAATGAAACAGGTTCGTTTGGCAGTAGGTTGCTAAGACTTCCCGTTCGTTTCAGCTCTGCAGACTTTTTTCTCTCGCGAACAAACTTTTTCACAGCTTGCTTGGCACTCACAGGTGTCAATACTGCTGAACTTACAGCAGTTATTTGCCCTGTGGTAACACATGGTACTGGAACTTGGACAACAGGGGCTTGTGTGACAGGTGCTTGTATGACAGGCGCTTGTGTTGCAACAGTACTGATAGGTGGTTGTCTTGTATTCAATGGGGACGTCACATGCAACCCACCAAACTGCACAGGCATGTTTCCAACACGAATCGGTGGAATATTATGTGAAATTGGCCCTGCAACTGTCGTAACTGGAAGCTGCGAAGGACTCTGTGTTGTTCTTGCAAAAAGAGAAGGTACCCTATGCTCACGCGGAAGTATTGGTCGTTGCCCCGTCACGCTTACAACATGTGAAGTAGAATGTGAAGCAGCCTGGCTTACTAATGTTACTTTTCCAAGGGTGAGTACACTGGTGCTTGCTGAGTTCAGTGAGGTTTTCGGAATTCCCACTGAATGAACCTTTGCCACGCCTGCAGTAAAAGGCAAAGGCCCATGTCCTTCATTCTGAGGTATATAGTTCCTGGCCCTGACTCCGCTGAGGGTCTGTGGACTCGTCAGGTAGACAACTGGTGAAGTTGTTGGCTTGATATTCCACAAAACATTTGTAGTCGATCGTGAGCCAACACAACTGACAACATCTTCCATACCTTTCAGTGGCTGTTGTGGCTGCAGCTGTTGGTTATTGCCACTGGGTGATAGAGTTGAAACTGGAGCCTGTGTAGCTACTGATGTTTGGACATTTGAAGGCTGTGTGCGTTGACATAATAAGGCCTGTATATTCTGGATCCCTGTTGGATTCATCATCGCCATCCTAGAATTTTCTGAGCTGGGGATATTTACTCTTGGACCAATCGGCACTGAGACTGCAGATGCTGAATTTAGATGTGAGGTTAATTGGCTCAGATTCATCAGGTTTTGCTGGACCGTGGCTACTTGTTGTAAGTTTGCTTCAATACTCGAAGGAAATCGAACAGGCTGGTGCAAAGCTCCTCGCATAACAAGGCTTGATGGCAGGTGTGACGCAGGTTGACTCTGTGACAACGCATTCACATAACAGCCGTCAGAAGCCTGGGATGCTCTCAATTCAGCTGTTGTCACCATTTGCATTGGTGAGTTTCGTGATATATCTGATTTCTTTTCTGCATTGTTAGGGGCAATGTCTTCATCAGCTGATCTTGTTGACGGAATGTCAGCTTCTGTCTTTTCCTGTCGCAAAATAGTGGGATTAGTACGGAAACTGACCAGTGCCTCTGCAGCTTGCGATAACTTTACTTCTTCAGCTTGTCCAGATGTATTCTTTGTTGGAGATGAAAGGCAACTCGCATTCTTCATTTCAGATGATAGAGCCTTCCCAGATTCAGTACGCCGTCTCTTGGGCTCACTTAACGAGACTGTAGTTTTGGCTTTTGATGAAGACGATGGAAAATTATCCCGGGCCTGTTTATTCTGAGCTACACCTGTTTTGGGTTTTTTAGATGGTGAGTCAGGAAGCAAGCTTTTCAACTTATCAGCTGTCAGATGAAGGAGCAATTCTGCAGCAGATGAAACAGTTGTTTTGCTAAAACCTGGGCACTTTTTCAATTCACAAAACAAATGATCAAACACTTCAATCTTTCTTTGGACAGCATTACCACTGTTTGTGCTCAAAGTTTTGGCCTGCTTATTGCTTCCAAGAGAAATAGCTTCTTTCTCTTTATTCAGTTCAAATGCAGGTCCAGCAAGAACATCTCTTGATTTACCATTTCTAATTCTTGTTTTGTTCTGTTTGCCATTTTCTGCTTTATTGGTTTTAGCACCGGGATTTTTATTATCGTTAAATAATTTTCTTTCTTCTCTAATGTCTTTAGTGCTTTGTTTAAGTGCTTCAATATTTCCGGTGGATGTCACTTTCCTTGCCTTGCTGTTATTCTTTTTACTAGTGTTCAAACGTTCTTCTTTAGTTTCGATTTCATTCTTGTTAACATCTTCATTATCACTTTTATTTTCCTGTTTTGTATTCTTCTTTTTAGACTTCTTTGATTGAATTTGAGTTGACGATTTTGTTTCTAAACTTTCCTTTACACTAGTTAAATTGCTTTCTTGTAAGTTCTCATCCTTTTTGTTAGATGTAGACAGACCAGTGTTGCTTCTTTTTTTCACAGCACCCTTTGCGCCTTTGCCGCTTTTCTTGTTGCTTTGCTCCAACTCCTCGCCATTTAATGCATTACTATTAGCCTCCTGTTTTGGGGTGGTTTTTCGTTTTTCTCCATTTTTCTTTGGTTTTTGTGACAGGGTATTTTTCTTAGGTTTTCTGCTGTTTTGGGATTCATCACCTGATGTAGCTGGGCTAATAACAGCCTTGCTTACATCTTTTTCATTGTCAACATCATCATCACTTGCAAGTTTTCTTTTTCTCCTAAATAAAGCAATAGGTCAATTTCAGCAATGTTACTTATGACATACTATTATTAATACCAGCACTGCTCTTCCCAATAAACCACGACACCCACAAATTTTATGGCCGCCTTTAGAGTAACGATAGTGATGATGAGCCTATTTCAAATGCATCACATGATACGTTTCTCTTTACAATGTGACAAGCTTTTATTTGTGAGATTGCACTTTCTTTGTACAGTGTTGAACTCAAACACATGACAAAAAAAATGCCATCACAGAGCATGAAATTAACTTTTTTCTCAAGGAGACATTTGGCTCCTAAATATTCCAAAGTGGTTGCTAAGTCCAAAAAGTTAGTAGCCATTCTTTTTACCAAAAACGAAAACAAAAAATATTGACATAAACAAATGAGAGCAGAAGCGATGCAGCGACGCATAATATTCTGATCCCGCAATATGCACTGTTAGTAAAAGGGACATTTCAATGCACAATATACAATGTAGCCTCTGAAATATCCAAGATGGCAGATGTTGAACTGCCAAGTATTGTCTACAAACCTCGTCATTCGCACCAATTCACCCACCTTCAAACTTTATTAATATTGCACAATACATAAAGGTAGGATGAAGCATTTAGGGTTCTGGTCGCCAATGTGGCGACTAACTTTTGAATCTTGGTCATCAGCATGGAAAACTTAGGCGCACTGGCGACTGTATCAGGCGCAATTTCATGCCCTGCATCACAAGGTACTGAAAACTGTACCAAGTGATGCATCTGAAATAACTTCACGGTATCGTGATAGTTACCCTGAAGGTGGCCAAAATATTTGTGAGAGTCGCAGTTTATTGGGAAGAGTAATATACTCTGCATTACTTGAACAAATGCCCCCATTCAAATGCTTCCTTCTAATACTTAACCCTTGCACTCCCAGAGTCAATTATGAAGACATGTGTGGCTCTAACTTTTGAGTCTGTTGATGAAATCCTATGGTGTGACCATTCAAATGAAACCTCTCCAGCAGTACTTTTGCATGGTACCATTTGTTCCAACTTTTGAGTCTATTGATGAAATCCTATGGTGTGACCATTCAAATGAAACCTCTCCAGCAGTACTTTTGCATGGTACCATTTGTTCTAACTTTTGAGTCTGTTGATGAAATCCTATGGTGTGACCATTCAAATGAAACCTCTCCAGCAGTACTTTTGCATGGTACCATTTGTTCTAACTTTTGAGTCTGTGGACCAAATCCTATGGTGTGACCATTCAAATGAAACCTCTTTGGCAGTACTATTTCATGGTACCATTAGTTTCTCAATATTTTTTCTTGAACTTTGTTCTTTGGCACTCTTGGGAGTTAAGTAATGATCCGCATAAGAAGGATAGCGCTGAACGGCTATGCACGGTGGAATGTCAACTTTTTTCATTGTTACAACTAGTGATCTCATTGGCCTACATTGTAGACTAAACAATTGCTCATAAGTTAAGGTTCAAGGTGCATTTTGTCTAATTATCTTTTTAAGGTTTCAAGTAATTTGAGACCCAATTGAACAACATGCAAGTTTTAAAAGATATTGTATTTGGGGAACTTCATCAAAGAAGCAAAATTATTAGCTATTGTCTTCTGCTATTCTGATTGGTTAAGCACGAACATTTCCTAAATTTCCTATATTTCCTATGAAATATAATTATGAACCATCAGCTCCTCCTCTGTTCTTGAAACCAAAGAAATTCTATGTTGGAAAGAGCCAATGTAGACCTGCCAAGTCTCATGCCTTAGGCATGAGTCTCACGCCCGCAAGTCCAAAGCTCCGATCTCACGCCTACTCATGCCTGTGGAGCAATTTCTCACGCCTAACTTCCAGATTTAAGCTATCATCCTTAACTGATCGTATGATCCAATAAAAATATAGTTACGTTCATGAAAATATGGCACTTTTTTGTAGGTTTTTATTGTTCTGAACATTACAATTACAGAGGTCTGTGGTCCATGGAAACTTCCGAATTCTTCTGAAAATCTTCGGACAACTTCGGAATTGATTGGGTTCTTTTCGGATTTGATCGGGTCACCTTCGGAAATCCTGGCACTCCCACAAACAAATTCTTACGCCTATCACTCGAAAAAAGTTGGCAGGTATACCAATGCCACAAAACAATGAAGGTTACCATAGTTCTTATGTGGAGCATTACTTAAAGGCTTAGCAGTGGTGGATCCAGGGACCCCCCCTCCCCCTTGAAAATGTTTTTCAGTCCCTACCATTTTCACTTCCACTACCCCCCCCCCCCCCCATTCACTCCATCCCCCCCCCCCCCCCGATACAATGGAGTCTGGATCAACCACTGGTTACAAACTCTAATGTTAAAGTGTCCCTGTGATCAAATTTTTGATTTTCATTTTTTTACATTTTCGTGTACAATTAGACTTTCTTACTCATCTTGCCAAATTTCAATTCATTACAAACATCAGAAGTCATGATTTTCAATAAGTATTGAAAATCACGCGAAAAGCAACAAAAACTTTGGACTTGTTCTTCGTGCAATTTTCTATGCTGATTGTTATTATAATTTCAACCCGTGAGGTATGTTTGAGTCTTTGACGTCACTTTCTCCCATTCGCAACCAAGCCTTGGAACAAGGTTGATTAATGGTGGCCGTAACTTCTCAGAAATAAATGTTAAAATAAAATGACTTCTGATGTTTGTAATGAGTTGAAATTTGGCAAGATGAGTAAGAAAGTCCATTAATTGTACACGAAAATGTAAAAAAATGAAAATCAAAAATTTGATCACAGGGGCACTTTAATGGTCAAAAGGAAAATAACATCCTGGGTCCGGTTGCTAGTTGTTTGAAAGCCAATTAATGCTAACTCAGGATTAAAACTTAACTAGGGATTAATTTATTTTGTTTAAAAGGTTTTCAACAGCTAATTTTAAGCCACACATGAAGACAAATCAAAGCTGAAACTACAGGGCAAAAATACTTTGGAAAAATCTCCAATGATTAATTGAAGGGCTTAGAATAACAGAGGGTTAAGTGACTTTTTGGGTGATTTTTTCATTTTGCTTGAAAATTGTTAATTTCTCGTGTACAGGCTTGTTTTGGTGTCATAAACATTGCCGAAGTGTCGAATTGGCACTCACGTTAAGGAATTTGACAAATTTTACCTGCAAAAAAAGAAGAGTTCTGGACCCCTTAGTGCTTTGACTGTACAATCCGACCGTAGCGGTTCCTTCCAAAACTGCAGCTAGAAGTTTCGAAACGACGCCATTACTAAAAGCAGATTGATCATGAGAATATGCGACCGCAATACTCCTGACCCGCGCCAACGACCTGAACGAACATAACGTTATTTAAGGAGGGCTTATCGATGGCGTTCGCCACTTGCGACAACATGGCTGAACAGCGAACAACTCAGTGGCTGAGCGCTGGTTTAAGCCATGTTTAAGGCCCGCTCGGCGATGGAAGGACATCATGAAGTCCGGAAATCCTTAAGTCTCTAGCACCTCTCAAAGAAACGAGTCGTGTTTCTTGTCGAACCTTGTGTCTAAAGCGCCATTTAGCGCTCGTGGTGAAAAAGGACCTTGGTGGACAAGTACGAGCCGGCGGGAAAGTCTGCAATCATTTCGGATCAAAAAGGGACAGCGTTGTGAGTTGTGGCCCATTTGCCATCCCGTGCCGTGGTCGAAATGCCCGATATCCGAAGTGCTTCCAGACTTATAATATTTTGCCATAATTTTTGGGGCAGGAACTCCATTTCGAATTTGCCGTAGAATTTCCCGACATGCTTTGCGACAGTGGCAGATAGGTCCGTTATCTGAGCGAGAATAAATAAAAATGCCTGACATTCGACATGAAATGGTTATGCAGCCAGCCCTTCAAATGTCTAACTTGATCAGTATTCATAACAGTAATCCCAAGAGGCATATAACACACAAAGACAACACGCTGCAGTGCTTTGATTTTTTAGTTTTATTGATGAAAGGAACAACTGAATGAGCGGTTGATTACTGAAACAAACACCTTGTGCCTTTTTTTAAGTGAAACGGACAACTGTAGTATTTTTCTATTAAGTGAAACAAACAACTTAATAAGCGGTTTAACAGCAGTGAAACCAACAAGTTATGAGTGCTTTAAAAGCAGTGAAGCAAACAACTTGCATTTTTCCGTGTTTTTTCTAACCCTAACGGTAACCGTAACCCTGACCAACTTGCGCATTTTTCAATTGAAACGAACAAATTAAGCGGTTTAACAGCAGTTAAACGAACAACTTGGGCGGTTAAAAAGCAGTGAAAACAGCAATCCCAAGGGGAATGAAGTACATAAAGACAAAGTGCTGCAGTGTTTGTTTGAGATTTTTTAGCCGACCACATTTTTGGACCGTTTTTTCTAGAAAATGAACCACAAAACCAGTGAAAGACACACAGGGCAATGTTAACAACATAAAAACAAGTCCGTATGCCAAAAAACGGCTAATTTGGAGAAATTTTTATTTTTTTGCAAAAAGTCACTTAGCTTCGTGTTATTCTGACCCCTTCAATTATTCAACTGAAATCAAAATTGACGCTAACCCTGGGTTAGTGTAATTACATTTTCAACAACTCAGCCCTGGAATGTTAGAATCCTTGTTCTAATTTTGGGTGCCTGGCTTTTTTTGTGTGTGTTTCTTCACTTTTCACCTTTAAAGGTCTTTCAAGAACACAGGGATGTTTGTTCCAGAAAACGAAGTATTGGTTGCAGTACTGCCCTTACCAAAAAAAATTCTGATCTGCTTGCACCTATGCACAATTTATTAAAATACTGCTCAAAGAATGCATTTAATTCACTTTAAACTTACGTGCTTGATCGTTTTCCATTGTTCTGATTGCCATGATTTTTCACCTTCTGCAACATAATCATCAGTTAAAGAGTTGACACTTTTTTCCCACCATTAAAAGCTCAGAGGGGGTCCCAGGATTGCTACTCAGATATATATTGATAGGCAGGTGCAAGGGCAACCAAATTTTCAGACCCAAACCTGCCCTAAAAAAAATCAGCCAGAAAATTTTTTAACCCTCAAAAAGTGGGTCTTTCTGCATACACCGGTACCCATGAACCACTCATTGTCTTCTGCTGTTTGTGAGGCATTGTATTTTTGGTCTCGTTTTGCATTTGTATTATTGTCGTTTTTTGTTTCTTTTGTTTTACGTAATATGTGCTCCGGTACATGCAGAAGGAACCCAAAAAGTGCTTGAATTGAGATAATAAGGACTTTTATTACACGACTAAGACAGTCAGGGGGCCAATAACTAAAATCAACCAATCAGAATGCTCTATTGCCGGTCCAATATTCTCTAAGTATTGGACCGGGCATTGTCCCGAATGAACCTGCGCGATCCTCCCGCAGGCAGGAGTCGTAATAAATCTCTTATTAACCAAGCTTGCTCGGGACCGTACTGAGAGAATATCGGCCCTCGGTCTTTTCTGTACGGACCTCACTGCGCTCGGTCCGTACTGTCAAGACCTCGGGCCGATATTCTCCCAGTACGGCCCTCACGCTTGGTCAATAAGATATATTTAGGGACTTTTTATTCTAGTAGTTTTAAATATTTTTATTCCTTTTTAGGGACTTTTTATTCTAGCATTATTGTATTTTAGTAATTAACAGGACCCCCTTTGATACCAGTGTTTTTACACTGACAGGGTTATCCTATATAAATATTATGTTATTATTATTATCATCATCATTATTATTATTATTATTATTATTATTATTATTATTAATCGCTAATTTTAAACCCAAAAAAGCCCTTTGCATCTTCCAATCACTAATATAACTGACTACCTCAGGGCTCGAAAAAAGTCCTGTCCGGTCTTCTGGGACAAGTAGATTTTTGTGTTGGCAAGTAACTTTTTCCACTCACTTGCCCAATACAAAACTTGGCTGGGCAAGTACAAGTAAAATGTCAACTTGCTTGACCAAAGGGCAAACTTGGTGTCACATCCAACCAAAACCAATGAAATTTGTAAACATTTAAATGCAAACATTGCACACATAAAATAGCTTTCCAGGTCTGCAAAGTTACAGGGACTTAAAAAAAATGGGCTCCAGAATAAAAACTTGTTGGGTGAAAGTTAACAAAAAAACAGGTGTGAAAGCTACAAATCACAAATAAAAGTCTGGAGGATAATTTATTAACAAAACTATTTTTTTCTTTAAAATAAAATCTTCAGCGCAACATGTATTAATCTAGAAATTAAATCTTAAAGATAGGAAATTTATAATAATTTACTTTCCAGCCAGGACGTGTCTTTAACACAAAAAAATATCTGCTACTATTGTAAAAAAACTGACATCTTATGCTCGAGTGGAAGTTATAAGAACAGCACACAAATGGAGTGAAGAAGAGCTACTTAATTATCTTTATTGGCATGAACGAAAATTATACAATCAAGCAGAAAATAAGATGAAATGAAGGGATTTTTGTTCTAACAACTGCCGTGCATACATGTAAATCCAACGAAGATACAGTGTACAGTGTAATCCCGATCGAGACTGAATACTGAAATATCTTTACCACAAAACGAAATTTCGACGATTTTGAGGCCTTTAAAAATGTAGTTCTTGTAAAAGAAAACAATCTCGAGAAAATCTTTTTCTCAGCTCAGATACCGATGATATGACGTGCCATTTAAAATTAGATTGATTACGTCGAAAAGAATTTTCCTATTGGCAGCTTTTAGTCCGGGCAAAATGCAATGCATAGTGGAACAAATTTACACGCGTACATTTCTTTTGATGAAGATTGTACATTCATTCTATCCCCAGATAAAGTAATTGAAAATAAGGAAGACAAAGTAAATTAATATTGCAATAAAAGGGGTATACTGCTTTGCGAAATCAAACAGATTTTCTTTTGAAATTTATTGGTATTGTATATTTTGTTTGACTCCAACAAGCGAAAGCTGTATTCAACGATCAAGAAAACTAAGATATTGCCCGATCGCCTGTGGGCTGTTTGTGAGAAAGCTAATTTACAACACTGTAAAATACAGAAAAATACAACAGGTTTACTAGATCTTGCAATGTCAACGATAAATAGAGCCTTGGAAACATCACCCAATAAACAAACAAGTATATTGTAGACTCCATGCGGGCACATCCCTAATGCAAGCTGAAGCTAGCAAATTTTACAAAGCGCAAAAAACACACTTTGCAACTACAAAAACGTGACTGTGCGGCATTTTCGACCCACAATCGTTTCTGTATCATAAAGGACGCTAGTTTTACTAGATTAGTGCTTTCTGGAAAGCTATTTTCGGCGAAAATACGGCAGAGTCATTCAATTCTTCCTTGCTTCCTTGCTTGTCACATGGTCGCCGGGGACGATTTTTCACAACAAACGACCGATCAAAAACTGTTGTTGCCGAGTTTTTGGCTGCCGTCCCACCCATTCCCCAAAACGACGACACAACACTTCTACTGTGCCGACATAGATCGTGTATTTACAACTTAGCAAACAGCAAATCAGCTCACCTCTTTCTTAGCACTTGCATGATTGTCCTGTTCTTCCTCGGATGAGTAGCAACAAGGACACTTCGTCGAGTGTGCACGTTTTCGCCTGCAAAATTCCACAAAAATGCATTTATAGTCAGAGTAGAAGTACAGCAAGCCGAATTGCAAGGCACTTACGTTCTCCTCAAACCGCTGTAACCCTTCTCCATGGCCTATCAGCTTGAAAACAGTAGAAACCCTTCGAAAATGAAACTAACAAGCCAGACATGTTTGTATCAGAGTAAACCCTTTGCGTCAGAGAAATACTATGGGTGTTACTGCGCTTGCGTACAACGGCTCTTCCAATGACTTGTGGGTAATTTGGGGAAAATTCCCGCGAAAAAGGGGCTTGCCCTGCAAGCCTTGACAGCGATCTGATAAAGGGGGGGGAAAGGGCCCATCCCAACGCCTGCCACACAGGCTAAAAAATACCAAGATTTTAGGGGATACCTCAGCTCGGCAAGTCCTTGCAGCCGATCTTCACGCCATACTTTCCATGTTATTTTCATTTGTCATTTTCATGCCATTTTCAAGTGAGACTGCCGGATAATCTCGGCACTGCTACCGGACGTCAACGAAAGGTTCCGTATTTTCATCGAATAATAGCCATGGGCGATGAATATTTTTCATGCACTCCAAAAGGGGACGATTATTCTAGAGGAGGCGATTAATCGAGGGGGCGAGGATAATGTGCTAATTAAATAGCTCCAAGCTGATAAAGGCATTAGGAAAGAGTCAAATACACGAACGTCATTTTCGAAAAAACTATACGAAGGAACCTGTGCTTTTGTAACTTTTTTCAGGCTCCTGCTTTTCTGTAAAGGAAATGATTGTTTCTTATAAAAGAAGTGAATTTTTAACTTGACTGGGAGGATGTAAAAGAAAGAGGAGGCAATTAATCGATGGAGGCGATTATCTCCAATATTCGGCACCAAAGGCGTGCGCCTATTCGACGGGGGGAGGTGGGGGGGAATTAATCGGGGGGACGACTGTTATTCGAGGAAATACGGTAGTTCCGCCAACGGATTCGCAACCCCGGGGGTCTATATATGTTCGCTAGTGTATTTGGCTCCGGGGTCAACGTTTTTTTTTTTCAGAAGGCGAGGAGGAGGGGTCAAAGTCCGAGAGGGACGTAAAGTCAGTACATTGATAACCAGGCAATAACTACAAAATTTTTGCAACCAGACTTTTTGACTAACAAGCAATAACCATGTTCCATAAAATTATGTCGAATGGAAAATAAACTTTACTGTTAGATCAGGCGGATTATAGCATGTAATAGGACAGTTCCTTAATACTGTCCTTCTAAGATCTAGTACCGTACCGGTAAAAAGACTACTTTATTTCTCGTTGTCCTCTTTCTCACGAAAGTGGGTCGCTAAAAAAAAGTAGCAAGTCGAGTGTCAAAGCTTAACATTTGGGTCAGTCGGGCGATAAGAAGCTGAACATTTTATTGCAATGGCCGTAGTAAAAAGTCGGCGGCGTTCTTCTTCAAACTACGCTTTTACTCTAAAGTACTAAACTGCTTGTGTGGCTGAACTATTCAGGATCTGAATTCGTAAAGACGGCGTTTCAGTCAAGTCAGAAACGTTCTCACAACAACGCTGAATTTTGTTATTTGACTATGTTACCCTTGCAGAAAACGGCAAATACATTTGCCAAAAATGCAAATTGAACATTTTATTTTGAGGTGTACCCGTCTGTTGGAAGAAGGAAAAGTGCCAGCCAAAGGGTGTAAATGCAAATTAACCGAGATAGACCTCTGCCAGCTTGCTTCAGCCGATTCGCATATAATTAACCATATATATAAAGCGAGTCTAATTAACATAAAATCACCGCCGGCATGCAAGCGGTTAAAGTAGGCCCAATTCACCTACTCGCTGAGAAATAACTAAAATACAGTGGAACCCTGCTTTACGGACACCCGCTTATTACGGACAGTTTTGTATGTCCCGACGAAACGCTCACATATTTTTTCTTAAAGGGACAGTATCACGAGGTTCCACGCGCGGCACTGTTCACTATTCTTGCACCGGAATTTTGGACATATCACTGTTAAAAGTGATTTTTTGTTTCTTCCGGCTATCAAAACGGATTTTTTGATTCAACAAATACCTCCACTTCTCGACGGCTTTTTTGAATTTGCGGAATCAAACTTGAAAACTGGGCCGACGTTTTCAAGTTTCGACCTCGTGATACTGCCCCTTTAAATTGGCCCGCTTTATACGGACACCGGTTAATACGGACAACGGACACTTTTCTGTGACCCAAGTGACACGCTCTCATACAAAGTTAACCTCGCATTACGGACACTGGCTATCTGTACACTGTACATAACTGTATAATTTCATCTGTCACGATTATGAGTTAAATGTACCCTGTTAGAAGATAAAAGCTTTCTACAATGGGAGAACAGACCAAGGTCACCGACTATTATACATGTAACTGATGATAATGTTAATTGTTATGTTTGGAACAAGAGAAATTTCATTTTGACAACTGTGTATTTGAATGAGGGTAGGATGTCTTAAGTTTGGACTTAATTACAGTTATTTGGACATTAATTTTTATCGTTTTGTTGCTTTAAATTGTATGATTTCGTCTTTGTGGTGACAGGAACATGTGTCCCTGACGTTTTTTCTGGGAGCCCGGATAATACGGACACTTTGTCGTGTCCTTCCACTGTAGAGCTGGCGTGCGTTTCTTAAAAGTCCCGAAGACTTTTCGGGCCCGAAAGCTATTTTTTAAATGTAGTTTCTAAAGAAAGGCGTTGAAGTTTTTAGCTTACAAATCAGCTAAAGTTGTGTAGTAAACGTAAGATTTTATTGCTTAGCTTTCAAAATCAACAAAAACCGAATCTTTATTGGTAAACATTCTCAGGTAACACAGCTTTTCAGGTCCGAAAACTTTTCGGGACTTTCGAGAAACGGGCGCCAGATCTCAAACTGTCTTTTGTCTTTCACTTAAACATTTTACATCAAGTAAAACTCCTTTTTTAGAGTAAAAGAAGAAAAAAGATCAGAAGGGTGTATGCCCCGAACCCGAGTCGTTTGCTTTATAACTAATACCCCTATCCACTACACCAATGAGGGCTAGCCGACATACAGGAACTGTATTTTTTAACATATTTATTCAGTTGAATTTCATCGAAGACACCTCGGCCTCGATGCACTATAAATGGTACGCGTTTTGCTTTTTGTATTAAGTAATGATCCGCATAAGAAGGATAGCGCTGAACGGCAATGGAATGTCAAACACGATGGAATGTCAAGATTTTTTATTGTTACAACTAGTGATCTCATCGGCCTAGACTCAAAAACTGCTACAAAGTTAAGGTTCAAGGTGCATTTTGTCTAATTTTTTTAAGGTTTCAAGTAATTTGAGACCCAATCGCACAACATACAATTTTTAAAAGAAATTGTATTTGGGGAACTTCATCAAAGAAGCAAAATTATTAGCTATTGTCTTCTGCTATTCTGATTGGTTAAGCACGAACATTTCCTAAAATTTATTTGACGCAAATGGATTTTCTTTATTTTTATAATGAAATATAATTATTAACCATCAGCTCCTCCTCTATTCTTGAAATAAAAAATATTCTATGTGGGAAAGAGCTAATGCCGCAGAACAATGAAGTTTGCTATCGTTCTTATGTGGAACAATACTTAAAACGTAAATTTATGGAGATTTGAATAAAATTTTTCGAAAGATTGTGTTGTCCA
This sequence comes from Dendrophyllia cribrosa, assembly GCA_024195265.1. Taxonomy (NCBI): domain Eukaryota; kingdom Metazoa; phylum Cnidaria; class Anthozoa; order Scleractinia; family Dendrophylliidae; genus Dendrophyllia; species Dendrophyllia cribrosa. The sequence goes on along the minus strand of JAJLRJ010000001.1, from coordinate 6,129,412 downwards.
TGTTTATGTTCATTCGTAACATGGGTTGAAAAGCGAATTTATGTAAACAAAACAAGACTTGGATAGTTGTACCTTCACTCGCGTCGCGTTATGCAAATGTTTGTGTATTTTTTGCAATTTTGATTTCCAAATTAGTTTATCGGGCTTTTTTTTTATACGCAACAGGTGAATTTTATTCGGAAATTAGTTAAACTAGTTATTCTAGACCGAGAAAAAGTTGTTTTGTGAACTTCTGTACGGTCTAAATGTACTGTGCAGTTGGTCACGTCATAAGCTTACTTTTTGAGAATTGCTAAAATTAAAAAATAGCCCAATTAATTCTTGTGCTTCCGACCTTAGTTAAGCTTGTCATCGGCTTTCTGTTCAGAGAACTACGCTGTTAGGCTCAGCCTATCTATATATTATGTGAATCGGGTGCTTGCAGAGTTGCTTTATTCAGCTTTCCCGAGAACAAGTTGGGGACTGGTTACGAAATATGAAAGAAACAAATGGCGCGAAAAGAGAATTATCCATGCTGAAGATGAAAATGGATTTATTCTATCTCTTACAGACGGAACAACAAGGACAAAGCTCAAAAGGTATCACACGTTTTATTCATTTCGACACGTTGAGACACCCAAATAAGCTAATGTTGTGCTTGTAAAGCTATCACTGTCTTTTAAAAGCTCCTCGCGTCTTCGTTTTAGGAAATCACTTGTACTACTCAAGCTTAATTCTTATTTAAAATACACATTATTGAAATATTGTAATCAAGGAAATTCACTATAATACATACTGATACAAAAATAAATAGCCTTAAAAGAAGGACTGTTAACATGCTGATTCCTTGGGATATCAATAAAAAAATACATCTCTCATGTCATCAGTAATTGGTTTATAATATTCACAAAAAAATGTACAAGAATGACATGTTGGGTATAAAATACCCAAATGGTCTGTGTGCAAATTCTCTCTTTTAATCCCAGGCAAGACTTTCTTTCTGTTTACTAAACATTACCATGCTGTCAAGAAAACAGGCATTCGCAATGAACAACAAAATCTATCTGGATATCTAATGTCGTCATGTGTGGAAATAAACAGGGTTAACCAGCCCGAGAAATGCATAGTTGACATTAAAAGAAGTCTGTAAAAAAAATACTCATATTTGTAGATTTAAATGTCAGTGATTAAAAGGATGGAATTTGCACAGACTAAGCTAAGATACAAATGCTTTAAAAGACTAAAAAAAGTGAATAGAAAATGTTCACAAGTGAAGCAATAAAATTCCATAAGTGAATTATGTAAAAGCCTTGTGCAAGCATAAAATAATACTGCCACAAAAGGTGTAGCACTGCAGAGTTTTTCATGCACATATGCTTTTAACAGCTTTGCATACAAATCATAGGCCTGTCATCTGTGGCCTGTAGTGCAGAACTATTTTGTCTCGCTGAAGAAGCCTGTGAACAGGCTTCTTTTAGGGTTAGGTTAAAATCGGCGAGCAAGGCGAGCCTAGCGCTGACTGTGGAAGAGGGATTTTAACCTAACCCAATTCCCCAAAACGAAGCCTGTTCACAGGCTACACTTAGTTTCTAATTGGCTCGTTGTTTCCTTGGAGCCTGCATTCCTCTTCGTTTCTGATGCCCGATCTGCAATCAACAGAAATTCTTTTTTAAAATAAATGTAATAGCAATTGGGACATTAAACTGGATGTTAAAGTGATTTACATGACTGCCTTGCAAAATTACAAACACTACATGTATATTCGGCACACTAAACACAGAATGTGCCAATACTATGTAAGTTTAGTCTGTAGACTGTGATCGTCCAGGTTGGTGTAGTTCTGAAAAGAAATACCGTATTATTGTTGACAATGACCGATGTTTTGACAACCTAAGCGGTATTATGTAAAATGTTGCGGTCAGTCAGCTGATTGAATGGATGATTATACATACCCCTTTTGCACCATGGAAGCCACCGAGTGTAGAATTATTATTATTATTATTATTATTATTATTATTATGGTATTAATATGTGGTTGCTGTAGCCAGCTGTGTATACAGCTGCCCCCTTCCTCAATCAAAGGCTCCTAAAAGCCAACCCGTGAATAAGAAATGCTAACGTATTGCAATATTGTAGTAAGCTTGTTTTCACACTGACACAGTTCAATGTTTTTTAATTAAATTATGAACAGAAAAATAAAGTAAATCACTTTCAGAATATCCAGTCCGAAAGAAAAAAAGGAAATAAAAAGGGGTCCTGAGCATGAAACAAACTTAGGCCTCACGACTGTAAATCCTGGCACTAGACCAATAGACCATCGAGGAACACATGCTCAATTAAGACTAAATTTTACACATTATGCATTAAAATGTGTGTCTCGATTGGAAAATCCTTTTAGATCGATTTTAATGTTGCATTAGACTCCAAATGTAAACATCTTTAAGCTTACAAGTCGTTTATATTTGTTTACAACAAATTAGTTATTGTTATCGCTGGATTTACGTTATTCTTGTTACAAAACACATTTGTAACAAAGCATTACATCACAAAGTTTAAAGTTTTGTTGTTTAAAGGGAGGATTTCATGGTTCTGCACATGTGCAAGCTATGATGTAATCCATTTAATTTCAGATCAATAAATCCTTTGGGTCAAAGGTTTTATTCTGTGTTGACTTTGTCGGTGTAATCTTTTGAAATTTTTGTCAATTTTGGTCATCCGTCGCTTTGTTTGGACTAATATTATTATTGTAAAGAAATTTATTAAGTAATTAAGTAATTAAGTAAATTTGAGTATCAATTTATAGTTATTGAAAATTATAATTATTGCTATTTTTTAATAGTTTTTTCTTATTATTAAAAAAAATATATTATTTTATTATTATAGAATGTGATTATTGAAGTAAATGTGAGTGTTTTTTTAACCGATAAAATTGGTAAGAAAGCAAATAAAGCATTTTAATCTGTGCACATGCGCCAAACCATGAAACTATCCCTTTAAACTTTGCCGTACAAAACAGTAAAACGAGGCATTTGCAAAAAGTAACATTTACACATAGCCATTTGAAAGTGCTGTAAATGTTAAATTTATTACTTGTTACTAGCTTATAGCAACTTGAGGATATTTGGCTTGTAAGAAAACTTACTGGCATGTTTGCTGATGGGACTGCCAGATCATAAGAATTTTCAGGCTGTGGGGTCGACAGCTGAAACTGTGGCGCTGAAAAGGAACAAAACACACCACAATGAGAAATGGTCAAAAAATCAACCTGCAAAGTTCATGTAGGACTTAACAGACCTGAAGCTTATACTATGAGCTTTTAGTTTGAAGGTACGCCTTTACATTTATACTCCTGGGTAAGAGAGACAATGTGGAGCAAAACCTTCTTGTTTAAAGGCCCGTTTATACATGCGATTTTGTCGGGCTCTCCAATGCAACTTTTGTCGCAAGTGTAAACGAGCGGAGATTTTCTGTGTGATTCAGGAGCGACATTTGCTTTGATTTCTGCCAATCGCAGCCAAGTTGCATCAGGTTTTGAACATGTTTAAAATCTCTACAACACCATGCAACAAATTCAGAGCCCAAATCGCACTGAAATCACCGCCCATTTACACAAGCGATTTGAAGAAATGACAAGTGCGACGAATTGCACAAAAAATGGCCTGTGTGCAACACAAAACCAAGCAAGTAAGTGAACTTCTCATATGAAAGGAAAATATGCTAACCACTAGACCATTGTGCAATCAGAACAAAGTAAAATTATCCTGTTACCAGAATAGAAATCTGTTGCCCGTGACCTCTTCCCATGCTACTTACTAGCTGTCTGATGAGCATACACATAGCATCCGTATGGATAATTGGGCACATTATGGTTGTAAACCTAATAGTCAAAAACAGAAAAGAAGGTTAAGTTGCATGAGATTGCATTATACAAATAACAGGTGGCTCACTCAGGCAGATCTTCACCCGATTTGTGTAGCAGAATTATCAGTTACAGCACAGATTTGGGCAATTTTATTTCTTTTTTTTTTTTTCTGTACACACCAAATTGAAGAAACATTGACCTGTGTAAAGCATAAACCATGAACGATGAGACTGAATGGGATTTTGGGTAGACAGCATTGGTAAGCTAGTAATATTCCATTTCTTGATAATCAATGTTTTCTTCGTTTGAGATATTTAAGAGCAGGGATTTATGCATTCTGTGTTAATAAAATGTCTATTCTTGACAGATGAAGATTAATTTTCCAACTTCCCAGTAAACCTTTGGGTCGCATCGTTGATGGTTTATGCTTTTCACCCGACAACATTTCTTCAATTTGGTGTATATAGTCAGTTTGTGAAGCTACATGTACATCAAACAATCGAAAGGTTGTTTCATCAGGTACCATTCACAACACCTTAAAGTCGGTTAAAAAAACTTGGCTGCAGCTTGTCTTTTCAACCCACTTCTCGGTGTTTGGAAATCTTGATGAAACATTGTGTTTTATATAAATTATCACATCCTAATGTACTTATAAGAAGGGGTAATAATTATACCATAAGTTCAAAACTTACCATCCCTTGTGGAATACAAGGTAATTGACTTGGAATGTACTGAAAAGAAAATTATATCATTGAGCACACCAACCTTGTAATAAATAATCAAAGGTGTCTATATGAGCTAATTGCTTTGCCTCCCCCACCTGCATCCAATTCCCCACCCTTCCCTCCCCTCTTTCCAATGTCATCCCCATAGGTATTAGGCAGGTGACCATAACAATTTATTGTGGGCTCAACATGCCTTTAAGTCATCTTTTGTTTTCCTATTGGTCACGTGCCTTATCAGGTGTGGTAAATATCACACAGTTGGTGGCATACTTGAAATAGACCACGTTTCCATGGTCACACTGTAATGTTTATAAACACGAAGTTCCGGTATAAAGGGCTTGGCTCCTCCCCCATTTCACACCTTTTGGGAGTGAAATGCAAACTAAGGTGTCTTTCAGTCACAAAATGTGGTTAACTTCTGCATCCTTGAAATATAATTTGCTTCAAAAATCTAATTAAAGAGATTTTACCAACTGAAAGCAAAACAAAGAAATAGAAGTTCATAAAGACTTCTGATATAACCTTCAAAAAGTTTTTTCCAAATTGTGTTAGCAATGGTCTTAGTAATGACGCATGTTATTTGTCAGTTGTTTATGCTTCAGTAATTGATTGACAACTGGAGGTGAGAATGGCCAGGCCAAGCTCCTTTAATTTAAACCAGAACTTCGTGTTTGAGTCTGTGCATTTTACTCTCACATTCAAATTAGGTTTCAAGAACACTTAGGATGTACTTAGAAACCCTAGAGTAAAACAACCAATTATTTCTCATGAATTGTCCTGAATTGCAAAATTCCATAAACAAATGCAGGAGCTTGATTCACCATAAAAAAAATTAAAGTGCCTATCACCTCTAGAAAGTTATTTTCAGAATCAACTCTATGTACATTGAATAGTTGAATGGTAAAATATTACTTGTTTTGAACGTCGCGTTTGTCGGTTATAGAGATTTGAATTTACAAAAATGCTAATTAGATGACGTCAACCCGGGAATAGCCCAATTTTGATATATTAAAATTCAACTTGAAACAAAAGACATCACTACGAGGCTTAGGGGAATAAACCATACAAATCCCTGCTATCATTCCCCTAAGCCTCGTAGTGATGTCTTTGTTTCAAGTTGAATTTTAATATATCGAAATTGGGCCATTTGCCATTATTTCTACACCAATTTACAATGCACAGTTTGAGGATAATTAATTTGATAAATACTAAAAATAAACTGTGATAGTCAATTGATTCATAATAAATATTACTTGGAGGTGTAAACAAGTAGTTGTATAATAAATGATTCCTGGGTTGACGTCATCTAATTAGAATTTTGTAAATTCAAATCTCTGTAACTCACTAACATGACGTTCAAAACAAGAAATATTTTACCATTGAACTATTTAATATACATAGAGTTGATTCTGAAAAAACCTTTCTAGGGGTGATAGGCACTTTAAGGTTGACAAAAATAAAAGAACTTTTAGTTAATGAACAGTGAAGTGAAAGAAGCTTAATACCTGCTGGACCAGATTTGGAGGTACTTGAACGGGATAAAAATATTCTCCACGCATTTGGGAGTTTACTATAAAGGAAATGAGAACAGCATTTATTAGAATTCAATGATACAAATCCTTTACCCTAAGGTTATAAAAACCGCTCTTATCATGCAAATATATAGAGGTTCATTTATTTTATGTACACCTAAATCAAAAAAGGTTGCTGTCGACGATTGGTGTTTGGTCATTCATTACTCCTGGTGCATGCTGTTATAGCAGCACTCGTTCTCTGCGTCTGAGGCAATGGAGGCCGCTGAGTCACTGTCCACAGACATTTGCCTCAAGTGGTATTTTTGATCCAAAAAAAAAAAGAAATCTGTAGACCGTCGTAGGGACGACTTTCAATTTCAAATAGAGAAAGGAAGACCGTTGTGCGTTTACCTTCTCCACAAAACCTATAATTTGATCGTTTGACAATGTCGTTTTGCATGGAATAACAAGATGTAAAATGCACATGCAGAGGCATTGTTTTCACTCATTAATCGTATTGTTTTGTGTCTCTCGCTAGCAAATGATAACATGATTTCTCACGTTTAAAGTAAAACCTTCTGAAATGCGTCTGCTCAGAAAAATAAACTCGGTTATTTCATTACAAACACCTTTTCACCGAGTTATTATTTTTAAGGAATCAGAGTTGTGAGCAGAAATCTGTATTTGGTTTATTCTTCTATTTTTGATTGCAACTCTGACAATCTTAAGCGATGGGAGACATAAGCACAGTTGTGAGAAAATGAAAACCTTCCGACTCTTGCTCACAACTCCGCTAACAACTTTGTTGTTTGATTTTCACTAGGTCGTAAGCAGTCTTATGAATATAATTGAAAGCTCTACATACCAACAACTAATTCAGGATTCTGTATTGGCCCCTGAATCTGTAACACAACACAAAGTCATCAAGATTAAACTTGACCGAACATACACATATACCACTACCAGAAACCCATAAGTGGGTTGAAACGTGCAATCTTGTAGGCTTCAAAACAAGCTTATGATTATTCAATATGCTAAGAAATTGTTACAGCCATATTAATGGAAAATCAAGATAAAAATATTAACCACTCAATTTGCTGGAACGACTTGCTTCCAATCTCGAGGGACCGAGGGGTTTCCAAATATGGTACTAAGCAAAAAATGAATATTCGGAAGCTGTGAATGCGCATTACACATTTCAGCCCACTTATGGGTTTCTGCTACTATGAAGGTGCCCTCAATAGAAGTGCTAGTCATACCTGCTTTTTCACTGCTGGCCCTAGGTTTAATTTTTTATTTCTTAAAAACAAGGTTCCCTGAAAAAAAAAAACATAAATAAATAAATAATTAATTAATGTAATTCAATTTTATTTTATAATAACAATCATCATAAAATTGAATTACATTTGAGAGTAAGACGTGAAGCAAGAGTGATTGCCTTTAGCTAAATCTCAACATACCAAAATAATAGTTATGTGACTAGAGAAAAACTAAAATGTTTCTGGATTAGCAATTAAGCAGGAGAAAGAATAAAGTTTGACTTCCATTGAACCTCCCATAAGCCATTACCCAAAATGCAAAGCTTAAGAGCATAGACCACAGGGGGTCTTCACTTTGAATCAAGAAGCTGAAAGAGAACTTATCACCAGCTGAAATTTCATTAGGGGGTGATTTTGAAGCCCAAAGGGGGGAGGGGTACTCCTCTACATTAGCTGTATAGGCATGTGCGGCCCTAAAGGGTATGGTTTTTGAGCCGTTTTGGTCTGAAAATGGGTATAGATTTTGACCATTATGGTCTGAAATAGGGTATGATTCTTAAGGGAACCACGAGAGCGGATAAACATATTTGTCTTTTCAACTATAAATGAATAAGAGAGAAAGAGGAATAACCTATTAAATACTGGGTATATTATTTGAGCTGAATTTTAACAAATCTTTTGTTGGCGTTCTAACCTAAGCGGTCTGAAAATGGGTATGGATTTTAGAGGCCAGGTCTGAAAACAGGTGTGGAAAATGGCATGTTTCGGTCTGAAAAAGGGTCAGGATTTGGCGACCGGGTGGCAACCCCCCACCAAAAATTCTGAGGAGTAACCCCCCTGCCGCCGGGTTTTGAAGGTGCACAAGCCAGAAAAACCGGCTGGGCTTGTCAATGAGCCTGCCGAGTTTTGTTTTTAGTTACACAACTGGGCGAGTGGTCCGGGGGGGGGGGGGGTACTCCCATATATGAGCTATATAGGTGTGTGCCGCTGTGAAAGGTATGGTTTTCAGGCAGTTTAGTCTGGGATAGGGTATAGCAATCAGAGACTTTTTGGTCTAGAATACGGTATCATTTTCCGCGAAACTGATCAGTTGTGTTAAGAGTTTAGTCTAGACAAGGTTACTGGCAAATGGCATTTAAAAATAGGTACGGTGGGCAGTACGGCATTTTTACTGACCCCTGTTAACTAATAACTGTGATAGTGAACGAGTTTCTGGAAAATAGCACGTCTGGAATAGGTCTAGGATAGGGTAGGGTTTTTCGGTGTTTAGTCTAGAATAGGGAGCGTCGCTTACCAGAGGTTAAAAACGACAGAAAAATGCAAATCACCAGCGTTGAAAGTGGTCACTTACGAGAGGTTTCGACAACATTTTGGTACTTTGGAAAAGTGGCCGTTTAGGAGAGGTGGTAATACACAGAGGTTTGAATGTAGTTGAAGTAATGAAAATATGCTGTGGAAGCTACCACACTAACTCCTGTCAACATAAACAACTGGTATAAAGAGTTTAAACCATAATGATTCTACTGTATTTTGGGGTGGGACTTTAAAAAAAAGTGGGTCTAACAAATTTTTTTAGTCAAAATTTACGGATCTCTTGCCAAGCAGAGAAAGTGAATTACAACAATTTGCCAAACATTGTACAATGTACTTTTTGTCTGAAGAAAAATCTAAGAAAGCACAAATCAGACTTACCAGGTTTGTGACATTTTTGACGTCATTGGCTGTAGCGAAAGAAACGAATCCATAACTGCAAAAATAGCACTTATGAGACTGCAGTTTAGCAATATTGAACTATTTTTAATGTCATCATCCCAGGAGTTTACAAGTTAAAGGCATAAAATGTCAAAATTTGTTTGTTCTGTACCCACTGTGGGCAGGCTACCCAGGGGATGTTAATGTATAGGGCTGTCAGCTGCCAGGGATTTTGACATCACTAGATGCTACCCAGTAGGAAATTTGGGTAAACTTTTTTTTAATGCCACAAAAACAGCTACCCCAGGGCAAGGATTTTGATGTTTATGTTATAGTCAAGCTTTTAGCCAGCAGGGTGTCCAGGCATCATGTGGACGCCCACTTTGTGACGAAATTGATGAAAATTACACCTACTCCTTACGTTATGATGGGAAATATCTTTAGGACACCCACTATTCAATTTCTAGCTAAAAGCCTCGTTATAGTACTGTTCTTTTATAGCACCAATATCTGTCCTAAGAATACCTTGCAAAATACTCTATAAAATTTTGCCTTTGCAGTTGATTTCAAATAGAAAATATGCCATTGAGCTTTATGCAAACTGGATAATTATCAATGAGGTGTGCAACCCCAATTGATTCTTCTGCATGCTGGGTACAACAAACCAGGGAAAATGAGGTCATTGGGGTGGAGGGGGGGGGAGGCGGGAGGGTGGAGGGGGGGAGGCGGGAGGGGGGGGGGGGGTAGGGCGGCACGGAGGAGGGTCAAATGACTGGTGCATTTAATTTGGTAAATTTGAAATTAGGGCCTGGTCGCACTACAGAAAAAAACAAAAATTAGCCCGTGCAAAAATCGGGGAAAACAAAAGAGACCGCTCCAGTGGGACACGCTTTTTGTGGAATGTTTTTGTTTTTATGTCATTTTGCACGGGCTAATTTTTGTTTTTGACTGTAGTGTGACCAGGCCCTTACTCAACTAAATGTTTTTGTGTCTGCCCCTCTCTCAAAATGGCATCAGCAATTTCCACTAGGTCTTTACTTCAAATTTACCCTTTTGAAATGTTCTCCTCATCTACTATCACTTTTGCTTCCAATACTTGGCAAAAGTTTGAGAAAAAATCCCCTAGTTCTTGACCAGTTGTCTGCAAATAAAGGAAATAAACTATTAATTTGACCAACGGTGCCACCACACTTCTTAAAGTAATGACAATTTAGTATTTGTGCGAGGTTTCGATGACTAATAAAATGCAACAAAGGTGATTCTTCTCGTTGTTGATTTTTCCGCCGCCATTTTGAACATTCCCAGAAGAACTTTCCCGTGTGGCAATTAATAAATTAGTCAAGCGCGTTATTTCGCGCGCTTTTCGCTGCATAAATTATCTCAACTTCAGCACCACAGGGTGTTTTTTTTACTGTTTTGCACGGGATCTCAAAATTTTTCAAAAGCTGACTTTGCTTATTTGAAAAAATGGCAAGAAAAAGATTAAGAATTCACACAGTTACGATGATCACAAGCGAAGAAAAACTGCAACAGGAAAGAATCCACTTGATAGCAATAGCTTGCAATGGGATCAACTTCAACACGATTACCACAATCATCACCCCATGAATACCTCATTCCTCAACACCAAAGAAAGTCGATTTTCGCAGCATGCAAAGCTGAATTGCTGTTAAAACTATAACGCGTTAGCGCTTAGAGAATCTACCTTATTCCAAGGCTATTGTCTTTTTGGTTCCAAATGTTAATCTAACCCGCGATTCAAAGAGAGCTTGTGCACCATGTTATTTTGATATAATTTCCGGAGGTTACTAAATATGTTTTTAAACTATTTTTCTGACAAATTAAATAAACATCCCGTCTGCTTTGCGAAATAACAGAAATAAATAAGCATAGTGCCTCTTGCGACAGTAATCAGGAAAATAGTTCCAATCTATAGTACTTTCAAGTCAGCTAATTTCAGTCGTAATTTGTATACGGAGAATAAACAATTGGTGATCGCGTCGGTCTGCAATTCAGCCGCTCGCGGCTTTCAAGACGGAAAATGCTCGGTTAAACGCAAAAACTGTCCTAACCCTTTCACGTTAAAAAAACAACAGAGTTCTTGAAATTGCAACAGTGAAAATAATCCATCGAAGAAGAACTTACATCCAACGGCAATCCTCCCACGAAAAGACGGTTTGGGAATCTCTTCCCGAAGAGGTATGTCGATTGGTAATCCTATGAAAAAAGTAATCAAAGCACAACTGAGTTAGATCTGTCTTACGCAAATGCTATGAACAAACGTTAAGCAAACGTTGTGCTTATGCAAGTTTCCTTTCCATGCCAAAGACCAAAAACTGCTAGCGTGGCGGACTACGTTCCATTTTTTCCCAACTCTAAATGAGTTTATGAGCCCTCATTTCGGGACACCGATGTTGCTACAAACAATGTTAAGTTTCCAGTTGAAAACCCAGTCAAGTGCGATATTAAACAAAAATCTTAGCGAGATAGACATTTCGAGAGGTTAAAAATATATATTGTCCATAAACTTGCTTACCATTTCTGTTGACTTGTACAAGCGGCTTCCACGGTGTGATTACACGTGGGAACTGGATACCGACCGCAAAATTTCCAGTTATTTATACCCCAGTTGTCATCAATTATGCTGTAATTAGGGTCAATTTCACAGCACAATGAATGACAAGTTTTCCCAGAGGAACAAACAATTTTCGAATCTTTGCTCCAAAGATAACAATGCGTTTGTAAAATCGAACAATCAGAGGTGACATACTTCAAAGGTTTGTCATTTTTATTGCTTTAGAACGGTTATGGAAAATAGTGACAATAGCATAGCTGCGAAGAAATGTTGTATTTCACCGAAGTTGTAAGATGTAGTAACGAATTTCAAAGTGGGTGGTTTGAGTGGCTTCATTTGATAAATCGGTGTTGACCGTATCATCCTGCTGCTTTCAAAAGGACGAATTATCGCATGATCACCGCTTCGATAGATAAAAAAGGCCGCAACTACAACTTGACAGCAAACTCAAAAACATTCTCCAGAGAAAGCTGGCAAAAAACAAAACAAAATATATTAACAAAACGTCCAAAGTTTCATACGGATCAAAATAATTGATATAGTGTTTTGATCTCGCAATAAATATTAACAAAAACTATACCTGCAAGAGCAACAATTCTTTTGCAGAAAATCATCTGTTTCTTGAATTTCTTTTTCCGTCATGTCAAGTGCATAATTTCACGATTAGTGTAATTAGCTAGCTAATCATTCTAATAATTGGCATATACAACTGAAATCCAAGAAAGTATAAACAGGTTCTTAATATCCCATCTATCAAAATGGAACTTTGAGAAGCTTGATACATTATTTTCCCACGCTTGAGGTGTGATATCTCATTATCCTGTTTATTTGAATGTTTTCAGGGTGGAGACATTTCATTAACAAATTAGCATAGCAACCTTAAAATAACAGCCGATATAACCCAAGAGTCGCAATAAAGGCCGTATTGCAAAGTCAACAAGATGTGGCTTTACCTTTCGAATATCCAGAATGAAAATACAGTTTTTCGTGTTTTGAAGCCAAAATGAAAGTTTATAATTAATAAAATACACACCACACGCGTATCACGCTGGCACGGACGAATAAGGACAATTGCGTTTAATTAGAAGCATGCCGACACTTTTTTTCACGCTCGCTGTGGAAGGCGTGAAAATTTTCTTTCCTTTCACAGGAGCAAAAAGGAAATTAAACATCTTATGATACAGGCTAGTTAATATAGCAACGCTAGAAAGAGAATGAAATGTTTCAATGCAAGTGGAATTTACAATATTGTTGCTAAGTGACGGGCCGAACTGACTGTCGAGACCGAAGGTCCAGGAAACGGACTGCTGTGTTCTGGTTTATACGAAGTGTCATATATATTTTTTAATTTGGTTTTCTTCAAGTCGAAAGGAAATCAGAAGTGTGGCGGCTTGTTAAAACGCGAAACACCGAAACACCTCGGTTCTTTTACAGTTCGGCCGATCTAATCTGATCAAGATAAATTTAGGATAATCCGGTTAACATAAACAGGTAATTCGAGGACAGCTGCCTTAGTTTCGACTCTCTTGTCACATTGCCACTCCCAGGACTCACGCATCGCAATTGCTTTTCAAAATAAATTTTTCTAGTGCACTTTCGATTGTCCTTTTTAGAAGGAATTTTAAATGAAATTTAAGATAAGGACATCTTTCGATAACCCTAAGCATGAAGAATTTTAAAGGCTTGAGAATTGAAATTATTTGGTGTTATGAACGAGTTGTTCTCGCGCGTTTGTCGCTCTGTCTCCGCGCTTCGCAGTTGCTGCCTGTTTCGTTACGGAAGACAACTTTTTTAGCCATCTCATTGTAACCCGCGTCACTGGGGATTTATTTACTATAGGGGCTAGGGGTAAACAATTTTGAATGAAAAAATCGAATGAAAGTTTCAGAAGTTTCCCACGTTTCATTCTGTTTCCACGAATTGCTTCTTGAAGGCGGATGGCGCGCGAGATGCGATACAAGCGATACAATCGACCTTTATTTTCCGATTCATCAAAACGACACATCTGCGCTAAAAGCATTAGACTTCACGACGATCTATTACCCTGCAAAAGTACCTATCCTGAAGGCTTTTCCAGGTACTCAGAGTGGCGAGAAAGAAGAAAAGCGACCAAAAAACCTTTAATAAGGCGACGCCCGATCGATCCTCTCCCTCTCGAACTTCAGTCATATTTTCCCGTTTCACGTTACTTTCCGCGCTTAAACTTTTGTCTCTTCCACAATGTGAGATCAGTGAGCTTGATCTTTCTTCAACGTCCTTAATTTTTAAAAGAAACTATCCTAAAAAAGATCAGGATGTAAAGTCCCGACAATATAAAATCGCCCGCTGATTTCGCTAATACGCGCACACTTGGGAAACTGTCGCGCGCGGAAGCGATTGATTGATGAGGAAAAGAGGTTCTGGCCTGCAATACATCAAATCAAGTTGTTCTGTCTTGGTGGCATTGGTCCAGTTTATGCTGCTGATCTCAGCTGATCTGTATTTCTCGATTAAAGACTGCGAGTAGTTGCCCTAAAAGTGCGCTAGCCAAGATTTAGTAATTTTGGTACATTTGGCAAATTAACGGCGGCTTCTCGCGGCTATTCGTTCTCATGAAAAGAAAAAAAAAGAAAAGCGAGTTACTGTGCGCAGTCTTGTCGGTTTGGATCAATCGTATATTAAAAAGGCAGCGATTGTCAGCAACTTATGATGCAGACATCTCTCTAAATATTCGTTCTGAGCTCGCGAGGATTTTTTTACAGAGCTAAAAAAGCCAGTTATTTGGTGGAGAGGAGAGAAAATTTTCAGTTTTTTCCTCAGATCCGAGAGCGCGCGAGGTGATTTATACCCGGGGGGGTACTCAACAAAGTTTTGTACGGGGATGCTCCGCCCCGAGGTCCAAACCCTTACCCTTTCATATATCGTTTTTAACAGAAAAGGTACCCCTTTCATATACCTTTCATTGAAAATGGTACCCCTTTCATATACCTTTCATTGAAAATGGTACCCCTTTCATATAGCCTTTACGTGCGTCTTTTTGATATATTGTGAAAGGCCGTTTTTATAATACTTAAATCGCAGTTTTCCCAACCTTTTTTATGCTTCAACTCGTGTTTTCGCTACCATTTCCTATTCTTCGTGAAATCCCTACCCTTTCACATACTTCAACTCGTGAAATCCCTACCCTTTCATATACCGCCAGCCTAAAAAAGGTACCCCTTTCGGGCGGAGCATCCCCGTATAGCCCATTATAGGGAGTACCCCCCCCCCCGGGGATTTATATCTATTCTCGCGACTATTCTGTTCTTCTTCTCGCAGACTTCTCGCTCCAAAAACATAGAAAAAGAAAGCGACTGCTCCTATTCTATCGTAAACGGATGGAATCTTCTCTTGTTTTCAGAAAGCGTTTGTATATACAACACGACGTTGGTAAAAAAAGGTATCACGCATGCTGTTGACTGTCGAAAGTTATTAACAACTATAGGATAATCCGGTTAACATAAACATGCAGGTAATTCGAGAACAGCTGCCTTAGTTTCGACTCTCTTGTCATATTGCCACTCCCATGACTCACGCATCGCTTTTCAAATTTTTCTAGTACACTTTTGATTGTCCTTTTTAGCAGGAATTTTAAATCAAATTCAAGATAAGGACATCTTTCGATAACCCTTAGCATGAAGAATTTTAAAGGCGTGAGAAATTATTTGGCGTTACGAACGAGTTGTTCTCGCGCGTTTGTTGCTCTGTCTCCGAGCTTCACAGTCGCCGCCTGTTTCTTTTATACGGAAGACAACTTTTTTAGCCATCTCATTGTAACCCGCGTCACTGGGGATTTATTTACTATAGGGGTAAACAATTTTGAAGAAAAAAATCGAATGAAAGTTTCAGAAGTTTCTCATGTTTCATTCTGTTTCCACGAATTGCTTCTTGAAGGCGGAAGGCGTGCGAGATGCGATACAATCGACCTTTATTTTCCGATTCATCAAAACGACACATCTGCGCTAACAGCATTAGACTTCACGACGATCTATTACCCTGCAAAAGTACCTATCCTGAAGGCTTTTCCAGTTACTCAGAGTGGCGAGAAAGAAGAAAAGCGACCAAAAAACCTTTAATAAGGCGACGCCCGATCGATCCTCTCCCTCTCGATCTTCAGTCATATTTTCCCGTTTCACGTTACTTTCCGCGCTTAAACTTTTGTCTCTTCCACAATGTGAGATCAATGAGCTTGATCTTTCTTCAAAAAGATGAGGATGTAAAGTCCCGACAATATAAAATCGCGCGCTGATTTCGCTAATACGCGCACGGTACTTGGAAAACTGTCGCGCGCGGTTAAGCGATTGATTGATGTGGAAGAGGTTCTAGCCTGCAATACATCAAATCAACTCTAAAAACAACATAATAAAACAGTTCTGTCTTCGGCGGCATTGGTCCAGTTTATGTTGCTGATCTCAGCTGATCTGCATTTCTCGATTAAAGACTGCGAGTAGTTGCCCTTTTTACTCAGATTCAAAAGCGCGCAACTGAGCCAAGATTTAGTAATTTGGGTACATTTGGCAAATTAACGGCGGCTTCTCGCGGCTTTTCGTTCATCTCAAAGAAAAAAAGGAAAAGCGAGTTACTGTGCGCAGTCTTGTCGGTTTGGATCAATCGTATATTAAAAAGGCAGCGATTGTCAGCAAATTATGATACAGACATCCCTCTAAATCTTCGTTCTGAGTTCGCGAGGATTTTTTACAAAGCTAAAAAAGCCAAAGAAAATTTTCAGTTTTTTCCTCAGATCCGAGAGCGCGCGAGGTGATTTATATCTATTCTCGCGACTATTCTTTTTTTCTTCTCGCAGACTTCTTGCTCCAAAAACATAGAAAAAGCGGAAAGCGACTGCTCGTATTCTATCGTAGACGGATGGAATCTTTTCTTGTTTTCAGAAAGCGTTTGTATATATACAACACGACGTTGGTAAAAAAAAGTATTTATTATGACCATCACGTATGCTGTTGACCGTCGAAAGTTATTAAAGCTTGAGGTGGGAACTAACTATAAATTTATGTTGCATGACATTATTTTGGTCGTTCAATAAGGTTTTACTGTATAATTATTTCCAGTAGGACTGAAGATTCCGACTGACTTTGAAGTTTGCGAGACAATGCCCCGGCAAATTTCAACTGACCAGAACGGACTTCAGAAAAGTGGCGCTCGTTGCATTTTCACTGCATGCCGAACTGAAAATGACTGAAGTCCTTTTTTATTCTCATCCTTCAGCTGTCGTAGTTTTTACGATGATGGAATTTTTTTCTCATCACTGTGACATAAGTACAAGCGCAAGTACAAGACACCGAAAATCGTCACTGATTAATTTTAAGAAAACAGTCTATTAAATTCTCCGCGGAACTTGCGCTTGTTCATACCGACTCAGCCTGAACTCAGCTCTTCCATTTGTGTTTGGACTTTTAGCTTGGGAATGTTGTCTCTCGTAAAAACCAGGAATCGTGGTAATATTTTTAGCGACCTTGCGAACAAAACTCGAGGCGGTTAGCCACTTTGCATAGCCGGTATCCAACCTTTTGCCGCCAATTTTCGGCAATAAAAGCGGAACTTTTCTTTGATGCCGCCAAAGGGCTTCGCGCGCGTCGACGCTGGGAACGAGGCGTGGGAAAAGAAATACGTTGTGTATTTTGTGCTGGAAATTCCCACGAATTGGAACTATTTAGAACACAAGTATGACAGATAGTAAATTCGAGTTCAGATTGAGGAGAGCGATAGCGCAAGCGGCGCGCAAATAAAATACGAGCATGCCACCGAGAGCGGCATTTTTCTGCCGGCCATTTTTCCTTCACTCTCCGCAATCTAAGTTTGTTGTGTTATTCGTTATTATGGAAAGAAAACAACCACGGTGTGATAAACTGAATTACTAAATCAAGTCCATGACAGCATGCGAATAGTGAGCTTCGACTCGGCATCGCTCCCAGCCGGCTAGGGGTGTTTATGCGTAAGGTAGCTCTTCTCGTCCCTGCGTACTTGAGCCCCCCTTTATTTCATCTTTCTTTCTCTCTCTTGGATCGACACCGCTATTATACGAACACTAGCGATGGTCCAATGGCATATGAATACCAAGCTATCCTTTGTAACCGATAAAACGGTCAGCCCGGCAATTACGAAAGCTGTTATGGCGGGGTACACGTGAATTTCAATGAAATTTTAAGAGGTTTAAGGCGGATAGAAGAAAGAAAATGATTTTGGAACACCAACAGACAGTTGATACCCACACGTACGCAAGAGCACCCCAGGTTGCTAGTGGACTAACTTATGCTCCATTCACACCAACGGTTAAACATCTTTAAATGTTGTTTAGTTTAACTACGTTTTAGCCTCTATCTTAAACGTTTTGAAATGTGTATGACTCAAACTACCTGGAATGGTAATAAAGTCAATAAAGTTTCTTTTAGTAAAGATTTCACTCAAAATATTACGGGAGGTTAGGAGGTATTTTTCTAAACCTGTTTTAAGCTAAACAACATTTAAACATGTTTAAGCGTTGGTGTGAACGGGGTATTAGTGTCCGTCTATTAATTATTAACTACAAAATTAATTCTAATTTAAAAATTGTATCGTAAAGACTTTTGTTCTTGGGCCATCGTAGCTTGATAAGAAATAAAACACAAACCGCGGTGATTTTTTATAAAACTTGACGTTTCGTATGCTACTACATACATTTTTAAAAGTGACCGTTACAGTACTATATAAGTCAGTATAGTTTTCAACACTGTAACGGTCACTTTTGAAAATGTATGTAGTATAGCATACGAAACGTCAAATTTTATAAAAAATGAATAAGTTCAATATGTTTATCACCGCGCGGTTTGTGTTCTATTTCTAGTTTAAAAACTTTACTTAATCTTCAATTTTTTTATTTTCTCTTAAATTTTACAAATCCTTTGCGAAAAACTATTCGGCCTCCCTGAACATACCCCCAAATCACCCCAAAATTTACAAAACGCCCCATAACAGATTCATGAGATGAGCATAGCTAATTAGAGTTTTTGGATTGCTTGAAACGTGAACGAGATATTTCCATTATAAAAGCCATGTCAAGTGGCGGAAAAATGGCGTTCATGTGGACCCCCGCCTTAGTTGTACCGTAATCATGACGGCTAAGAATATCAACGAATGATCACCAAAACCTTCTGGTTTGGATTCGTATCTCATGTGAGAGCAAATCAATAGCGCTGTTAGAATGCAAGTTCCTGATAGTATCGCTAAACTTTGCTTAAACATGTCTGACAAAATGGCTCAAGAAAACAAAACTGGTTTGATCAACAGGATTAATCTGTTATGTACACAACTGAATATTGACAAGAAATCAATAGATTTGATCAACCCATCTACTTTCTTATTAAAGGCAAAAAGCAATTTGTTAGTAAAACTCAAAAATCATCAACTCAATCAAATAAATTTAAATAAAAAACTTAAATTTTACTCCACTTTCAAAAATGAAACAAAACACTCCGATTTCATCAATCATATTAAGAATCCTGAACATAGAAGAATAACGTCTAAATTCAGGATAGGAAATCACAACTTAAGAATCACAACTTAAGAATTGAAAATGGAAGATTTACAATCCCTAAAACTCCTGAAAACCTCAGAATTTGTAACACTGTGATCAAAATTCAGTTGAAGACGAAATGCATTTTTTATTTGATTGTAAATTATATAATGACCTTAGAAACACTCTTTTTATAAAGACTATTGAACGAAACAAATTATTTACAAATTTTAGTAAACACGAAAAACTGTTTTTTCTTTTCAACAACACTGACCAATTTATTAGCAGGATAACTGCTACTTTTATATTTCAAGCAACTGAAAGAAGAAACAATCATAACTAGAAATTATCATTATGATGTTATTATTTTCTTTTCTTCTTCATTAATTATTAGCTTTATAATTGTTTATTACAATTATTTAACTTTAGGTAACACCATGTATAGAAATGGTAATACTAAATAAAGTTGTTGTTGTTGCATAAGATCGTCTAGGGGCCTGTTCAGTTATATGGTCTCGGGTACCCGAGACAACCCTTCCCTCGAGTTACCCTGGGCGAACTAACTTTTCACTCATTTCTTTGAAAAATTCAACCAACCGTTTACATGAGGATCGCGAACTCGTCTCGGGGGGGTGAGACAACTCCGGTGGGCGAGTTGTCTCGCCTCGCAGGTAGGGTAACCCTGGCAGGCGGGACAACTTTTTCTCATCTAAATACTTTGGCTTTTACCCGGGGCAACTCACGGCGTTCTCCGTGTCATGTAAAGCCAAGTTTTTAGGTTTAAGAACACAAATTCGCATTTAAGATGTAAAAGGTAAATCGGCAAAGCGCACAGTGATGGAATGAATGAAATAAACTAAAAAAAACAGGCCCCGGTTGTTCGAAAGGTGGATAGCGCTGTCCAGCGGATAAATCGCTATCCAGCGGATAAACGTGTACAAAACCAATTGCGTTATCTACTGCGGATAGAGATTTATCCGGCGGATAGCGCTATCCACCTTTTGAACAACTGGGGCCAGGTAAACGATAGTTGTATTTGGAGTTTATAACTCTGCCTGTCACGCTGAGACCAGTTTTGGCCAGTTTTGTTAAAAAAAAAAAACAATTCAAACAAAATATGAATAAAAAAGGGGGATTTTCAATAAAAGAGACCGCATTAAAGCAAAAATACAAGGGGAACTTTAGATTTGAATATCAGTACGCAGCGTTGGGAATAATTAAGTAGGGTCAACTTTGACTCGGTCAGCAGGGACAACATTTCTCATATACAGCTGTTTCGAGAAAGGTTGTCGGAAAAAAGCGTAAAAGTGCACGCGACAATCCCGAAAGATATTGTGGGTAGTCATCAACGCTTTATCCTAAAAGCTCGTTTATCCATATGGCCCACCATCTAAGATCGTCGCTGTACGTACGAGGCATCGCGGATTTGATGTAGACTTATTAACATTCAGTGATCATATCCCAAATTAATTTTAGGGATTATCGCGTGCACTTTTGCCCTTTTTCCGACAACCTTTCTCGAAACAGCTGTAAACACTCGGCAAAGTTGTCTCGGGGGGGGGGGGGGGGGGGAGGGGGGGGGGGGAGGGTGGGGGAGGGTTGTCTCGGGTACCCGAGACCATATAAATAGGGCCTAATTTTTGAGCTGGAAGTGAATGTTGTTCATGTTTTGGCGCAGACGTTGAGCCTTTCGGAGAAGAAGAGAGCTTATTCACCGGCTACTAATTTATTTTTGTCGTTTGGCTAGGCTCGTCATTTTAGCGGTTAATTCACATTGATAGTTTTATTTGCATTTTTTAAATACTCAAAGTTTAACTCAAAGTTTATTAGCATTCCCATATACATACATGGTATTGCCTATTACACTAACAGATTAAACTAAACTAAATTAAAATACAGTCGTGATTGCAGTCCTTGCTAACAGAATGTTTCGTCTCTCTGAAGCTTCATATATAAAGTGACCCAACTGTTTACATATGAAGGGGTCAACATTATTAAAAAAGAAATTAATTCTATCTGTATTTTGTAGATTCAAAAAACTTTTACAATGTTTGCTAATTTCATTGAATAGTGAATTTCTAAATACCACGTACTAAAGACTGAACATTCCGTTTTACGTCACGTGAACTTCAAAGCTACATTTTGGCGGTGTCAGTTTTCAGTCACGCAACGGAAGCAGCTGAGAGTCAGCTGAAAAAGAGGAAAGAAAAAGGAAAGATCTCAATGGCGATGCAATCCATATTATTTACTGCTTGTCTGCTAATAATATGTTTATTAGTCGTTTCAAAAGGAAACCTTCAACCCGAAAAAACGTTCATCTTCAAGTTTTGAATCGACACCGGCGAAGAATTGTACATCCCCAAAACCGCCGATCGCAGACGCCATGTTAAAGTGGGGAGCCGGTCGTGATAACAACGTTTTTCAGCCCGGAGAAAAAGCTGAATTTGTTTGCAATGAAGGATTTCGGCAGATCGGCTGGCATGAAACATTAACGTGCCAAAATGATGGGAATTGGAGTTCTAATTCGTATGTCGAGGATGATTTCAAATCAAGTGAAAGCGCTTCAGGTGAGCTTATACAAGTTGTAATGTTTTTAAAATATCGTGATCGATCGATAACTTGATCGGAATGGATTTTAATTTAAAAAACCCGGCTACTTATATGCCTTGTTCTACCAAACGTTTTTAATAAGTGGCCGGGCGTTCTAAAATCGCTCCGAAGTCTTTTTGAACATAAAGATCCATTGTCGATCATTGTCAGTCAACGATCGGTGAAGATCCTGATTTTGTCTGAATCGTTAAAAGATCGTTTTTTTTTGTTTTGTTTTATTTCTATTTAATTTATTTACATCTTGGTGACTATATTCAAGACGTACTAACTTCATTTTCAGTTACGCGGTCGTTTTTTACTGATAAGGGCGATCGATTCCTTTTCTCAGTTCTCTCAGATGAAACTGGTTCAAATTTCCTGATCAGCAAAGAAAACCGACAAAATTTAAAACGAAATCCTGAAAATGTTATTATTCATAATGAGATTATGCTAATTTGTAAGGAATAAAAGTCTATGGACGTTTCTTTTTGACAAACTGGAACGGTTTGCTGGCGATAAATTTTAAATGGCTTTAACTGCGCAGTAAATCAAACTAAAAAGATATAAACAAATCAAAAAAAGAAAAGAAAAACATGTTGAAATATAAGGATAAGTGAACATTTCCCAGCGGATCAAAATATGATTTCTCAATGCTGCAATTGATCTATTGCAACGACAGGTGCAAAATATAAAAGCAGTGCAACAATAGTGATCGGCATCTAGTTTCTCCTAACAGTAGCTTCAGGCGACGGGAAACACGTCCGATCACTAAACCATCTGTAGACTGCGAGCATTTCTTGGCCGTTTGTACACGACGTCATAAAAATTCAAAAAACTAAACTATACATCCTACAAAGCTGTTTCTAACATGGTATGTGAATACCAGTGTTACATTCCTTCACTGAAAGTTTCAGGTTTTAACGATGTTTTGCCTCCGATTTGTAAAGGTTTTAAATGTGTCACGTAATTCGTCACGCTATTTCAGATAAGCCGTGAAAATAAATAAAATTGAATCGAACTAGCCTGAAAAATTGAACCAGCTGAAAGTTATTTTTGCATTATAGATGCTTACAAGCCGATCTAATGGAAATTATAGTGATTCCAATCTTTTATGAAGATTTTTGGTGTAATTAAGACTGAAGATTTTGCTGCCATGTTTGTGTCCCTTAGGGACACCAATTCAAGATGGCCGCTCCATAGATTTTTACTAAAAATGTCTAATACTCGTTCGCCTATAACTCTAGCTTCAACGAAATGTTCTTGCGTTTCAAAATTTGGCTCAGATGTGCAGTTTTAAACTCTCTACGATTCCATAAACATTTTAGAGTCGAAATCTGTTTTTTAATGCTTCTGAATTTTGTTATGACTTAAAAGAGCTATGTCATGGTGATTTTGAGGTTTTCGGGTCAAAACCGTCGCAAATTAAAACTAAGTACCTTTGTCGTACACAAAATGCTCAAAGAACACTAACAGGAAGATATCAAGTGAATTTCAGCAGAAAAAATAAACCATAATCGGAGTTTTCGCGAATTTTCTAAGACACAAGCGATAAACTTGAAAAAATTGGCCCAATTTTTTCAAGATACAATCCATTTCCATCCTGGCCATCTGCAGCCCAAGACACTTATTTTTACGTTTAGAGCACTAGTAGAATAATTTTAAACAAAACTGGATTCTTAGTTTTGGAATTTCACTGGTATAAAGATGTATTTTGGCTTTTTAAAGTAACGCTAAAAATGGTGACATAGCCCCTTTAAGTATAAACCAAGAATTTTCTTTGGCGCGAAAAGTCCGCGAGAAGACGAACGAATAAAATCCCAACACCTTCTCGTTTTCACCGTTTATCGTAATTATAACAGGCTAGGCATTTGCTTCATCCTCCGATCGATGCCGCTGACCGATGTCATTTCACTTCACAGGCTTCTGTGTAACCAATCACTGCAATGACACTGGGACCTTTATCTGCAACGACACGAAGTCTGTTGATATGTGCAGAAGGTGCGACTGCGTTGCTGACTGCCGAGACGGCAGCGACGAAAAGGATTGTGGGCCAATTCTGATAAACGTGACCGGACGAGCCACTGGTGAGATAAAATACCCGAAAAATACAAACACTGGTTACACAGCGCCCGTGAATTGCAGCAGAACTTTATGGACTGACGATCCTGGTTTTTATATAAAGCTGCTGTTCACTAAGTTTTCTTTTCCTGGAGATTGCGACGACAATTACCTCTTCCTGAATAACGCGACGTTTAGCGGTGAAACATCGCCCGATTGTTGCAAAAAGAGTGAAAAAGTTGCCTGCGGATTTGGCGCCAAATCTGGCGCTCCACCTCTGTCGCATACTGCCAAGAACTTTATGATCATCACCGTTGTTTCCACAGAATCGAATGCTTCCCAGTTTACAGCAAAGTGGTTCAACGTAAACGGACTTTTTCCCTATGGTGTTGTACCGAAGGACGATGCTCCTTATCCAGACAACATTAAAATTAATAAGAAAACGAGTAAGAAAATTGACAACGCAACCACCGACTCAACGTACGTCGCTGCCGTGGTAATTTTGTCCATCTTCGCTTTTATCCTTTTTGTCATCCTGGCGTGCAAACTCGGGCAGCATTTCATCGGACCGCAGTGCAGTGTGGGGTACTGTTGTGCCTGGATTGCAGCTAAGAGACGTCAGCGGTCAATCCCACGAGCACCTTCTCCAGAGACGACGCCCATTAGGAGGGACATTCAGAACGACGAGGATGCACAGAGAAGGTCTCAGCGGACAGTCCTCGTTAATGACGGTCGAACAACCTTGAGGACCCGCTATGGAAGCGCAGAGGAGATTGCTTGAAGGAGTTAGTTCTGGTGATTCCGCGGTCAAGGGCATAACTGATAAGTGTGATCGCTGTCTTAAAAATTGTTATCCTTTCGAGGTGGTCGACTAGCTAACTAGGTAACATATGAAATTGACTGCAAGGAATATTCTTACTTAGCGAATTAGCTATATTTTTATTTGGGTTTGTGTAAAGACCTGTTGTATAAAAGGAACAAGGCAAAAACAAAACGTATAAAAGCTCGATATATAACATACTATGTGGAAATATGGTTCACCGGCGAGGAATCGAACCTCTGTCCCCTGCTTACAAGACAGACCTGATTAGGCAAGCCAACAGAGATAGTGGGGGAAATATCCAAACTGTTTACTTTTTTATCACATCAAGATCACGAGGTTGTTCACACGGGAGTCTTAGTGAATCATTCATATAGTATGTTATATGAGTGGGGAACCCTGTGCTAATAAGGTAAAACCTATTTACAATGGAGAATAACGCCTAACTACAATAAAATTATAAAACTAAAAAACTGTGCAAGACTAAAACGCGTACGAGTCAGATCAGGTTTTCAATTCAAGTTAAATTGATTTCTCGGAAGCTTTCCCTGAATTCCGATTGAACGAAGTTGATCTCAGTGGAAAAAAGCGCGAGAAAAAAACAGTAATTAACCGTAGTCAGGCTTTACCATTTAACTCTGAATGTGATTCTTTTACTTAGGGCCGGCTAATTTAAACGAAGTCTAACTTTAGACCACGGTTTAAGACCTCTACATATGTTTATAAGTGGGCCATTTTAAGTAGATAAATGTTTTTTTTTCTAGTCCAGTGCTTTATGCCTTCTTGACACTGGTTACAGTAAATAACGCGGTTTAAATGTCAGGGTTGGCAAGATTGAAATTGGTTTATTAAAATAAACCGCCCATAGTCTTTTAAAGGGGCTATGTCGCAAGGTGAGTCTGCGCAATGAGTTCCTGTCATGTGACGTCACCTGACGTCACACATGTCAAATTTCTATTGTTCCCTCCCGGATCGCGGCAAGTTTTATCGCGCTTGCACTCGTGTCGAACCACGCGAAGTAAACAAACACACAATCGATTTCGCTTTTAAATTCCTCCCCAACTTCCACCACTACTGGAAGACATCGAATTTTTCGAAGGTACGACTAACAAATCACAGAAATAATTTACCAAAAATCTAGCCAAGTAAATACTCTAACTAATTTGTAAACTTGAGATCTATCCTTCCACGCAATACGACGGGATGGAACGGATTGCAGCGAATTCGACAGTAATGGCCGCCAACTTGATAAAAAGCCACCGGACGTTTTACAAGTTGTTAGTACCCAGTACTCACCCGCCATCCTCGCGACATAGCCCCTTTAATTATATTTTTTTAATCACTGGTTTTGATGAATACAAAAGCGGATTTTCAAATTATACACGATATGAAGCAAATTGCAGAACAACAATAAACGAAGTAGTCAGTGCGCAGACGCCTGTTGTATTGTTGATTCGCGTCGGGAAAAGAAACGGTCTCATGCGACACTCATATTCCAATCAGTTACGTCAATCTTTCCTGCTCTCATTGTTGAATTTTGTGATTCTATGATCCAATCTTGAAAAGCAACGTCGAGAGACAGAGACCATCAGATCTGCCCCAACAAATTTGTCTAGAAGTGTAGGAGGCGTCTGCGCCAGGCTATGAACGACGTTCAAAGGAAATGTCATTAAAAAGTTAGAAAGCAATAGACAGCGTGGCCTCTAAAGGCCCGTTTACACATACAATTTTTGAGGCGATTTTTGTCGCGCTCTCCAATGCAACTTTTGTCACAAGTGTAAACTAGCAGCGATTTCCTGTGCGATTCGGGTGCGACATTTGCTTTGATATGCTGTGATTTCCCAAAAATCGCCGCCAAGTTGCATCAAGTTTCGAACATGTTCGAAACCTCTGCGACAAATCGCGCCCAAATCGGCGCACTGAAGTCGCCGCCCGTTTACACCTGCAATTTGAAGATGCAACTTGTGCGCGACAAAAATTGCATCGACAAGTGCGACAAAAATTGCACAAAAAATCGCCTCATCACGAAATTCATTCCGCCCCCGCTACGAACGAGGTGAAAGAACATTGTAGAAAACCCCCTGTGCAACAACTTTCTATTTCTTAATTTTTTAAAAAAAACAATCTATTATTATCTACAGAGAGATTAGAAATTCAAACTAGAACAGAAAATTCCGAGGAAGATAAAAAAAAAATTGAAAAAAGTGCCACTAGTATCTGGAGAAAAGAAATATAACGATAACCCTCAACCCTTTTCACTCGAAGAGTCATTTTAAGGGCCGATTTAGGCCCGGTTCAGACGCCGAACTTTTCATGAGCCGAACTTAATTCGAATTTGGACCGACCCAAATTAACAAAAGTACGCCTGTTGATTCAGACGCCGAACTTAATTAGCCGAACTTAATTCAGTTTGAAGAGAAACAAATCGAAAGGTCAGCGATTTTCAGGCAAAGATGCCAGAACACGCACCAGTCGTTATAATAATTTATGCATTAGGTTCGGCTCATGAAAAGTTCGGCGTCTGAATCAAAGCCGTTCCAAAGCCGAAATTCCCGGCTGAGCCAGGCGGAAAGAACGGCTGAGCCGTTCCAAATTCAAATAGCCGTTCTTAACTGATTCAGACGCCGAACTTTTCATGTACTTAATTCAAAGTATTAGGTTCGGCTCATGAAAAGTTCGGAGTCTGAACCGGGCCTTACACGGTACAACTTTGTTGCATGCGACACGCCTACGGCATGCTTACGACATGACTTGAGTTAATTTAAACGTGTTGTAAGCATGTCGTACGCATGCGACAAAGTTGTACCGTGTAAATCGGCCCTTACGACATGCTTACAACACAAATTACTCCGTGCAAATCAACTCAAGTCATGTTGTAAGCATGCTGTAAGCGTGTCGCATGCAACAAAGTTGTACCGTGTAAACTGGCCCTTAAGCGTGTCGCATGCGACGTGTAGTGTAGTCTAACTTTTGATGGACGAAATCCTATGGTGTGACCATTCAAATGAAACCTCTTTGGCAGAACTTTTGCATGGTAGCATTTGTTTTTTCACTATTTTACAAAATAAAATTTGGGATTTTTCTTGAATTTTGACTTTCGACACTCTTGGGTAATAGGTTTTAAAAGTGATCATGAAGAGATTACAGTTTTAATGAACGCTTTTAATAAGCAAAAAAAAGTTAGCTAACATATGAGGACACGCGACGTTTATACCAACTACTTATATTTGTCACTGACGAGATTTTGCGAAGTTCAGTTTGCTGTTTGAATACAGGTCAGCTCCTTTGTATTAAACTCATTGCAAATACCATAGTTAATATGCAAATACATAAGTTATAAGTCTACATCTATTGACTGACAGCTGATTGCGTATTAATTATTCCAAAGTGATGTCAAGCGTGGCATTGGTTCGTTCGCTAGTCTCGCATCTGAAATGAAAGTCTTTCGTATTTTCTCTACCTTGTTTGTTCTCACAACCTCAACTGTGCTTGTACAAAGCTTGGCGAATCACGAAGTGAAGTCACTGTCGCGAAGAAAGCGTCAAGCTCGCTCGACTTGTTCAACACGGAAATTACAACAACTGTATTCACCCGTTTTCGCCATTTTGAAATCGCGAGAAGGTGCTGAAGGTGGAAACAACAGTGTTTATTATGTCGGAGAAAAAGCAGTGTATGTTTGCAAAGATGATTTTCGGCAGATTGGCCAACTGCAATCGTTTATCTGCCAAGAAAATGACTTGTGGAAAGAATATTCTGGTCATCAAACTGGTAAGATTAATTGAAAACTTTAACATGCAAGGCAAATTCGTTCGATTTCTTTTAATAATATTTGCCCGATATTTCGGTTAGACAAAACAAACTTCATCAGGGGCTAAGAAAGCTAAGTGAAGAAGGAAACAAACGGTTACAATATTTAAAAGGGGGCTAAGATAAAATACTGACACATGATAGGCTAATGAACAAGTAACGGTTGAAAACTAGAAAAGGCTAGTAATGATAATAACAATAAATGTGTGGAAGATTAAATTTCGTCGCGTCTGTTCATGCCATTAGGTTCAAGTGTATTGGCTATAGTGATTAAATATGATTCTCTCGCTTTACGGATCATGTCTCTATTAGAATTAATGAGTTCTAATGGGATGATTTGGAGGTCGGTAATAGAGTGTCCGGTGAGAGCAAAGTGATCTGACACGGCAGTCGGTTGATCCTGATGTTCTTTCTTTAAGGCCTTCTCAACTGCACGTCTATGTTCCCCAAATCGATCGCTGACTTGTCGTTTTGTCTCACCGATGTATTATGTATGGCATTTGGCGCATTGGATCATATAGATGACGTTAGTGGATGTGCAGCAGATGCGATGTCGTATTTGTCGTTTTTCGCCTGTAGAGAAGAAGGTGTAAGACGTGGTTCCTTCTTTGATAAAAGGACATGTTTTACACCGATTTCTGTTACAACGGAAAATTCCAGGTGTTTGAGGGGGTGGTCTGTGGTCTGCCCAAAGATCCAGCTACATTTTGCTACTGTTTGTTCAAGTGGTCCTTGCATTTTTACGGAAGTCATTAAGATTAATTGTGTGAATTATTTAATACGACTTGAAAGGACTTCTAGTTGTATGAGAAGTGCAGAAAATAATTTAATGTAGATATCCTATATTTACTGTAAAGCGTTTTTAAAAGAGCAATGTAGCCAAAATAAATGCTTATTTTGTTCCGGGAGACTTATTTTCAAAATATTCAGGACTGTACTGTGATGCTGAAACAATGAGTAAAACAAGAACAACAACTCTTCGAGAAGTGAAGCCGTGCTTTAAGAAGCTTTAAGGGTCTTGTAAATGCCTCTAAGGTACGAGAATTCAATATATTGTTATGATATGTTTTACATACAGTCGCTTTTCCGGTCACGAACGTTACTACACTGTACGTCATTTGAAACCACAGGTACCCCAAGCTCTATGTGTCACAGTAACCGTTACGAGCGAAATTATAAGGATTTGTATGAGAAAAAATGGTCCATTCTAGGAGCTAAAAAATACGAACAAGATTTCAATAACAATTGCCTACCTTACTTCGCTTGTGTGTTTCGTTGTCTCCTGTGTGGTTTTTGGGGCGATTTAGAGCGTTTCCAGCGAGTTTTAGTTCCATTGCTTTATCTCTATATATCCTTTTCCAAGGTAGGGTACTTCAACCGAAAGGCCGAGCGGATTCACTGAAGGAAAACCGCCGTAAATTCGCTCCAAACCCTTCGATTGCCTCGAAATTCCACGTAGACCACGGACGATAGTTCTGCTGTCCATTCCAACTCTTTACACCATTTTGTAAGTCGTGCGGCTTGGCTCGTAGCTCGTGACTAGCTCGTGACTCTGCGTTATCGTAAGCCCGCCCCCTTTATGTAAGCCACATTCAAACTCGACAGGAAAGCTTTAGTCATCTTAAAAATTCGTAATAAACTAGTAGTACTCATGGGTTACGGGAGTGCGTTCGAGAGCCGGGTTCAAGATGCCAACCAGTTCTCCGACCGAGACAAACCCCTGAAAGGAATGAAGGGGGGGGGGGGGGGGGGGGGGGGGGGTGGGTGTGGGACATAAAATGTTGTGTTGGGTGCGAAATAAGGTCAGCTAGGATTTTAGGAAGGGTGAAAAGTAGCTAGGAAATTCGGGAAATCAAATTAACTTCCCTGACATTTTTTCTGCTGAAATATTCAGCTAAAAGAAGCAGAAAAGATCTGGCCGAAAAACAGTACAACGCCATTTCAAGCATTTTCTCCACATTTTTCGGTGGGTAAATGCAGTAGAATAGGGCATTTGCACGATGACGTCATATGACTACAACTACCAGAATCCTTCAGTTTTTTGTTTTGTAGTACAAATTAAGGCTATTGTTATTTAAACCGCACTGGGATTACAAAATTTAAATAAAAAAGGAAAAACGAAATGAATTCTGGTAGTTGTAGTCAAATGACGCCATCGTGCAAATGGCCTATTGAAAGATGTTCTAGTTATTACAAATCTTAGGAAATTTTGATTGCACGTTATGGGGGGTTAATAAGAAATACAGATATAAAAACCGGGAGGGAGAAATCAAATTATTAATCATATCCTTGAAATCCCAGAGTCAACAGCCCATTTCCGAGTTGCCCTTTGCCTCCTTTTCAAACCGAGGCCAAGTGCAAAACCATTCATATGGATATGAGTTTTCTTTCACATGCAAATAATTATACTTATAACCATTTGAATGCTTTTTGCACTTGGCCTCGGCTTAAAAAGGAGGCTAAGAACAACTCGGAAATGGGCTATTATGGAGATAAATAATTTTTACTTCGATAGTTTGTGCTTGTAAGGTTGTTTTTTTAAACGTTTTATCATTATTGTATGTTAAGTAGTCCACGGCTCACTGGAAGAGCATTTTTTAATGAAAGTGATCCCGTGTTTTTAAATAAAGATGATGATGATGATGAGACATGTAGTGTTGTTCTTACTTTTGAGTCTGTCGATGAAATCTCATGCCATGCGGATGTGACCATTTAAACGAAACCTCTTTCTTTTGGCAGCACTTCTGTATGGTACCATTTGTTTTTCAATACTTTACAAAATGAAATTTGGGATTTTCTTGAATTTTAATTTTTGTCACTCTTGGGAGTTAAAGGGTTAACCTTGGTTTGAGTGTAATGTATTAGCATTGTGTTGCAGTTGGATCTCATCAGAAAGGGGAAATGTATATTTCCGAACAACGTTTGTTCGGAGATGTACCCAGTTTCCGAACAAAGTAAACAACACGTGGACATAGGCGGGTGCAAATCACCGGATAGTAATACATTATTATGTATTAACAACTAATTATTCAGCATTGCTTATTTACATACATTTATACTTATTCTGAATCTGGAGTTGTCCTGTATAAAATCAAGGCAAAAAATATAGAACGCATCGGAAGCCCCTCCCCCCCCTCCCCCGCCCCGCCCCCAGCTTGTTTGTTGACGGTGACAATTAGAAAAAGTAGCGACCCTCTTTCTTCAGCATAAATTCTTATAGAATTCCTGATAAATACTTTTCTTGACCTTTCTGATACTTTGCAGGTTTCTGTGTTGTAAAGCGTTGTAATGTGACAACATTTCCCTGCAAGAATGGTGACACTGTTGATGCTTGTAAACAGTGTG
Organism: Dendrophyllia cribrosa; assembly: GCA_024195265.1. NCBI lineage: Eukaryota > Metazoa > Cnidaria > Anthozoa > Scleractinia > Dendrophylliidae > Dendrophyllia > Dendrophyllia cribrosa. The sequence goes on along the minus strand of JAJLRJ010000001.1, from coordinate 6,097,662 downwards.
ATTGTGTGGCCGACTGTCCAGATTTGAGCGACGAGGCGTCCTGTGCACCAACGCTGATAGACGTGACTGGGAAAGCCACAGGAACCCTACATGCAGGCTCTGCGAGCTCAATGACTTGCAATTCATGGAAACTACAGACTAATGACCAGGGTTTCTACATCAAACTTTTGTTCAAAACATTTTCGATGGCTCCGAATTGTGAGCGCAATTACGTTTCACTGGAAAATGCAACATTTACAGACCCCACGAGAACAGCAAAGTGCTGCAAGAGAACGGACCAGGCCGTGTGTCAGGTCGGTGGCTCCACATCTCCTCCACTGTCTCGCACCGTAACAAACTGGATGACCGTGAAGTTCTTTTCTGAGACTAACGAGTCGTATTTCACAGCAGTGTGGTACAATGTGGACAAGAGCTTTCCAAATGGCCTCATTCCGAGCCAGGATTCAACGTATTCACCTACACTTAAATTACCAACGACAAAGAAATCGCCACTGTCAAAACCCAGCGCCCCTGTACTCGCCCTTGTTCTTTTTGCTTTGATATTATTTGCTATAGGCTCTATTTTAGCCTGCAAGCTCGGCAAACGCATTCTGGGACCCAAATGTAGCTTTAGACACTGCCTCGCGTGCGTCTTGCGTCGACCTATTCCACCCGAGATCCCATCGCCATCTCACTCCGCAGAGATACCTCCTGAAGAAAGGGCCCTGACGGGGGACACCGACGGTTCATTAACTCGAGACGGGCCCAACAGATTGCAGGCCACATATTTGGGAGATGATTCTGATGGGTCATGGCATGGAAGCTCA